>BLSH010071085.1:1616760-1631938 GCA_018402905.1 Glandirana rugosa | reverse complement strand
ACCTTTGGCACTGTTCTCCCCACTGGACACTATTGTTTCACCCTATCCCCTCTATCACTGTCCACCAACGACAGGGGCAGTTTTTCTTCCCACTGACTCCAGGATAATCCCTTCACTCCACACACACACACACACACACTGACCACTTGTCTTATTCCCACAGCTGGCATTATCATTGACCAGCAATATTAGGACTCCTGTGATCCTATGATCCACCTCACTGCTGTAAGACAATGTTGTACTGACAGCTACACTTTACTGTACATGCTGTGTAGTACATTACATAGACCTGTAGTCTGTACACTGTGTTATGTGCCAAATTTGAGATGTATGCCCACATTGCAGTCCTTAGATATGGTGGCTGCATTTGTTTCTTTTTCCCCTTTATTTTCACCTGGCAGTGCAGCCAGTAACACACCTCCTATCCCTCCCCTGTGTGACAACGCTCGTTCCTCCACTGTATCTATGGAGGAAGGCATACTAATACCTCTATACTAAGTGGAGACCTGAACACATTTTCAGATCTCCACTCTCCACACACGTTTAAAAGTCCAGCCTTTGTCCATCTCAGTTACACGGGGGATGTGGAGATTAGTAATTTACAAAAGAATGACAACATTTCAGCTCAAAGGAAGTGATCAACAGCTGTTTTCGGTCTTTGCTGAAAATGTTCCTAGCCTGAAAAGTAAATGCATCGAATACAGCCACCTCATCTAAAGACTGGTAAACTGCAATATACTGTACATTATAACTGTAACCTTCAGTTAATTCTCACTGAACCACAAACCGCTACACCAAGGATGACCACAAGGTGTCACTATCCCACTTAGTACATAGAGTACAGTATATATACAGTATAATCTGCATATTGAATTACCTGTCAAGGTGACTTCTTTAGCTGTGACGGTGGATGTGTTTGCACGGAAGCACAGCTTATCTGTGAGAGAGAAGAAGAACATAGGACTAGATAGATGTTGGCAGTGGTTTATGCACAAGGTTACATCTCACTATACAAATATGAGGCACTGTTCAGAGAATGCATGATTTTTCTTAATGACCACAAAGCGTTCTCTGATTGGACGAGGTGGAGAGGTGGGGTGGTGATGTCACACTCTCCATCTCATCCCAAGCATTTTCTAAATGGCGCCCATGTTGAGCGTCCAGCCTCCTGTGTTCACAATGCATCAGGGCAGCTGATTAAAGTCATAATAACTGGCGATGGCGCTCTGAATGGGAAATGAGAAAAAAAAAAACATTTGTGTGGCTGCCCGCTTAAGAAAATGAAAAAAAAACTCTTCTGGGTTGAAAACAACAATGGGTAAAGGTGTTGGCGCTCACAATGCGGGATATTATTCAAACGTGCGCAACTCTTCTGCATATTTTACACATAATATGTCAAAAAATAAATGCATATATTTTGTGCAATAGTGCAAATGATAGATATTTTACACATGGGGTATAAAAAAATGTAATTAAATGTAGCCAATGGCTCCCTTAGGGGTGGCTGGTAGATGTGGTTCCCCTGTCACTCTGCCCTCAATCACATTTTTCCTTTCATCCATAGTCACTGAACAGGCCGGTACTTTGTTTTTGTTGTTTTATTGAGGGAATAACCTTGGATAGGGTAGGGACGACTGTGGGATATCCAGTAAATCAAGATATAGGACCATTCTATATGCACCTCCCTATATACACTCCTTCCTCCAACACTGATACTTGCTGACCATTACTCTCCTTCACTTCTCTCCTGCACGACATTTGCTTCTTCCCAGTTAGGCCTGAAGGGAAATGTATCAAGCCTCCATTACATCTTCCTCCATCCTAGCTAGCACATGGTGAGGCCTGCACTTTTGACAGCAGGACCTCCGGACCATCCGTTATAGGCAGGGGCCACGGGCCCTCAGAATGTAAGGCCACGGGCCCTCAGGGTGTAGCTGAGTACAAATGTGCTAGCCGGGTCTCAATGGACTACTGCTCCCAGCCCATCCTCTTCCAGGCCCCCCTGGCCTATCTCACTGTCCAGTGACACTGCTCCCCTAACTGGCTCCTCCACGTTCCACAGACCATCCACTGTCTCCTCCCAGCCTGCTCCAGTCCTCTTCTCCAGCTCCCAGGGTCTGTCTCTTACCGACACCAGTGGATCCTTTATGGAGCCTTTCTGGTAGTCTCTCTGTTGTTCTCCCTTGTGCTGCTCCAAGGACCAACTCCCCTTCCTGGCTGCACCCGAGCCACCGGGCCTCAAGGTCACCCCCCCCCCCCAGACTGGGGGCTCCCTGGTGAGGCCTCAACAACCTCTGCTACATCTCCACTCTTCTGCCCAACACCCCCCCCCCCCCCCAGCTTGGCAGAACACATTATTTAAGGAGGCCTCCCGCCTGCCAATCCAGGTTGGGGATTGGTCAGGGCTCCTTAACATACTTCAGAAAGTTACACCTCCTCTTCCATCCCCTTTTTCCAGAACCTTCTGGACCCATAGAGAAGGAGTAACCAAGGGGTGTTCCTTCCTGCAGTCTCCAGCTCTTCCTAGGCCACTCCCCTGCCCAAATAAAAACATTCAGGCCTGCACAATAGTCAGGCCTGATTATATTTGCCTCTCCTAGCAAAAAATCGATCACAAAAGCACCTATTCACTATGGGGGCGCTACATAAATAATAATGAAAAATGTGACAATAGGGTAATACCTCATGAGCACTCGTGGTGAAGTTTTTTTGAAGATACATCATCCTGAATCATTTTTATATATTTTTTGGTGTTGGGTATTGTCACATTGGACTTTTATTTTTGCATTTTTCATTATTATTTAATTACATTTTTTTATACACCATGTGTAAAATATCTATCATTTGTACTATTGCACAAAATATATGCATTTATTTCTGACATACGGTATTATGTGTAACATATGCATCACTTGTTCATTATTTGCATAATTGCACAAGAGTTAGGCATTATGCATTTTCTATAGCGCATTTTCAGTTTTTCAGAACCTCACTACAGTCCATGTAATATGGTTTCCTATGGGTCATGTTCATACCTTGCATTGCAGGCAGGGGGGTCACTGCATTGGTAGATTTACATTTTTATTTTTTTAATTTTATTTTATTTATTTTTTTTCCTGGATTTGGTTTTAAAGCTTAATTGTATTACTTTTGGATGAAATAGGAGAGAATTAAAATTTCTGTGTGTGATTTTTTTTCCCTCTGCCATGAGTTCTGTGTTTTCCCCACTCTGCTAAAATTATGATTTTGCTTGTGTCCTTATTGGAGGAATCACATTTATTATTAATTTATTTATTTCAGGTACTTATACAGCGCTGTCAATTTACACAGCACTTTACATATACATTGTACATTCACATCAGTCCCTACCCTCAAGGAACTTACAATCTAAGGTCCCTAACTCACATTCATACACATACTAGCGCCGATTTAGACAGAATCTAATTTACCTACCAGCATGTCTTTGGAGTGTGGGAGGAAACCGGAGTACCCGGAGGAAACCCATGCAGGCACAGGGAGAACATGCAAACTCCAGGTGGGTAGTGTCATGGTTGGGATTCTAACCAGCGACCCTTTTGCTGCCAGGTGAAAGTGCTATCCACTACACCACTGTGCCACCCATATCACTTTCTGTTCTGACAGGAAGCAAGCACAAATCTCACCAATGGGGTTATAGGTGGCAATAAAACCCAATAAAACACTGACATCCCATGTTTTATTCAAAACTGGAGTTGAGCTTAACCACCTCACAATTGGCTTATTGTAAAATGACGGACAGGCGGGAGCACTGTTACTCCAGGAGAATGTCAGATGACGTTCTCCCACTCGCGTGCCTTGTGTGATTTTTTTTTTTATCTCAACTAAAGCTTTATTGAATAAAACAATATATGACATTACAAAGTCCAGAACATATGCATTCCAGTTGGGTAAAACATTGCATTAGACTGACATACAACATGGTGTTAAACTTCAGGGTAGAACAGCCTGTGCTCAAAAGCCAGTTAAAGATACATGGATGTGTTAAGGTAGAAATATACACCTCTACTGTCCATAGACATCCTCATGGACCAGTGACTACTTATCCCGGGCAAATTAGTAGGCGATCCATAATAAGATCAACCAATGCCTCCAGCCATTGGGCCCATAGCGCCATCAAATTTACCAAAGCTACCCCTATGCTGAAAGATATATTTTTCCAGCTGAAGGGTATCTCCCATTTGTGCTATCCATTCCTTCAGTGTGGGAGGATAAGGTGAGGTTCAGTGCCGTAGGATTAACCTGTGGGCCTGAAAGAGTGCCCTAGCTATAGCTTGTTTAGGGCCATCATCTACCTGGAGATCATATAGAATCCCCAACAAGCATTGTTTAGGTTCCTCTGGCACGTGAACCCGGAACACCTGATTTATAGTAGTAAGAACCCCCTTCCAGTATCTGCACAACTTTTGGGCAATACCACATAAGGTGGATTAGGTCCCCATGGTCTCTGCATTACCTTGTGGGGTTTTCCCTCTTGCCCATGTGGTACAGCCTTGCTGGTATATAGTGTGCCCGCAAAAGCAAATATAGTTGTGAGAGACGTTGAGCCACGTTCAGGGAGCTTTTTTTATTCGCTAATAGGGCTTCTTCCCATTGTTCTTCCTCAAACACCCCCACATCTCTCTCCCACGGGGATATCACACTCATTGGATGATCCCTAAGAAAGCTATGCAGTAGCATAGAATAGCACTGCGAGATAAATCCTTTGTAAGTGACCACCTCATATATGTAGGAAAAAGATGTAAATGTATTTAATTCCTTCATTTTCAAAAAAAAGGGACAAAAAATATTAAAATTTAAAAAAACTCACCATGCCTCTTACTAAATATGTTGGAATGTCTGAATGCCGAAAAGGGGACATTTGGGGGTATTTGTATTGTCCTGACAATTTAGGGCCTCAAGAAATTAGATAGGTCGTCAGTACATCAGGATTGATCAATTTTCAGGTATATACCATCATTTTTGGACTTTATAACTTTCCTAAATAATATACACTATATTACCAAAAGTATTGGGACGCCTGCCTTTACACACACATGAACTTTAATAGCATCCCACTCCTAGTCCGTTGGGTTCAATATTGAATTGGCCCACCCTTTGCAGCTATAACAGCTTCAACTCTTCTGAGAAGGCTGCCCACAAGGTTTAGGAGTGTCTATGGGAATGTTTGACCATTCTTCCAGAATTTGTGAAGTCAGACACTGATGTGGATGAGAAGGCCTGGCTCGCAGTGTCCGCTCCAATCCATCCCAAAGGTGTTCTATCTTCTATTGGGTTGAGGTCAGGACTCTGTGCAGGCCAGTCAAGTTCATCCACCCCAAACTCGCTCATTCATGTCTTCATGGACTTTCTTTGTGCATTTAAAAACCCAGCAGTGATTAAATACCACCAAAAGATAGCTCAGTCTAAAAATAAATTATAAAAATTTGGGTACAGAATTGAGTAATTGTCATTCAAAGTGCGACAGCACTAAAATCTGAAAATTGGCCTGGGCAGTGAGGGGTGAAAGTGTCCGGTATTGAGGTGGTTAAAGCTGCATTCACACCTGCGCTTTCTGAGAACTCACGCAGAAACATGCATTTCCGCACATATTCGGGAAATGTAATTCCTAATGGTACAGAAAGCGCGTTTTTTGCATGTTTCTGGAAAGCTCACAGAAGCACACATTTCTGCGTGTTTCCAGAACATGCAGATGTGAGCGCAGCTTTAAACTTCCAAAACAAGGCCTGCAGACACACATTTTTTGGCACGTTTGTCGCGCATAAGGCAGCCCATTCAAGTGAATGGGCTGCCCTATGCACATTGGACAAACACATGCATTCCTGCTACACTAAGTGTGAATGGGGCCTTATATATATAGTTTTTTTTAGTTTTGGATAGAGTGGAGAGGGATTGGACCCCTTTCTGTTTTTATTGCGGTCTGTGCCTCCATTAGGAGACTCACCCTCTCTATTTGTCCTGTTTACCATTATCATTGAAAGTGAAAGTAAAGAAAATCCCAAACCTTTGGGGTGTCCCCAGAAAAGTAATAGAGGGGAAATCTTCCAATGGGGACACTAGTTCTGGTGACCTGAGATTCTCTTAATTTGCAGGGATTTCCTCTCACTTCCTGTTTGGCTATGGGACAGGAAGTAAAGGTAATCTCTGCAATGGGACACAAGTGGCAAAAAAAAAAAAAAATTTGACGGGGGTTATAACCCTCCCTTACTCTATCCAAAACGGGAAAAAAAGTTTTGCCTATAGTTCTACTTTAACCTCTTAGTGGCCACCCTGCGTACATTTACTGTGGCAAGACGGCTGATCTGTGCCAGATTACGTACTAGGTAGGTGATCTGGCACAGAGCGGCCATCCTGCCCCAGTTGAACACAGCGGGAGCCAATCAGCGGGTCCAGCGGACTCATTGTCAGCCAGGACCCATTAATCGTCTGGGAAAGAAGCAGAACGGTGGTCTGCTTATGTAAACAAAGCAGACCATCATTCTGTCAGTAGGGAAGGTAGTGATCCTGTGTTTCTGCAAAGCGGGAACACGGATCTTTGCCTTCCCTTATTAGAAGCACCCCCCACACAGTAACCAAGCACTTTTTAGGCACACATTTAACCCTTTGATCGCTCCCTGAAGTTAACCCCTTCCCAGCCAGTGTCAATAGTACAGTGACAGTGCATATTTTGATCACTGTATGAGTGTCGCTGGTCCCCAAAAAATGTCAGTTAGTGTCCAATTTGTCCACTGCAATATCGCAGTCTTGGTAAAAGTCGCTGATCGCCACCATTACTAGTAAAAAAAAAAAAAAAATTCCATAAATATATCCCATAGTTTGTAGACGCTATAACTTTTGTGCCATCAATGTACGCTTATTGGGATTTTTAAAAAAAAACATGTAGTACAATACACATTTGGCCTAAATTGATGGAGAAATTTGATTTTTTACATTTTTTTTAATTGTATATGTTTTATAGCAGAAATTGAGAAATATTGTTTTTTTTTTTTTAAAAATTGTTGGCCTTTTTTTGTTTATAGCACAAAAAATAAAAACCACAGAGGTGATCAAATACCACCAAAAGAAAGCTCTATTTGTGGGGAAAGAATTGATTTCATTTGGGTACAACGTTGCATGACTGCGCAGTTGTCAGTTAAAGTAACAAAGTACTGTGACTAACTTCCTGTTTGGCTATGGGACAGGAAGTGAAATCTCTGCAATGGGACAGAGATGGTGCAAAAAAAAAATCTGAGGGGGTTTGTAACCCTCCCTTGCTCTATTCAAAATGGAAAAACAAGTTTTGCCTATAGTTATATTTTAAGGCAACGTTTTCTTTTAATATCCATTGCTGAGCCACAGAGCCATCCTGGTTACCTGTACTGCTGGATGTGCAAAAGGTCTCATTCAAAGATTTCTGCAGGAGCTGCTTGGTTTGCTTTGTTTCTTCCATATAATTTCTGAAGTTCACCAGCACCAGAACCTCGTGATCCACAATGATACTGCCGCTACTAGAAGAGGAACATCAGAAAGCAGAACTATTGTTATGTCCATTCACTGTACCAGAATAATGTCACCCCAAAGCTGCCATCGCAGGTACCACCAACATTTGTCCAGCAATATTATCCCACCATTGCCACTCTTCATTTGTTGTCATCAGTGGGGGAAATTTGTGAGCTGGACAGCAGAACAACCATAGAGAGCAACCAGTCCCATTATACCTGTTGGAAGTCAACATGCCTTTTATATCAGACATTTATGGTTTTTACTGCCTGGCTAATAAAGCCATTTGGCCTATGTTGGAAATCGCTGTGGAATGTCAGTACAGCAAGTTTACCCAGTAGGGTGTTCGCCACCAAAAGCCGTAAATGGGAATTTATCTCCTGAAGGATGTTCTCGCACCTGTTACTGGAAGATGGCCTGGTGCTGCCACCCAGTGGAGACCGCAGCATACTTCCTGAAGGATGTTTGTGTTGGAAGAACAACAGATTTGCTTTGTACTGTGTACTGTTAGATATATATATATATATATATATATATATGCATTTTACCTGTTTATACCAGTAGTTGGCACTGCAGCACTATAGTGTGTATTCTATGATATAATTATAATGTAATCACAGGATGTACCTTCTGTATCTAAGTGTTCTCTTGTTTGTTGTTGAGTTCCTGTTTCCTGTTCCATGGTAAAAACATGATGTAAGACATGTGCTGATATTTATTCATGAAAGTAACCCGCACTCACCCTACGGATAGAGTCCTGCAACTTTTGCGGCTCCACTCCTGCCCCACGCCACAGCTTCTGTGTTGACCAAGTCTTCTTTCTGGGTCTTCGGCCCCCTGTCCTGATTGGCCGGGGCGGGAAGCCAATTGCAAGTGTTGATTCGCCGGTATCGCAGGGTGGGAGGGTTTGGGGGGTGCAGTGCTCTGCGTCCCGAGGACAATGCAATACAGACCAATTGGGGCCTTGGGCTCTGGTCACGTGGCTTGTGAGGGGGTGACGGACCTGGTAGAGACCTGTTGATCCGGCGCCCTGCATATAGTGCACGGCAATACACATGGATTTTGTGGGCTGGAGGGGGGCATGGGTGGCACCCCTGTGCCCCTTGTGGATCAGCCGCCACTGTTTCCCATTGAGCCCAACCAAGAGACCCTGAATATTGAGGGCGAACTCATGTAAAGTATCATCTGTGCTCTTTTTGTTTTATATGCTCTGTAGTATTTTTTTTTAGCCTTTATGTTAGTATTTCTGCTTTCTTTGTAAATAAATGAGGCCTTTGCTTATTTGAGTATTGTGTTTATTTCTATAGTTAACATAGATATTATATCATCACCATTAACCTTATCAGAGCTTTGATAGACTAGCTAACTATGGGAATAGACAAGATAATACATATTTATAATAAATAGGGGAAACAAAAGCCACCCCATATTTATTTCAATAACATACTTTGATTTTTGCAATCCAAAGAATATCACAGGTCTCACCTGGTTGAGATGATTTTTACATCCTTTAGATTGGAAATCTTGCTTTTATAGAAAGCTTTTATCTGGAAAAGAACATAACAGCAATACATAAGATTTGGTGATAATTAACCCCTAGTGCCAGCCACTCAACCTACAATCTGATTGTACAATTTTTGCACAATTCCCTTTAGATTTACCAATGAAGTGTGAGGCTTGCCTAAGCAATGCATTCTATTTACATCCAATGAGGTAGACCCTCACTCTGCTTAGATGTTGGGACTGTAAATTGAAAGAAGATCGTCAATCAGATTGCAACATGTGTTGCCAGCTATAGCTTGGATCATCATGTAGGTTATATTTTCTGTTTATAAAACAAACAGGCAATATTGTATGCAGACAGAAAAAGGAGAGGAGAGCCTAGAGTAGGAAACACAGGGATATGTGGGGATAGGGATTTATCTTTTTGGAACTGTCAAATTGCATGACAAGTTGCACCGGTGTGAATGGGAGCTAAGGGTAGGGGAGATAAAAAGGGGTAAGAAGGGGAAAAGGAAGAGCACAGAGGAGAGGAGGGAATAGGGAAGAAGAGGAGGAAGAGAGGAAGGAGAGGAGGTAAAGATTGAGGAGATAAAAGAAGAGGAGAAAGGAGACAATGAGGAGAGGGAAAGGGAGGGAATACAAATGGGGAAGGGAAGGGAGAGGAAAGGGGAGGAGAGTAGTGAGTGGAAAAAAGCAGGAGAAGGGAGAAGATGAGAGAAGGGGGAGAGAAGGGAGACATAAAAAGAAATATAAAATGAGAGGTGATAAATGGAGAGAAGAAGATAGGACAGAAGAAGGGAAAAAAGAAGAGCACAAGGAAGAGGGAAACAGGAAGGAGAAGAGGTATAGGAGACAAGGCAGAGGAGGCAGGAGATAAAAGGAGAGGAATAATGAGAGGATGAGAAGGGGGAGTACAAAAGGGGAAGGGATAGGGGAGGGGAGAAGAGAAACGAGAAAAGAGAAGAGAAGAGAAAGGAGAGAAGGTGAGGGGAGATAAGGGAAGAGGAGATAAAAAGGAGAGAAAAAGGAAAATAAAGAAAAACACACGGGAGAAGAGAGAGGAGGACAGACGGGAAGGGAAAGAGAAGGGAGAAGAGAAAAAAGAGATAAAGGTAGAGGAGATAAAAGGAGAATAGAAGGGAGAAAAGGGAAGGGAAGGGGACATAAGAGTAGATGAGATAAAAAGGAAGGAAGGAAGAAAACAAGAACACAGAAAAGTGTAGGGAAAGGGGAAGGAGAGGAGGTAAAGGAGACAAGGCATAAAGGAAGAGGAGAAATGGGAATATGAGGAGGGTGGAGGGGGAAAAGAGAGACGGGTATAGAAGATAAAAGGTTAGAAGAGTAAGGATGGAACAGAGGATAAAGACAGAGGAGATAAAAGTAGAGATAAAAGGAAAGGAGAGAAACAAAGAACAGAGAAGAGGATAGAAAGGTAAATAAGAGTAGAATAGAGAGGAAGGAAGGGGACAGACAAGGAGAGGAGGAGAGAGTGAATAAAGGAGAAGAAAGGAAAAAAGGGAAGAGAGTAGAGGAGAGAAAGGAAGGAAAGCAAAGGACAGGGTAACAGGAGATAAGGAAAGGGAAAGAGAGGAGAAAAGGGTAGGAAGGGAAAGAGAGGAAGGCAGAGGAAAAGACAGGAGAGAAGGAAGGGAAAGAGAGGAGAAAAGGGAAGGAAGGGAAAGAGAGGAAGGCAGAGGAAAAGACAGGAGAGAAGGAAGGTAAAGAGAGGAAGGTGGAGAGGTAATGAATGACAGAAGAGGAGAAAAGAAAAAGAAGGTGAACAGGAAAAGATGGGAGGAGAGAAGAGAGAGCAGATAAAAATGATTGAAAAGAAAAGCGAGGAGAAGTGGGAAGGAGAAGAAGAAAGAAGGTAGGAGATGAGACCAGAGGAGAAGAAAGGAGAGAAGAGGAGAAAGGATGGGAGTGAAGAGAAGATTCCTTCATAAGAAACCCTCTGTGACCCTTGTGTCATGGTAACACCATTATCACTACTGGCCACAATCTTACCTCTTTGAGAAACCTTTCTTCGAAGGTATTGTATGCCTGGGAGGTTGTATCCACCAGTTCTGATGTAAAAATCCAATTTTCCACATGAACTTTAACTGCCAGTTTATTAGTGACCATATCTGGAGAGAGGGACGGAAAACTGGTTTAGTCTAAAAACACCCCAGTGTGAGGACCCATTTTGGTCTCTTTACATCTGTGTACAGTAGTTCCCCCCAGAAACAGTTTTCTTGTGTAGTTAACTTTACAGCTCTGTCCTGCAGCAAATAAAGAGCCAACATGAGTTGTTTTACTGCACTGCCAATGCATTGCTGTGGGGTAAAAAACGCATTTTACTACATGTTACTGCAACACAAAGTTAGTGTAAAGTTGGCTTTAAAGTATACTGTACAGCAGTGGTTCTCAACCCTGTCCTCAAGTACCCCAACAGGCCATGTTTTCAGGTTTTCCTTTATCTTGCACAGGTGCTTTAAATCAGAGTCAACGGCTTGGTATTTTGGACAGCTATTTCATCTAAGAGAAATTCCCAAAACCTGGCCTGTTGAGGGTACTTGAGGACAGGGTTGAGAACCCCTGCTGTACAGTATGTAGACCCAATCACTCATATAAGATTAAACATGTTAATATCATTTCAAACGTATTTTTTAATCAATTGAAATTTGCAGCTTTCACTAAATGAATACCTTGGTAATCCTGCCATAAAGGACTTTGTCAAGGCACATACTGTTACTGTTACCACCATTTCATCATAGCATCCTCCTATGCGCTGGACTCATTGGACTATATTTATTTCAACACACACTACACAGACATGGTCCACTGGTGTCACCATCATAAATCCCAGTCTTAGAAATGCCATGCAGCCATCAATGAACTTCATGTAAAAAAGAAATGGCTGCATAGAAGCTGTACAGTAGATGTCACCATCTCTGAGATGAAACAAAGGATGAAAAAAAGGTGAAAGCAAGTATACACTATATTACAAAAAGTATTGGGACACCTCTCTTTACACGCATATGAACTTTAATGGCATCCCAGTCTTAGTCCGTAGAGTTTAATATTGAGTTGGCCCATCCTTTGCAGCTATAACAGCTTCAACTCTTCTGGGAAGGCTGTCCACAAGGTTTAAGAGTGTCTATGGGAATGTTTGACCATTCTTCCAGATGTGCATTTGTGAGGTCAGGCGCTGATGTAGATGGCCTGGCTCGCAGTCTCCTCTCTAATTCATCCCAAAGGTGTTCTATCGGGTTGAGGTCAGGACTGTGTGCAAGTCAGTCAAGTTCCTCCATCCTGAACTCGCTCATCCATGTCTTTATGGACTTTGCTTTGTGCACTGGTCCAAATCATGTGGTGGAAGGGGGATTATGGTGGGGCGGTTGTTTTGCAGGGGTTGGGTTTGGCCCCTTAGTTCAAGTGAAGGAAACTCTTAAGGCGCCAGCATACTAAGACATTTTTGAAAATGTCATGCTCCCAACTTTGTGGGAACAGTTTGGGGATGACCCCTTCCTGTTCCAACATGACTGCACACCAGTGCACAAAGCAAGGTCCATAAAAGACATGGATGAATGAGTTTGGGGTGGAGGAACTTGACTGGCCTGCACAGAGTTCTCACCTCAACCCGATCCCGATAGAACACCTTTGGGATGAATAAGAGCAGAGACTGAGAGCCAGACCTTCTCATCCACATCAGCGCCTGACCGCACAAATGCACTTGTGGAAGAATGGTCAAACATTCCCATAGACACACTCCTAAACCTTGTGGACAGCCTTCCCAGAAGAGTTGAAGCTGTTATAGCTGCAAAGGGTGGGCCAACTCAATAATGAATCCTACGGACTAAGACTGGGATGCCATTGAAGTGATTTTAAAGACAGAAGATTTTTCATCTTAATGCATTCTATGCATTAAGATAAAACGCCTTCTGTGTGCAGCAGCCTCCTCAGCACCCCCTAATACTTACCTGAGCCCCATCTCCATCCAGCGATTTTGTAGCCGTGTCTCGGCTGCCCAGAACTCCACTCCTTATTGGCTGAGACAGCAGTGCAGCGTCATTGGCTCCCGCTGCTGTCAATCAAAGTCAGTCAGTCAATGAGTCGAGAAAGGGGGCAAGGTCGGCCCGTGGCTCCCTGTCTGAATGGACACAGGGAACTGTGGCTCGGCTCAGCTCGGGTGCTCCCATAGCAAGCTACTTGCTGTGGCGGCACTCAACAGGAGGGAGGGGCCAGGAACCCCGAAGAGGGACCCAAGAAGAGGAGGATCCAGGCTGCTCTGTGCAAAACCATTACACAGAAGAGGTAAGTATAACATGTTTGTTATTATTAACTAAAAAAAAAAATTCACTTTAGAATCACTTTAAAGTTTATGTGCGTGTAAAGGCAGGTGTCCCAATACTTTTGGTAATATAGTGTACTGTATATTTAAAAACTGTCATTTGTTTGATGCTACCCAATGTTTTAGCCTTTTGAATGTTATTCCATCAGGGTAACCCCTACTGTAAACCAAATGACTCTTGGTCACCATAAGGCGATTCCTCGTATGGAAAACGTACTGGGCTACAACATTTTTTAAAAGATTTGGTTCATTGAAATTCTGACCAAACTGATGGAATAATATTAGACAACAAATGCAGTTTACCTAATCTGATATCATCCTGAATGAATGTGCAGTCTTTTCCATACAGGTACAGGGCACAGGGACATTTCTTGCCCTCACAGGGTGCTGTGAATGGAAAACATGAGGATTAGTATAAAAAACTGAGATTATTTAACAACAAATTGAAGACTTGGTCTCTTACTGATTAGAAGTGGACTGGAATCGGCTGAGGGGTGCTTCAGGTGCAGGAATATAGGGTGTGCTCACTATGTGGTTACTGTAGATAGTCATGGAGCCATTGGACAACAATTTAGATAAAAACAAAGTTTATTACTCACAATATAAAAACCAGATAGCTGGTCCCTTGACCCAGCTGTGATCAATTACACACATTGGCGCTGGCTGGATGGTAGATGTAAGTTGGAGGGGTCCTTGGGCCGGTGGATCACTGGGGCAGAAATGGATGTGGACGAGGCTGTCACTGCTGTAGGTGGGTGGGCAGCTGGAGGGTCCTGGCGGTCTGGTGAAGAAGCGATGGTGTCCTGAGCCTTTTTATCTAAATTGTTGTCCAATGGCTCCATGACTATCTACACTAATCACATTGTGAGCACCCCCTATATTCCTGCACCTGAAGCGTCCCTCAGCCGATTCCAGTCCACTATCCCAGCTCTCTCCCAGGAGCGAATCATAGCTGCTAGGCTGCAAGGATTTTAAATACACTGATGACAGAGACCTTTTTCTCTTACTGATTAACCTGTCAGGTGTAGAGAATCAACCTTTAATGGATTGGTGTAGCCTTTTATCCCACGTGAATCCATAGCCCACCATCTGCTCACCTGGCTTGTTGTCACAGCTCCTACTCCTACTCTTCTTGTTATCAACCTTTCCCCAACTACAGGTGAGCATATGAGACTGAAGAAAGAGTTAGGCTGGGTTCACACTAGTGCGAATTGGATGCGTATTTCTCCGCATCCTATTCACATGTCGGGAGATTGTGCCCGGCTCTCTATGGAGCCGGTTCGCACATCTCCAGAACGTCTCCGGTGTGATTTGCACAGGAGCCCTGTGCGCCTTTTGGTCTGGTTCAGGTCCAAATTCAGCCCAAAATTTGTGCTGAAATCGGACCTGAAACAGCAAAATGGGGACGCGTTGGACCCCTGCTGGCAGCTACTCCGTGCTGCGGTGTGAACTCAGCCTTACTGGTATCCTGTACTGTCCCATATCAGTCTACCAGATTCAACCCTTCGTTCTTCAACTGCAGTCTCCAGTGTTAACGAAACGGAAAATCAATATGAAAATCGGAAAATAAGAAGTTCGCGGTGAAACGTCACAACAGAATAGTTAGTTAATTCAGTCGTCTTTCCACTACTGTGACCTCTGACGTCAACTTCTTGCTTCCCAACTTAGACCATCTGACTATACCCTGTCATGTCCTATGGTCATTCCGACTCAAGTGTGGCGTCGTGCCTCATCGACGGTCGTCCCCAGGTTGCGCAGGGGTAAAACGACAAAGTCCAGGCTAAAGTCGTGTTTAAAACCCGACTTAAACCTGGACTTGGTCTGGTT
>BLSH010071085.1:1599533-1613404 GCA_018402905.1 Glandirana rugosa | reverse complement strand
TTAGGCAGCGAAGATTGCCTCAGCGGCAAGGAACCAGGAATGCGAACACCATGGGCAAAAAACCATCTGGCAGGAAAAGTGCCACCTTCCTTAAGGGATTGCTATTTTCTACGGCACCATCGCGGGAAGGCTCACCAGCGTCCTCCCTTTTGAAACATGTCTCACCGAGCTGGGCCTTCCCACTCATAAAATGCTTGTCGTAACCATGGGGGCCCGCCAACCGAAGCACTCATGGTGAAAACTACAGGTCATGCCGAAATGGCATGATCCCTGGTTAAACTGCCAATAGAATCTTTACTTATGTGCGTCTGACAGCCCAGTGCACCTGAACCACTGGCTGCTCTGAAAAAAGGGGTTGGCCCGTAGCCCTCACCTGCGCCCTGCGCTTCCTCCAAAGCCCAATATCCTTATGATCCCAGCACAGCCGCGGCCAAAGCTTTGCGCTGGCGGAATCACCTGTCATAGGGAAGCCAAGCAGTACCCCCCCGTAAACTCTATATTCCTCCCCAATTGTGTCCAGATAACAGAAAAGCGGAGAACAATTCTCCAGTTCTCTTACGCCAATGGCGCCCGCCAGGATAGCAAAAGCCTGAAGCCAATTAAAATTGTGCAGGGGATAAGCCGCCATGGGCGCTTTGCCTTGCTTACATCCACCTTCCCCTTTTCTATATTAAATTCATCCAAGGGCGAGAGGGAGAATATTTCGACATAGTCACCCCTCAAATGGTGTCCCAGACTTCCTGCTTAAGATGAACCCCCAGTGGGCCCTCAAAGCACGCATAAAGTGCGCACTTCACTGCACCCTCCAAACATACCCTATCCCCCCTATGCTTCTTTGAATTTGCGGGATTCCGACCCCCACCCATCTCCGTCTGCGATGAAGACTCAACACTGACAATGATGGATGCGATCGCCTCAGTCCCAATGGCTACCTCCCTACGCATCAGGCTCCACCATGCCCCCCCGTAGTAAGCGACACCACCAAGGAGGTGGAGCTGGAACCATTAAGCCTGCACTATGCGATACAGAAGCGGCCCATGCACCCCTAAGCCCCGGGGGTGGGGAGGCCCCGCTGGAGTACAACAGTCAAACAACCCCCGAAACCCCACAAAAATGCGGCCAAAGCTTGCGCACCAGCCTGGGTCCCAACCAACCGATCCCCGCAAGGCTGAGGGCTCCAATACATCCCGCCATCCTGACCCGTCTTAGTGGACCACCCCCTGCCCTAACCATGTCACCCTAAAAGCAGAAACAAGCAAGAATGTTACTTACAAGGCTGCTTCTGCGTTGACCGCGAGCAGCCGTGCGTCCGGATCCCAGTCATCTCCGCAATCCAGGATGCCTCACCAAAGACCACCCGTCATCATCTTCACTGGTGACCTCACCGGATTCACCAGACGTTTGTTGCTGCGTTGGCGCCTCTAGCGCCTTACATGCTGGCGACTCTGGCCCTGGATTCCTGAAAGCGTCCATACCCGCCCAGGCCGCATCATGGAAAGAGGAAGAGCTGTGGGGTCTCTTAGCACCCCTTGCTGTAACAGGAGTACACTGTCTCTTTAAGGGGGGGAGCCCCCAGCCTGAGTCATTGGCCGACGTCCACTGGAAGGAGCAGACTGCAGCCCGCAGGGGAACCAGCAGAGGGCGCCCACACCCTCCTGCTGTCCGTGGCTGATCACTTCCTCCGCTGGACTCCTCTCTGATCTGAAGCCCCAGAGAGAGCCGACAGCTCCAGATCCGCGTGACAGCGGTGGCAAGGGGGAGGGGGGGGGTGTCAGCGATCCTCACACCCCGCGACCGGCAGCATCGAGGGCACACTTCCCACGGGAAGCAGTGGAGGTGCCATGACACCCCAACTGCCCGCCCCCCGCTCGGTACCGCAGCGGGGGGGGCATCTGCAAGCTCCGGCATCAGTGGGGAGGGGAAGAAGAGAGGGCGAGAACCAGATCGCTGCTCTGCAGGTGGGTCTCACCTGCGATGAGGATTCCTCCCAGGGCTACTGCGGGAGCTGCAGGAATGCAGCCCGGCAGCTGACCCTGGAGGGTCCATAACGGGCGAAAGTGCTCAGGAGGGCAAACCCTCCCAGCATGTTTGCGAGCAGGTGGGGAAGCAGCCGGTGAGGGGGCCGCTCCTGACCCCCCTAGAATGTCCAACAGCTGCTGCAGCCATTGAAGACCATGTGCTGCGGCCTTGATCCGGTCCAACAAGGCGTCTGAATCGCTCATCCTGTCTCTGCCTCTAAGGGAGAAGAGTCTGAAGTTTCAAGTCTCTTCTTCTCCAGCACTTCTTGGAATGATGAAGCTTCCCATCTGCTCAGACCCTCACAAGCTGTTTCCTGCCCATCCAGCCTACTGCCACCAATCAGGTAAGAACTACGTCCCCTCCCACCAAACAAACTTAGCTGACCCTTCCTTGACCCTGTTCCTCCCTTAGTCATGCAGACCCTTCGTCCATTTTCTCCTTCGGGTCTCACTAGAAGTGAATAGAAATCTCCACAGACGTAACACCACCTGCTGGCACTCGGGCAACAACAGAAGTAACGTTCACACAAATACACCCTTTGACTGCCATAACAACATCAAACAGTGACACATCATCAATACCATTTATTAATATTATGGTCATATCCGAAGCTACAACCATAAAAGATAACATTTCTGTAGCCACAGGTAGTACAACCTCAGATAGAAATGTAACATGAGGGTCTGGGACCCCCACAAGTAATATTACAAGATCACAATTTACTGATATTCAAAGAACAATGGAAGATACAGATACCCAGAGTGCCCCTGGATGAGGGCCCTAAAAGAGGGGGCCCCCACTGAACCAACAGGAGCAGGTGCAAGGCAAGAATGGGGGCCTGCATTAAATATAACCGTAATGTCAGTTCAGTTAGAATAATGAGGGAAAGGTATGTATAATGTATACATTTTACATTCTAGGTCTCGCAGGGACATTCTATTTTGGGTCGCACGTAGCTGTAAAACATTGATAACTTCTATTAAGTAAGTGTTATGCACACTTATTTTTATGGTTGTTACAAATGTACCCCATTTCTATGTAAAAAAACTTTTTGCTCAAATTCAGATGTCTTGACATATATGTGTTTGCTCTATCAGATATTTTATGATTGCTCCAGAAGAAGCGTATATCATCAGTGCGAAACTAGTTGAGCCACAGATACAACTCTGAACCTCTACTCCCAGATATGGTGGTTTGAACCCCTCTTTTTTCCTCTCCTATAGTGCTTTGTTATAGATACCAATATACATTGTAGGATAACTTGTATGTTTAGGGTCCCCACTAGGGTTGCCACCTCATCCCTTTAAACCTGAACACATATGAATTACACAGTTCTGAGGCTAATTTTATACAGATAAGGCACTAAGTGAGTTTAATTACCACCGTAATTAGCCACAGAACCTGTGTAATTGATATGTGTTTGGGTTTAAAGGGATGAGGTGGCAACCCTAGTCCCCACCCATTTGGTAATTGTAGAGTGTTTTCTTTTGTTTTCCCCCAATGGACCTGTGTTTGTAACCTTCCCTAAATTCCCCTAGAGGGAATTTTTTTTGCATGTCATGTTTACATCTGAACATATGCAATTTTTTAAAAATGTACTGTTGTATGTCATGTCTATAGGCCACAGGCCTTTTTTTGTAACAATAAAGTACTGTTTTATACATTTTACTGCATGCCTTCAAAGTCCATTACTTTCCAGTTTCTTATTTTCACTAAGTCTGTACTCACTCCACAAGGTATAGGCCACACACTAAAGAAGATACAAGTCCTAGTCCTTCCATTTTCTTTTTTTACTGGAACAAAACTGATAACACGATGGTCTGTAAGTCACATGGCAATGTCTACTGCAGAATAACGGTGTCCATCTTTTAGACACATAATGGGGTGTCCTCCAACAGAATCTCTGCAGTGGGACTACACTTAGGGGAAACGTTCCCCCAGTCTTCCCCATCAAAATAAGGCATATACACAGAGATGCTACATTTGGACATGGAAGGTCCCAAACCTTCCCACAAAGGCCCAGAACAGATAGATTGCACTCCCTGTTTGTGGTACATCACTTGCTACTCCAACCAACCCTCTAATCTCCATCCAGGTTCATATATATCCAACTCTAGGGGAAGAGGGACTACAACTCACCCAAAGTAATGGGGAGAAGCAGCAAGGTGAACCTCCCTATTTCCCTACATGACACCCCTCTATACGTTGTTTCACTGTTCATTGTTTTAAGTCTTCTACTTTCTGTTGTAACTGCAGTATCACTAGCTCTATCTGTTACATATTGTGTAATTGTATTTTGTATGGCTGCTGTTGTTGCTTTAAAAGCTTCCGTACCATAACTGACCAGTGACTGTGTGGAGTGATTCAAAGTGGTTTCTGTCTGTGTTGTTGTATTGCTTTCTGTAGATGTTCCATGAATACCAGTAACAGGTGTCTTGGCTGTCTGACTAGTTGCTGTACTTGGTGTTGGTGTTTCTTTGGTTGTGGTTGGTTTCAAAGAACTGGATTCTGTGACTGTAGTTTTTGATGTGGTCTTGCTATGAGTGATTGGTGAACCTGTTGTGGAACTCAGTGAAGGTAGTGAACCTGCTGTCGTCTTGTTTTTATGGTTAATGTATTTATTTTTATGAAAGTTACTTGCATTGTTGACTGAGTGCCAATGACTCTTGTTACTTGTGTGGAACCATGTGTGGTTCCCATATCGTCCGTCGTTCTTTGATTATCAGTAAATAGTAATCTTGTAATATGATTTGTGGGAGGCTCTGACCCCATAGTTACCTTGCTATTTAAGGTTATACTACCTGTGGCTGCAGTTGCGAACTTGCTGTCTTTTATGGTTGTAACTTCAGATGTCTCCATAGTATTAATAAATGCCATTTGTGATTGTAGCACCCTGGTCCTAAACAGGGCTGCTCACAAATTTAGTTTGCTAGGTGGTAACTAGTTAGGGTGATCCACTGACTTTTGCCCTAAGCCTGAATCTGGTGCATCTCTCTCTCCTGTCAATAAGTGGCACTGCTGCCTTTGGCATTAGAATGACAAGATCACAATGAGTTCAGGTTATGAATGACATATTTTCTCAGCCAATCAGAGTAGCTACTTGGCATGCTGGGATGGTCTATTTAAGGGGAAGGAATCAGGTGATCAGAATTCTTTCTACCCCAGGCTGCAGCCTGGGATTGTACGTGTAGCAGCAGCTGAATGTTAGGCCTGAAGCCTGAGGCCTAGCCACATGTGTAGAGGCTCAGCATGAGGGGAGCCTGATTGTTGCAGAGATTCAGCCTGAAGGGGAACTGAATGTTGCCAGAGGTGAAGGAGAAGCAGTTACCACTGGGGCGACCACTCCTGTTACCAGAGGCAAGTGAGGCACACGGTCAGAGATAAAGGGGACACAGTTGCCACCAAGGGACAACCACTCCTGTTATCAGAGGCCAGTGATTGGAACTCTGAAGAAGTACCAGAACAGCCTTTTTCACTAGCCGGGGACAGTGAAGAAGTGGGAAAGCTTCAGCAGAGTGAAGTCAGGGATCAAGAAGGTAGCGTTGGTGAAGCTTGAGGCGAATACAGCATGTTAGCTGTGGAAGGGCTCAGGGGATCCAGTGGTGGCTGGCATCTTGGAAGTCTAGTGAGAGACTGGGAGCTCAGTGTGAAGATCAACAGTAGGATACTGTGAGATGTGAGAGAAGATCTACAATGGGATACTGTGAGTTACGTGTGCAGATCTATATGCACTGTTGATAGTTCAGTTGCTATAGGAGAGAGCAGTTCTACCAAATACAGTGCGCTGCATACAGCTTAAAGGCCATCTACCTGTATAGCTGTCGGCCTATTAATATTTTTGCCTACAGAGTCTGCCAATTGCTTTTGCATCTGCCTAAGGGTGTCCTGGCCCTAAACTCTCTCTCTCCCCAGTTCTTGTTAAGAGACAATTAAATCTCTTTTGTTGAATTCAAAAAGTGACTGGCGTCCATGTGTTCAACTTGCATTATTGTTTTTTCGGTTAAAATGTTCATTTGTGTGAACGTTACTTCTGTTGTTGCCCGAGTGCCACTGACTTGTGTTATTTGTGTGGTTCCTGTAAGTTCTTTTGTTCTTTGGCTATCAGTAAATTGTGATCTTAATAGGTATAACTTCTAGGGGTCTCTGATGGTGTTGTTACCATGGTATTTGAGGTTGTACTAACTTTGGCTGCAGTTGCAAATGTGCTGTCTTTTATGGTTGTAGCTTCACATGTCTCCATAGTATTAATAAATGGCATTTCCAAATTCTGATGTATCACTGCTTGAAGTTGTTGTTTCCATTATAGTGTGTATTTCTGTGAGTGTTACTTACATTGTTGACTTAGTGCCACTGACTGGTGTTACTTCTGTGGAACCAAGTGTGGCTGCAGTATGCTCTGTTGTTCTTTGACTATCAGTAAACTGTAATCCTGTAGCATGACTTGCAGAGGTCCCTGACCCTGGTGTTGCTTTGCTATTTGAGGTTGTACTACCTGTGGCTGCAGTTCCAAGTGTGCTGTTTCTTATGGTTGTAGCTTCAGATGTTTTCATAGTATTAATTAATGGTGTTTCTGATGTATCACTCTTTGACGTTGTTTCAGTTAATGTACTTATTTTTGTGAACGTTACTTCTGTTGTTGACTGAGTGTCAAAGACTGGTGTTACTTCTGTGGAACCAGTTGTGATTGCTGTATCTTCTATCGTTCTTTGACTTTCAGTGAATTGACTTGTGGGGGTCTCTGACCTTGTTGTTGCCTTGCTCTTTGAGGTTGTACTACCTGTGGCTGCAGTTTCAGGAGTGTTGTCTTTTATGGTTGTAGCTTTGGATGTCTCCATAGTGCTAATAAAAGTGTGTACTGTTTTTTCCGTTGTTGACTGAGTGCCACTGGCTGGTGTTGCTTCTGTGGAACCAATTGTGGTTGCAGTATGTTCTGTTGTTCTTTGACTATCGGTAAATTGACTTGTGGGGGTCTCTGACCCTGTTGTTGCCTTGATCTTTAAGGTTGTACTACCTGTGGCTGCAGTTTCAGGAGTGTTGTCTCTTATGGTTGTAGCTTCGGATGTCCCCATAGTACTAATAAAAGTGTGTACTGTTTTTTCCGTTGTTGACTGAGTGCCACTGACCGGTGTTATTTGTGTGGAACCCAATGTGATTCCTGTATTTTCAGTTGTTTCTGTCACAATTGATCTATCAGTCTCCAAAGTTGTTGCCAATGAGTTGACCGTTGGGTCTACAGTTTTACGTGTTGCCATGCTATCAGTAGATGTTGGCTCTTTTGTACCAGTGACAATTTCCTCTGACATTGTCGGTGTGTGACTGACTTGTGTTATATTGGTCGTAAAACTGAAAGATGAAAATTCAGTTGTTGGTTGGCTGTTGGTTGTTGAGTCACAGTCTGTAGGTTCCTCAGTTATTGGCTCACAATCATTTGTAGTGTCCTGTCTGGTTGTAGAACAGCCTGTCACTACATAGATTATTTCACAGTCTGGAGGTTCTATGCATTCGGGTATATCCTCGCAGACAATGCTTCCTGTTTGAATTTCTGAATAATGGTACATTGATCCTAAAATGACAATTAGTGATACTTTTTACTAAGAAAAATATTGGCTTTCAAGAAATGCTACACTCAAATATAAACTGAAATACTTTTATTTCCTGGAGAAAATGCTGCCCCAGTCTCCCTGCAGTGCTGGTTAATAGGTATTTAAAAGGGTGGTTCTATCCCCACCCTAATCCCCACTCTCTCCTGCTCTTTATTAGCCACTTGTTTCTTAATATAAATGTTGCTGTCAACAAATGAGAAGGGAGAACAGGGGTCAGGACTTCAAGGAACCAGGACTGTGATTGTCTCTGCCCCTTTATGCAAATATAGGATCATATTGACAAATGTAGCCCTACCCCCAAAGGAGCCACTTAGTAATTTGGGTTCTTTTCTCTGACACACCTGGCTGATTGAAAGTTACTACACGCACTTTAACTTGGTCGTGAATTAGCACTAGGAAATAGACACAATGGGGTGTCAAAGCTTAATTGAACAAGCTGAGCTTAGAAGTTGATTGTTTTTTATGCAGAAGCGAGCCTGATTTTGCACTCTCCAGCTTTAGTAAATAAACCGCAATTTAGTGGTAAATTAACTCAATGTATTGGTATGGGTTTGAATAAATGGTGATTTGAGCATAAATGAACACACAGAAGGTAGGTTCAGACACAGTCAACTAGACAATATAATCACTATGCCAAGGTAAAGTTCTGTACCACTAGACTGGAATTGTTAGAAGACTGTGCTGAGGGTAAACAAGTGTACTTCCTGCATCTAGTGCTGTCTGATCTACAGCTTGTAACTGTCCTTCCTGAGCAACTTGTGCCTGTTATCTATTCTTGTCTCCTGTTCCTGTGACCCGGCTTGCCCGACCTTGTCTGAACTCCGCCTGTACCGACCCTAGGCTTGCCTACGACCATCCGATTGCCTGATCCTTCTGCACTTCTGCTGTCAGCCTGTTAACGAACTCTGCCTGTACCCGACCATCCACCTGCCTGCTCCTTTTATACTTCCTAGCCTGCCTGTTGCCGACCCGGACTGTACGACCACTCTTCTGTCTTGCACGAGTCCCAGTGGACCTACACGCACCACCAAGTGTTCCTGTCCAACCCTTGTGCCCCTCTGTGCTCCTGAACTCCCTGTTGGCTTTATTAGGGGTTCTCGAACCAGGGCCGCAAGAGAGGTTACCCCTGCAGAAGTCAGACTCGTCCTCCAGGTACGTGACAGGAATTAACTCAAAGTCAACAATAAACAGTCCATATAAGCATTAACTGCAACGTGAATAATAATAGTATAACTAGTCTAGAGTACAGTCTAGGAAAATGGCTAGAATATGGTACTCTGAGAGGTACCTCTTAGTATAAACAATAGGTCTTATTTTATTTTTAGCAGCTGTAAAGGGACTGTTTTAGTCCTAACTCTTCCACCGGCTAGTGTCAGGGCGTAGTTGTACTGTTGGTGCACATTAGAATAGGCCCAGTCAAGCCTGCAGGCAGCAGTAAGGCTACTAGGTGTCTGTATGGTCAGTTCCTAAAGCCAGTCTCTCTAGAAGCTGATAGTAAATCCTCACAGCAGCACCTCACCAGTCCCAGCAATATTGCAGTTCCCCATCCAGTCACACAGCAATTAGTCTACTCTCTGCCCTGCATTCAGGTGATTGTCAGTACCCCCAAACTCAGCACTTTCCACCCTGCTCAGACTGCCAATATGCACAGTGAAAAGCGATGTGCACTCTCCAGTCTCCCTCATGGCAAGAGGAAACTGTTTCCTGTACAGCTTGAGAAAATGCAGCTTTTTTTCCCTCTTCCTGTCAATCTCCCTCTGGGAAATGCAGTTCAAAAGCTCTTGATTACAGTGCAGTCTCTCTGACTTAGTCTATCGAACTCTTCCTGCTCAGCAGTTCTCTCCTCTTGCTGTAGCGATTAACCAGTTCAGCACAGCAGGACAGCAGCTACAGAGAGCAGCTGCAGTCAGTGTTTCTCTCCCTCTCAATTCATAGCCAAGCACCTGGCTACACATACTAAGAAGAAGGTGTGCAAAGCTTATGACCTCTGAGCTGTGCAGCCAGAGGAGCTGTAACCAAGACTTCATAGAGAATCCCCAGTCCTCCTCCGTGCTTCACAGCAGCTGGGAGACCTTCTGTAAAAGCCACAAGACACATAGTTTTGCAGGCATTCATGTACTATTTATAACTTGCAATTTTAGAGTGTTTGCATTCCAAAAAAAAAAAAACTTACAACAGCACATGTGTGTTTATATATGTATGTAAGATAGGAACCTTAGATTTTAAGCTCTTCGAGGGCAGGGAATAATGTGAATGTAAAGCTCTGCGTAAATTGTCCCTGCTTCCGTATTGTCAGAAAGTTCCTGCCAAAAAAATGTAAATATAGTTCCTATAGCGTGCCATTACTATTAAAAAATAAATAAATAAAAATGTCCCGTAGTTTGCAGACGCTATAACTTTTGCACTAACCAATCAATATACGCTTATTGGGATTTTTTTACCAAAAATATGTAGCAGACATTTTGGCCTTAATTAATGAAGAAATTAGATTTTTTTTTCAATTTTTTTTTATTGGATATGTTTTATAGCAGAAATCAAAAAATATTGTTTTGTTTTTCAAAATTATAGTTTTTTTTGTTTATAGCGCAAAAATAAAAAAAATGGTGATCAAACACCACTAAAAGAATGCTCTATTTGTGGGGGGGGCATACATGTTATTTGGGTACAGCGTTACTCGACCACGCAATTGTCAGTTAAAGTAACGCAAAAAATGGCCTGGTCACGAAGAGTGGGGTAAACCTTCCAGAGGTTAAGTGGTTAATAGCAATAATCTAAAGGCAAAGTATCAAAGATTGTGAGCTCAATGTGTAAACCTAGAGAGCACTCAAGGTCAAATTAATTCCATAGACAACACAAATAAAACAACCTATAATGTATGGCTCTACCCAAGAATTAGTACACTATGCTACAATATCAGTGCTATGAAATGAAGGAACCTATCATTTGTAATTACATTGATAACATTTAACATTTTATTATATTAAATTAATCAATCAATCAATTAAAACATTAAAATCACAACAGGGGACCAAACATCAAGAGTGCTCAACAATTACAACAATATACGCATAATATATTGTATGTAGCAACAACAACCATTGACACCCCTCTACCAACCTGTAGGTTGTTTGCCCATTCCAAATTGAGGCTGCATTTGTTCCACATTCCTAGATCCATGCCATCTCAATATATAACCGTACACGCTACAGAGATTACCACGGAATGTATACTCCTTGACTACCATGCAATGTATACCTCCTATAAGCTTTGTCTACAGATTCCTAGTCTAGAATTATATAGACCATCTGCAAGCTTTACATTAGCAGACAATAACCACACAACCTATTTATAAAAGGCTTTCTAACATTAACTAACAGTAAATAAACCACGCATATGAGACTTGCTTTAGCATTAAAGGTTAAAGTGTGGCTTGGCAAATATTTCATACGTTTTCTTTATTAGGTCATAGCAAAAAATAAAATTCTGAAAAAAATAAGTATGAAATACTGCCTATGAATATTATGTATTCTCATTTTTAGCCAGCAGTTAGAGCTGTAGGGTTCTTTTCATGTTTCCACTCTACCCTTATCTGCTTTGCTAAAAAAATAAAATGTTCCAGAGCTCAGTAGCTCAGGCTGACATATATGCACTCCAGTGAATAAGGAGTGCCCTATCTAGCTTCCTCCTTGTCTGCTAAGATCGCATGCAGGGTTTGAATCAGAGAAAAATCCAGCATTTGAAGCTCACCAGCCAGCAGTTGGAGCTGTAGGCTTCGTTTAACATGCTTGCATTTCTATCCTTATCTTCTTTGTTGAAAAAAAACTGTTCTTTACAAAGCTCATAAGCATGAGCTGACATGTTTGCACTCAAGTGTATGAGTCAAAGGATTGCCCGATCCAGCTTCCTCCTCCACCTTGTCTGCTAAGATGGCATTCCAAGTTTTAATCATATAAAGAGAGAGAGAGAGGTCTAAAATCAAACAGCTTCTGCAATGCATTGTTCTGTTGATAACCCACAGTGCTCTGGGAATCCTGCAAAACAAAACACAGTGCCACTTCTGGACTGAAAGCACGAGTAATGATTTCCAGTTGTTGTTTACTAAACTATAATATCTTCCCTCTCTTCATCTCCACAATTTAGGGAGGAATTGTTGTCTAGTTTAAGAAAGGAACTGGGAGGGCTGATTAGAGACAAAACGCAGGAAGAGTGCACAAGACAGCTCTGAAATTCTGGATCAACTGCTATTTTTTGTGCTTTTCAAACGTGTATTTAGCAAACCAAATTAGCAAGTAAGAGAAGTACCTTGTTAGAGTATACAAGTACTTAATTTAATTTCAAAAGTAATGTTTAGTATTTTTAAATTTGAAGCCAATATTAAAATAATAAAAACGAGAAACTGCAGCGCAAAGTTCAAAAACGAGATTCCTTAGAAGGATTCCTATGGATTCAATTAGAATACACGCCCGTCACCAATGTCACCACCACACTTGTCTTCTTACCAGATCCCGGTGACCCCCTATTACGGAGGGTCAGATTGCGCTTTGGCAAGGTTGAAGCACACCAAGGGACAGACAGATTATGCAGGCAACGTGGTAGGGTAAATCCTCATCAGTAGATCTCCCACAGCGGTAAGCGGTTCATGCAATAGATATAAGAATCCCAATAGTGCAGATGGTACAAAACGGGATTTATTGATATAAAACTTACAAGTGGTTACTCACATTTAACCACAACAGTACCTGGCACGAAAACCCCCTTCCTGTCCAGGCCATTTTTCAGCTTTCAGCGCTATCACACTTTGAATGACAATTACTCAGTCATGCAACACGGTACCCATATGAAATTTGCGTCCTTTTTTTCACACAAATAGAGCTTTCTTTTGGTGGTATTTAATCACTAGGAGGGGGTTTATTTTTTGTGCTATAAATAAAAAAAGATTGAATTTTTTTTGAAAAAATGCCTTTTTCTTTGTTTCGGTCATAAAATTTTGCAAATTAGTAATTTTTCTTTGTAAATTTTGGCCAAAATTTATACTGCTACCTATCTTTGGTAAAAATAACCTGAATAAGTGTATATTATTTGGTCCTTGTGAAAGTTATAGAGTCTACAAGCTATGGTGCCAATCATTGAAAATTGATCAGATCTGATCACACCTGATATACTGACAGCCTATGGGTCCTTTCACACACACGGACCGTTCATCAGTTCGTCAGTTCAGCAGTTCATCCATTTTTCATCAGTTTTTTTCATCCGTTTTTTCATCAGTGGTCATCAGTTTTTCAATCAGTTTTTTTTTACATTCACTACCAATGCAAAAACGGATGAAAAACTGACCGTTCGTCAGTTTACATCCGTTTTTCGTCCGATCCGTTTTTTTGAAGGATGAAAAATAGGACTTTCATCCGTTCAAAAAAACGGATGCTGACGGAAGCGGATGAAAACTGATGAAATAGCTGATCATCAGTTGTCATCAGTTTTTCCATAGAGATGCATTAATGTCCGTTTTTCATCCGTCAACGGATGGATGAAAAACGGACAAACGGTCCGTATGTGTGAAAGGGGCCTAACTCATTTCTTGAGACCCTAACAAGCCAGGAAAGTAAAATTACCCCCCAAATGACCCCTTTTTGGAAAGTAGACATTCCAAGATATTTAGTAAGAGGCATGGTGAATTTTTTGAAGCTGTATTTTTTTCCCACAATTCTTTGCAAAATGAAGATTTTTTTTTCTTTTTTTTTTTTTTTTTCACAAAATGGTCATTGTAACAGGTTTTCCTGGTGCATCATGGCAGCATACACACATGGGTTGTGGCTCCGCCCCCACAACATGATAGGACTGGTTAACTATAAATCAAAGACAGACCCGGCTCACCGCATTCTCCACGTGGTGGTCGTAGCCCGAGGTTGGTATAGCGAGTAAATCTCTGACATGTCCTTCCTGTAGGTGGGTCCCAAGGTTGGTATTTCGAGTAAATCTCTGACATGTCCTTCCTGTAGGTGGGTCCTCTTCGACTTTATACGGGGGGTCTGGTGGTCTTACCCCGAAGGTTGGTATATCGAGCAAATCTCTGACATGTCCTTCCTGAAGGTTGGTTCTCTCCGACTTGAACCGACCCCGCTGTTCGCCATTCCCTATGGAGCGCTGAGGTCAGGACTAGTCCACTCCTTTTTTTCCTCTTACGCCACTCGGCCCAGACAGAAACTAAATATCAATTGGTCAGGATAGTACAACACCCCCGCCTCGGTGTTG
>BLSH010071085.1:1577442-1591651 GCA_018402905.1 Glandirana rugosa | reverse complement strand
CCCCAAATTGCTCTTCCCAACACAAAGCCACCCCCCCCCTCGCAAATTGCTCTTCCCAACACAAATCCACCCTCCTTGTACAGATCCCCCTTCAAATCACCCCTTGTAGCACAACCCTCCAAATCCCTAAACGCGCCCAGGGCAAACAGGGCCAGGGCAAGGAGTGGGCAACCCCTTGTCCTGGCCTGGTTGTCACCCTATTACATGGACTTCTGATGAAGAGGACAAGTGGCCATTTCAGCACACATTACACAGGCATGGTCCACTGTTTCACCATCAGAAGACCTACCTTGTGAAATGCCATACATTACTGGAGTGCATGAAGTAGCTGCAACAAGGATTCAAGAGAGTTGCAGCACTGAGCTGCAACAAAGAATAAAAAAAGATAAAAACAGCATTTTATTTTTATAAAATGGCAGTTGCTTATGATATACATTGCTTCAGCAAACTGACCCCAAACCACTGCGCTTTCCATTTTTGGCATTGCCCACCGCCAGTACGTAATGAAGGACTGGCCTGTGATAATAATTCAGATGAGGTTTCGGGTCTCTGATTGATATCACTGAGAACAAAGGAAAATCCCGGCTTTCTAAACAGGGAAGAGCATTCTGCTTGATGGGCTTAAGGGTTTTATCTCTAACAGACATAAAGGAAAATATTTATTTTAATAACCAGAATCTTTTTATTGTTGGGATTAAATTTTGACGTGCATCCTTTCCTCTTTACAGATGATGTGCTTTGTACAGGCATTTCGAAAGCAGAATGTCAAACAAAACTTATTTGTTGTGTTTTTTTTTTTATCGATCGACGTTCATAAGTAAACTTTTATTTTGTTGCCTTAAAGTGACCCAATCAGCACAGGGTCACACCAAGTACAAAAGCATACTTACTAAAAGAAGAGTGAATATAGTTACCCTTCTGGTGCCCGTGTCTGGAAACTGCCCCCCAGCCACTGCAAATATTCCACAATTCAAGGTTATGTGTATAGGTGTGCGCAGTCTATTGCATTAGGGTGTGCACCCAAAGCTCAAACACATGGTACCAATCACTCACTGTGTTCATTCAGAAAGGGAATGGGCCTTTAAATTACATATTTACAGTCCCCTTCACCTAATTATTGTAAAACATCCCCCTGTGTGTGCCCACAGCAGAGGAAGGGGGGAGCAAGGGCAATAGGGGGGATCTGTGCTGCACAGGGAGATTAGGGTGTGCCTGGGCACACCTGGCACACCTTGTGCGCACGTCTATGGTTATGTGGAATACTGCCCTCCCCTGCTGCACACTATGGTTTCTCCCACTTCATATGGCACTTCACAACATATGAGCCTGCAGGAAGAACCACTGCGCACGGTGGGGGGAAACGGGTTTCCCACCCAACCAAAGGATCAAATGCTTGCAGCAACTTGCAGAGAAGCAACAGCGTTTCAAGACATGGGATGTCAAAAAAGTAACTCACTCACTTAATGTATGCTTATGTATTTGAGTGACTCTTGGCTGACAAGGTCACTTTACCTTGCTTATCAGGGGTAAACAAAACAGGCAGGAAATGATCAATCTCTGTCTCTCCCATTGAGCCCTAGTCAAGCAGTCTATAGATATTCTATGGGCATCAGCCAGATCAGAACATTCGCTGTCTATTCATATAAATATATATATATATATATATATATATACACAGCCATTGCAAATAATCCCTGTAATATGTCTAATATATTTCCTTGGAGTATTAGCAATATTGGCTGTCAGTTTTGAAAATACCACGTTAAAGTCAGTAGATAGAGCTGATGACCATAAGATATAGGTACCTTTTTAAGTCGATCATTGGATCCAACCAATGGCCATATTATGGTATTTTCCTGAAATACCGCATTTAAAAAAATGCTACATTATGGCCACTAGGTGGAGCTGATTGCCATAGGGCAGTGGTGGCGAACCTTGGCACCCCAGGCGTTTTGGAACTACATTTCCCATGATGCTCATGCAATCTGCAGTGCAGTTGAGCATCATGGGAAATGTAGTTCCAAAACATCTGGGGTGCCAAGGTTCGCCATCACTGCCATAGGAGATACACATAGTAGACACATTAAAGCAGAGTTCAACCCAAAAGTGGAACTTCCGTTGGTTGGATTCCTCCCCCCAACAGGTGTCACATTTGCACCTTTCGGGGGGGGGAGGGGGTGGAGGACACCTGTCTTTAGAGCTTGGGCCAGCAGCCGCAGCCGCTGACGTCAGCAGCCCGGCTCCCTCCTCGCTCTACTACTGGCCGCCTGGCCAATAGCAGAGTGCAGCGGAGCCTTGCGCACGTGCAGTAAGGTGCCCGGCATGAAGCTGTAATGCTACACATCCGGGGTTCCCTTACCCGCAATGGATGTGGCTGCACCTGACCCCCGATCTGAAGATAAGTGGTGGGTGCCGACATCGCTGGACTCCAGGACAGGTAAGTGTCCTATTATTAAAAGTCAGTAGCTACTGTATATGTAGCTGCTGACTTTTATTTATTTTTTTTCCAGGCGGACCTCCGCTTTAAAGGCAATGGGATTATTCATAAAAGCTGACACATTCAATTTCTAATAAACGGATCCTTATCGTAGGCCTCCATGCACGCAGGACGTTTTTGGATGTTTTTACAGCTGCTGTTTTTAGCTGCAGACATTTTTTTTCTAAAGTCATTAAACTCTCCATCATGTTATCCTATGTGTTCATGCACACATTGGCTGTTATCAATTGTTTTTAGCAGGGATGTTTTTGACCTGTAAAAAAAACCCAAGACCAGAGGTTTCTGAGAGACGTTTTTGAGCTGTAAAAACGCTCTAATGCCAAAAAACGTGGCTAAACGTGTAAAAATGTGGCTCACCAACATTTTTGGACGTTTTAGATCAATTTGGAAAAAAAACGCTCAAAAACACCAGCACTAAAAAACACGCAAAAACGCTAAAAAAAAGCTGAAAAAAGTCACTAAAAGTTACTGAAGTTTTTAGGATGTTTTTTTAACATCCTGTGTGCATGAGGCCTAAGGGATCGTTAAAGTGGGGTGACCAGACGGTTCCCGGGGACAGTTCCCAGGCTGATGAGACTGTCCCCGGGCCAAGTCTATCCCCGGTTTTGTCCCTGGCAGGCAGGGGCAACGCTATGTGGGTGCTGAAGCATTTACAAGTCTCACAGAGCGACGGAGTGATATTGTGTGAGGCACAGAACCCGCACGACTCTCTCACAGCAGAGGAGGGAGGGGGGGTTGTGCACAGTCTGGTGGCAGCTTGTATACAGGCGGTCCCCGGGTTACAGACAAGATAGGACTGTAGGTTTGTTCTTAAGTCGAATTTGTTTGTAACGCGGAACAGGGACATTTTTTAAGTGTAGCTTCAGCCAAAAAAACAATTTTTAAGCTTTTTGGATAGCATAGGGAAGGGGTAACACACCAGTAATGTTGGATTTGCTGTCTATGTTTCTGTTCAGAAGATTTCACCTCACTTCCTGTCCCAATGATAATTGGATTTAGAAAATTTTGGGTTGTTGTGGAAACAAGGATTGGTGATAAAGCATCAGCGAAGACCCCTTTTTCCCATAATAACTCTTACAGGAGTGAATTTCCCGTCCTAGGGGGAGATTTCCTCTCACTTCCTGTTGTCTCTCTCCGTTTGTAAGTAGGAGTTCTTTGCAAGTCAGATGTCTGTAATTAGGGGACCGCCTGTACATGAGATCTGGAGGGAGGCTCACATTCCTATGAAATTCCCCAGTTACAGAAATGGATTGAGGTAAACTGTTCCTAATCCTGCAACTTAGATGTTTGCTCTGCACTAATTTCAGCTTAACACTACAGCCTGGCTGTGCTTGGTATACTTTCCCCTGTGTGGACTCAGCAAGCAAGGAGAGATCATGTGTTACTGCTGTTGGGTGCTGCTGACCATTACATGTACAGTATGCGCCCCTGAACACACTCTGCACATTGTGTGTAACGCACAGCTGAGCCCTGCATTCTGCGGGTAACGTACTGGTGAGCCCTGCATTCTGTGTGTAACGCATCGGCAAGCCCTGCATTCTGTGTGTAATGCACTGGTGAGCCCTGCATTCTGTGCGTGATGCATTGGTAAGCCCTGCATTCTGTGTGTGATGCACTAGTGAGCTCTGCCTTCTGTGCGTGATGCATTGGTAAGCCCTGCATTCTGTGTGTAATGCACTAGTGAGCTCTGCCTTCTGTGTGTAACGCACTGGTGAGCCCTGCATTCTGTGCGAAATGCACTGGCGAGCCCTGCATTCTGTGTGTGACGCATTGGTAAGCCCTGCATTCTGTGTGTAATGCACTAGTGAGCTCTGCCTTCTGTGTGTAACGCACTGGTGAGTCCTGCATTCTGTGTATAATGCACCGGGGAGTCCTGCATTCTGTGTTTAATACACTGGTGAGCCCTGCATTCTGTGCGAAATGAACTGGCGAGCCCTGCATTCTGTGTGTGACGCACTGGTGAGCCCTGCATTCTGTGTGTAACGTACTGCTGAGCCCTGCATTCTGTGTGTAACACACCGGTGATCCCTACATTCTGTGTGTAATGCACTAGTGAGCTCTGCCTTCTGTGTGTAATGCACTGGTGAGGCCTGCATTCTGTGTGTAATGCACGGGGGAGCCCTGCATTCTGTGGGTAATGCACTGGTGAGCCCTGCATTCTGTAGGTAGCGTACTGGTGAGCCCTGCATTCTGTGTGTAATGCACTAGTGAGCCTTGCATTCTGTAGTTAATGCGCTGGTGAGCCCTGCATTCTGTAGGTAATGCACTGTTGAGCACTGCATTCTGTGTGCAACACATTTGTGAGCGCTGCATTCTGTGTGTAATGCATTGGTGAGCCCTACATTCTGTGTGCAACACACTGGTGAACCCTGCATTCAGTAGGTAACACACCACTGAGCCCTGCGTTCTGTAGGTAATGCATCACTGAGCCCTGCATTCTGTAGGTATGCACTGGTGAGCCCTGCATTCTGTAGGTAATGCACTGGTGAGCCCTGCATTCTGTAGGTAATGCTTTGCTGAGCCCTGCATTCTGTAGGTAATGAACTGGTGAGCCCTGCCTTCTGTGTGTAATGCACTGGTGAGCCCTGCATTCTGTGTGTAAAGCACTGGCGAGCCCTGCATTTTGTGTGTAATGCACTGGTGAGCCCTGCCTTCTGTAGGTAACACACCGCTGAGCCCTGCATTCTGTAGGTAATGCACTGGTGAGCCCTGCATTCTGTGTGCAATGCTCCGGCGAGCCCTGCATTCTGTGGGCAATGCACTGGTGAGCCTTGCATTATGTGTGAGATGCATTGGTGAGCACTGCATTCTGTAGGTAATGCACTAGTGAGCCCTGCATTCTGTAGGTAATGCACTGGTGAGCCCCGCATTCTGTAGGTAATGCACTGGTAAGCCCCGCATTCTGTAGGTAATGTACTAGTGAGCGCTGCATTCTGTGTGTAATGCACTGGTGAACCCTGCATTCTGTGTGTAACACACTGGTGAACCCTGCATTCTGTAGGTAACGCACCGCTGAGCCCTGCGTTCTGTAGGTAATGCACTGCTGAGCCCTGCATCCTGTAGGTAATGCACTGGTGAGCCCTGCATTCTGTGGATAATGCACTGGTGAGCTCTGCATTCTGTAGGTAATGCACTGGTGAGCCCTGCCTTCTGTGTGTAACGCACTGGTGAGCCCTGCATTTTGTATGTAAAGCACTGGTGAGCCCTGCATTCTGTAGGTAACGCACCGCTGAGCCCTGCATTCTGTAGGTAATGCACTGCTGAGCCCCGCATTCTGTAGGTAACTTAGCACGCTCCTGAGCCCTGCATTCTTTATGTAGCGCACTCCTGAGCTCTGCACTCTGTAAGTAGCATACGCCTGAACCCTGCACTCTGTTTTTTCTCTATCTTTTTTCTTAACATTTGGTAGTCATATCCCAAAAAATTCTAAGTAGTATCTTTTTTTTCTATCTCATGCACGAAATGGCGTATATATCATACAATCATTCCATAAACACATACCACATACACAGAATATATAATTTAAGGAAAATATGGTTATAAAATAGTTTACCATTTGCCAATTAAAAAAATATGTCCCTGGATTTTATTTTAAAATCTGGTTACCTTACGTTAAAAGTCTTAACAGCAGCAATTTTTTTTTTTTGGATATAGTGGAGAAGAGTAAGGCTTCTTAGACACAGGCTTTCCAATCAGGTCCGCCTGTCAGTTTTTCAGGAGGACCCGATCGGATGCTCCATTCAGCCCTATGGAGCAGCGTATGTCAGCGTTGACATGTCCACTGAGATCCACCTCTACCTGATCCGATCCTCCAGATGGAGGGAAATCCTATTTTCCATCTGTCTGGAGAATTGGATAGGATAGTATCTGGATGAAAATGGAGAGGCGGTCCGTTTTCATCCGATCTCCATAGAGGACAGCGTGGCTTTGACAGGTCCATCTCAGCACAGTGAGTGGAGACGGCTCTGTCATCTGCCTGCTCAGCGGGGATCAGCTGCTGAGCAAAGCGGCATCTGCACACAGACATTCCCATTTACATATATACTTTACATATATTTTATATGAGGTATAGTATCTCACAAAAGTGAGTACACCCCTCACATTTTTGTAAATATTTTATTCTATCTTTTCATGTGACAACACTGAAGAAATGACACTTTGCTACAATGTAAAGTAGTGAGTGTACAGCTTGTATAACCGTGTAAATTTGCTGTCCCCTCAAAATAACTCAACACACAGCCATTAATTCTAAACAATAAGAAATATTCAGCGCACACAAAAACTATTATTGAGACACTTGTAGATTGCAAGCTGAACACAAAAAAAGGCAATTCATAAACCTTCTTAAAGAATCAAATAATCAAAAGTTTAGTGCAGCGCAAACAGTCTCTGAACCTATAATGATATATTGCATAATGTTCTTTAAAGATGAGAGCAGTCTCTGATAACTTATGAAGAACAAAGCGAATCCCAGTGATGAAAAAGTGTGAAATCCTATACGCATGCAGGTGAGGGAACACGTGGATCCTGCCTACGTCCGGTAGGCGTGGACTTCCTCAGCGGACGTAACGCGTACGGAGTTGAAGCCACACCAGTTGCCAGTTTGCACCGCTGCCCTTTTCTCTTATCAACTGTTCATTTACTTACACCAGTGGAGGTGTTGTATAATGTGAGTAAACTTCTTTTAATAAACGTTTAGCCTTTTAATATACGGAGAGCACTAGATTTGTTTTATTTTTCCACTTATAAATCCCGTGGCATCTCCCCTGGACGCACCTTGGAGGGACCTGACTGGGTCATCTAAGATCAGACGATCTCACTGCAGGGAGAATTTTTACATGCTGTGTGACCCATGTGGGTCGAGTAGATGAGGTGAGAGGCTGAGAGTGTCTTTGGTGGCAGGATCCACGTGTTCCCTCACCTGCATGCGTATAGGATTTCACACTTTTTCATCACTGGGATTCGCTGTTTGTTCTTCATAAGTTATCAGAGACTGCTCTCATCTTTAAAGAACATTATGCAATATATCATTATAGGTTTAGAGACTGTTTGCGCTGCACTAAACTTTTGATTATTTGACACAGCCATTAATGTCTAAACCACTGGCAACAATAGTGAGTACACCCCTAAGTGAAAATGTCCAATTTGGGCTCAAAGTGTCAATATTTTGTGTGCCCACTATTATTTTCCAGCACTGCCTTAACCCTCTTGGGCATGGAGGTCACCAGAGCTTCACAGGTTGCCACTGGAGTCCTCAAGACATCACGGAGCTGGTGGATATTAGAGACCTTGCGCTCCTCCACCTTCCATTTGAGGATGCCCCCAGATGCTCAATAGGGTTTAGGTCTGCAGACATGCTTGGCCAGTCCATCACCTTTACCCTCAGCTTCTTTAGCAAGGCAGTGGTCTTCTTGGAGGTGTGTTTAAGGGTCGTTATCATGTTGGAATACTGCCCTGTGGCCCAGTCTCCGAAGGGAGGGGATCATGCTCTGTTTCAGTATGTCACAGTACATGTTGGCATTCATGGTTCCCTCAATGAACTGTAGCTCCCCAGTGCAGGCAGCACTCATGCAGCCCCAGACCATGACACTCCCACCACCATGCTTGACTGTAGGCAAGGCACACTTTTATTTGTACTCCTCACCTGGTTGCTGCCCCACACACTTGACACCATCTTAACTAAATAAGTTTATCTTGGTTTAATCAGACCACAGGATATGTTTCCAGTAATCCATGTCCTTAGTCTGTTTGTCTTCAGCAAACTATTTCCAGGCTTTCTTGTGCATCATCTATAGAAGAGGCTTCCTTCTGGGAAAACAGCCATGCAGACCAATTTGATGCAGTGTGTGGCATATGTTCTGAGCACTGACAGGCTGACCCCCAACCCATTCAACCTCTGCAGCAATGCTGGCAGAACTCATATGTCTATTTCCCAAAGACAACCTCTGCATATGATGCTGAGCACGTGCACTCAACTTCTTTGGTAGACCATGGCGAGGCCTGTTCTGAGTGGAACCTGTCCTGTTAAACCACAGTATGGTCTTGGCCACCGTGCTGCAGCTCAGTTTCAGGGTCTTGGCAATCTTCTTATAGCCTAGGCCATCTTTATGTAGAGCAACAATTATTTTTGTAAGATCACCAGAGAGTTCTTTGCCATGAGGTGCCATGTTGAACTTCCAGTGACCAGTATGAGAGCGTGAAAGCGATAACACCAAATTTAGCACACCTGCTCCCCATTCACACCTGAGACCTTGTAACACTAACAAGTCGCATGACACCAGGGAGGAAAAACGGCTAATTGGGCCCACTTTGGACATTTTCACTTAGGGGTGTACTCACTTTTCTTGCCAGCAGTTTAGACATTAATGGCTGTGTGTTGAGTTATTCTGAGGGGACAGCAAATTTACACTGCTATACAAGCTGTACACTCACTACTTTACATTGTAGCAAAGTGTCATTTCTTCAGTGTTGTCACATGAAAAGTTATAATAAAACATTTACAAAAATGTGAGGGGTGTACTCACTTTTGTGAGATACTGTATATTAATGTAAGCATTTACCAAAGCCAGCATAGAGTAAACAAACTTAAAGCATATATATATTATGTCTATGTGTGAAAATGACTTAGCTCTGTTTCTGTTTGCTCTGGTTTTCATGAATGACCCATATGATCTTTTATTACCCAGCCAAGGAGCACTTCAAACAAAATTCCTGGAAAGCATCCCAAGCTTTGTCATCCAAGGCCGACTATTAATGAAGGAGATATCCATGATTAGTACATAAGAGTTCTATCTCCTGCTACTGTAACACCACGGCAAACCCTAATCCAGGGCATTAGCCAGAGGTATTGGCTGTGTTTAGAGCCCTGTCATCAGACATCTGTCTTCAGAAGACATCAATGACGTGGCTATCCTGGTCACCTGCTACCGTCACTCTCACTTTGGGTACATGCTAGAACAATTCTCATTTTCCTGGGCTCACCAGAACAAAAAAAAAAGTTTTCTTGTCTACTTTTTTGATCTGAGCCAACAATGTATTATTCAGGGCATGCTTTAGGGTCACTACAGTAACAAATAGAAAGTGTATGAATGATATCTTCAATAAAACGTTATGGTATAATAATATATTGTGCTTGCAAAGGTTCTTGGCAACACACATTCTATCCAAGGTGGCAACTGCTCTGGATGCTCTGATAAGGAGAGTCAGACCTTGAAACGCATCAGTCAGGGATCAACATTGGAGTATTTGAAGGACCTTGGCCAGCATACCAAGGTCCTTCAAATTAACGTCCAAACCAATCTTTCTCAAACTTTTTTACACCCGAGGAACCCTTGAAGTAATTTTCATTTATCAAGGAACCCCAGGTAAAATTACTCTGGTAAATGCAATTTTTTGGGGCCACAAATGTGGCACGTAGGGGAGTCATGCATAGTTCCTGAAACGTTGCACTTTACCACTATTATGTAATCACCCGAATGAGCATTTGGACCAGCCATTCTCAAACATGGTTCCATGGAATGTCTGCCACCCCCCTCTGCCAATTCCTCCATTGGCTGCCACTCGCCCAACAAATTAAATTTAAAATACTAACAATCAGCTACAAAGCCATCCACAACTCTGCTCCCAGCTACATCACCAACCTTGTCTCAAAATACCAACCTAACCGTGCTCTTCGCTCCTCCCAAGACCTCCTGCTCTCCAGCTCCCTCATCACCTCCTCTCATACTCGCCTCCAAGACTTCTCCCGAGCCTCTCCCATCCTCTGGAACTCCCTACCCCAATCAGTCAGAATGTCCCCAAATCTATCCACCTTCAAGCGATCCCTGAAAACTTTTCTCTTCAGGGAAGCCTATCCTGCCACCACCTAATAACTACACTCCTTTTTTCTCAATCAGCTCATCCCCCGCAGTTTACTGCCCTTTTGTATCATTTAACCCTCCCTCCTAGATTGTAAACTCTAACGAGCAGGGCCCTCTGATTCCTCCTATATTGAATTGTATTGTAATTGTACTGTCTGCCCTAATATTGTAAAGCGCTGCGCAAACTGTCGGCGCTATATAAATCCTGTATAATAATAATGGAAACTTATGGTTCCTCTAGGAGTGGCTAAGGACTCCTTGAGCTTTGGTTAACTGACCCTGTATCTGATGGTTCCTGCATAGTTGCAGGTACAACACCACTTGGCAGAGCCAGGGGCATGACTGCAAGGCAGTCATTCTGGCCAACACTGTAAGGGGGCATTCTTCCCACATACCACCACAAATGTGATACATGTTTCAACTCACCAGTCTCCAGCTGGTAGTTACTACAGTCCCCACCTACCCCTTGTCTGCTGCAGGAATGTATGTAATGGAAATATTTCTTGTATTTAGAGTATTTTCCACATCCAGAGGGTGCAGCGGGTCTCACCTTGAGTGGATTTTATGTGATATGCTGTGTTGCCATGAACCTTTGTGAGTATGATATATTATAATACAATAAAACTTTATTAAAGATATTACACATTGTTGGCGCACTTTCTATATGTTCCGGTATATTGTGCAAATATTCCCAGTCCGGAGAGACCTGCAACACTAAAGATATTGAGAGTTATTACAAAGGAAACATTTAAACAAAATAAAATTAATACATAATAGAATTTCCGCTAGAGCAGGATATTTTCCTTTTTATCACTTGAGCCCTTTTAATCCTAAGAGCCGGTTCACACAAGGATGACTTGCCCTCCGACTTGTGTCGCCCCAAGCCACCCCAAGTCACTTGACATCTGAAATCCCATTGAAGTGAATGGGAGCCGTCTTAATGCACACTACTGAAGTCGCTCTGACTTCAAAAAAGGTTCCTGTACTGTTTCAAGGCAACTTCTATCCGACTTGTGCCCATAGAATTCAATAGAAGTCGCCTCCAAGTCGAATCCCCCATCTACATTGAAGCGACTTACAGGAAAAAGAAAAGAATCGACACAGTTACTCCCCCCGAACTACCCAGGCAACCCCCTTCCTCCCTTCTCTGATTGGCCACAGGCAAAGTTGCCTGGCATGGAGCTGCGCTGTAAGTCGCCCAGAGTCGCGCTGAAGTCACGCTGAAGTCACCTTGAAGTCACGTTGTAAGTCACCTAGCAAAGTCATGCTGAAGTCGGATTGCCCCTGTGTGAATGGGGCCTAAGCATTGTTGTCAACCCTGCAGCTGAAGGCTGGGAGGAGATCCAGGCAGTAGGCACACAAACGGAAGACTCGCATACAGTGGTTGAGAATGCAGAGTATATTATTAATAGTCCCAGATACAACAATTCATTCCCTTCAACAGCAATAACTAAGCAGAAACACTCACAAAGAAGACGGAACTCCAGCAGGAGAGTGGAAGACCAGCGCCAGCTGTACCTGATACAGAGGTGGGAAGCATGCAGATGTAGTACACTCAATAGCAGAGAAGTCTTCAAAGTAGTCTGCGCCAATCCCTATCCTGTGCCTCCTCCCTTGGAGCCTGTCCTGCGCTAGGTTCACTCTACCTGACCAGCGGGTTCCTGACCCTAACCAACCACACACAGGATGAGCACCAACTGCAGTGAACCAGGGCTTTATGTAAGCTCTGCCCTCACTCAAGATGGACGCAGGGGTCACTCAGGTGACAGCATCCAATCAGACAGCAGTTCAGTTCACCTGGTAACTCGTACGGAGACAAGAGTACAAATGCTCCTGCGCTTCGGAGTTGGCCCGCTTAAAATAGATGTATTGTATTATAGCTCCAAATAAGGATAAGCCAAGTCTTGCTGCCCTCTAAGATCGAGGAGTCTGGTACTCTGAAACCACAAGAGGAAAAAAGAAAGGGTGCACCAACCTAGTGCATTATCCTTAAAACCATTCTTTTATTGGTAAAAAGTGGTAAGTATTATACTCACAAAATTATAATGGATAAAAAGCTCATCAAATGGTCCAACATCGAAGTGTATTGCATGGTACCATGTTACTCAATCCATAGTACATCATCCCGTAAGGCGGTAGGTAAGGATCCAAAGGCTAGCGCATTTCCAGGTGAACACCTCATTAGTATTTGGATGCTTACCTCCTGCCTTATGGGTTGATGTACTATGGATTGAGTAATGCGGTACCATGCAATTTGATGAGCTTTTTAATTTTGTGAGTATAATACTTGCAACTTTTTACCAATAAAAGAATAGTTTTAAGGATAATGCACTAGGTAGGCCCTTTCTTTTTTCCTTTTGTAACTCATATGGAGGCCTAAGAGGAATAAGCATTCCCCCTGTCCTCCACTCCCCCCTGCACAGTGGGTTCAACAGCATCACCTGTGTTTTAAGGTCAACCTGCACCTGCCTACATCCCTACCAGTGTTCTCTCCTGCTGGATTATAGAGCAGGCCATTCATTTTTTTTTGGGGGGGGGGGGGGGCTCAGCTTTGGACTCCCAGAGACGAATAACAGACCTTAGCACAATCAATTGCAAAAAATGGAACTCCATTGCATATGCTTTTCTGCACAAGGCCTAAACTTAGGTAGAGCGTCATTAACAACTGGCAACTGTTGTACAATATAACATAAAGAGTGCAGAGTACAATAATGTACTTAGAGTGCATGAGTTATGATTAAACCATATAGAGCCCAGCAGTTGTGGCCGGTGGTATATATTTTTGGGAGGGTGGCAAACAGTGCACAGCAACCCCCCTCACCCGCACCCTCCCCCCTGGTCGGTCGGTCACCCACAACACTTACCCTGGGCATCGCTTCCCGCCGGCTTCCCCTGCGTCTCCTCCTTGGAATCACAGTGGTGTTTTCGCCGTGCGTCTCTTCCCTTCTCCTCCCTCAGGCAATAGGGTAGCTTCTCCTTTCGGCCAGTCGGGAAACGGATCTCAGGACTCACTTCCTGATTCACCGGGAGGCAGAATCAGTGTGACAATAGTGAATGTTTATTCACTACTGTCACACAAATGGGAGGGCTTCGGGCACAGTGCTTCACGCCCCGAGCCCACCCTTTTTTGAAGCCTTTTGGATTCTCCGGCTCTAATCATGTGCTTCCAAAAAAAAAATATCACCCATTGGAATCCATGCATCCGGCGCCCTACATGTTGATTAGGGGGCCGGACATATGGATGGGGCGGTGGCGTCCGTGCGCCCCCTATGGAGGGGCCACTTCTGGAGCCCAGTGTATAGAGAGCAGTGGTCAAATGTATGTCATATACAGCCAAGCTTACAGAGTTCATTGGTCTAGGGTCTGTTGTTTTATCTAGTTAGATAAATTATTAAGACCTCAGTGCCAAAGGATGTAGGAACATAGCTTAAATTGATATTAAAGTTAGGCCAGCTTCAGTGACTTGCCATATAGCAACACAGATGATTGAATACTCAGTAAATTCACCGCGCTAGACAATAAACAGCTTAAAGTCCATGTATTTAGTCCCAATATGGTGAAGAAAAGTGCTTGTGCAGTAGCCGTGATCCAAAAGTGCTCAGACTGGGTGCCCCACATGGATGTGCACTCACCCCTATGTATTGACCAACTATCTCTAGTATGGTCTATCGCACGTGTAGGGAGACCCCTGTAGACTTCTATGACTGCCAGCTCTTGTGGTGATGTTCCGTCACATAGGTTAACAAATTGGATACACTGCCTTGTAGTGGTGTTCTCGACCGTCAGTATCTTCAGATGTCCCCAGAGGGATGTGCACGCTATCTGGTATGATCTCTATCAACCAGTTATGTAT
>BLSH010071085.1:1565705-1577432 GCA_018402905.1 Glandirana rugosa | reverse complement strand
TATGTATTGACCAACTATCTCTAGTATGGTCTATCGCACGTGTAGGGAGACCCCTGTAGACTTCTATGACTGCCAGCTCTTGTGGTGATGTTCCGTCACATAGGTTAACATAGGTAACAGAGAAAAAATCTAATTACGCAATAATGTTTAAAATTGGTTTATTAGACACAATTAAAATCAGATCACTCACATGTACTAGTGCCTTATAGTCCTGGCACCTGGTGTTTGTAGCAGGTGATTTCTATGGGGAAATCTCATTAGCTCCGTTCTTTTCCCTCCCCCTAGTTGTTCCACTCTTCATCCGCTGTCACCCTCTTCCAATGCTGATCAACTCAGCATCCCCTGCAAACATCTTTCAATACTGCTCATCCTTGTACCCCCTGCAACCATTTTCTGATGCTACTTACCTATGCATCACCTTCCATCCTCTTCCAACACAGCTCGCCTCTGCATCCCCTGCCACCCTCACCCAACACTGCTCACCTCTGCATCCCCTGCCACCCTCATCCAACACTACTCACCTCTTCATTCCCTGTCACCCTCACCCAATACTGCTCACCTCTGCATCCCCTGCCACCCTCATCCAACACTACTCACCTCGGCTTTCCCTGTCACCTTCACCCAACACTACTCACCTCTGCACCCCCTGCCATCTTCACTCAACACTGCTCACCTCTGCATCCCCCACCACCCTCACCCAACACTGCTTACCTCTGCATCCCCTGAAACCCTTGCCCAATACGGCTCGACGGACTACTACTCCCAGCCCATCCTCTTCCAGGCCACCTTAGCCCTCCTGGCTGGTCCGGCCTACTCCACTGTACAGTGACACTGCTCCCCTGACTGGCTCCTCTGACCTCCACAGACTGTCCACTGTCTCCTCCCACGCTGCTCCAGTCCTCTTTTCCAGCTCCCAGGGTGGTCACTTACCAACAATGACACCAGTGGATCTTTTAAAGAGCCTTTCCTGTAGCCTCTCTGTTCTCCCCTGCTCCCTTATGCTGCTCCAGGATCTCTTCTCCACTCCTAGCTGCACCTGAGCCACCAGGCAGGTGCGGTTGGTGAAATTTTGGAATGGGGGGTGCCAGACCCCGCCCTTCCTTTTTGACCTCTCCCACTTCTCATAAACCCCACCCCTTATAGATTCCACCCATTGTGTCAGGAGTATGCAGTCCAGCCTCAGCAGATAGGGTATACAGCATCGCCAGATAGGGGTATATACAGCATCACAGATAGGGATATACAGCACCACAGATAGGGGTATACACATCACCAGATAGGGGTATACACAGCACCAGATAGGGGTATATGCAGCACCAGATAGGGGTATGCACAGAGCTCTGGAAGTAGTTTTCATGCAGATCTGAGGGGGTTAAAGTCTGTCTGAGCAGAACTATGGGGGGAGGGGTCCTGATGATCAAGCAGTCCCAGTCCCGGGATACACAGTGTGACAGTGACAAAGCATCCACTTTGACAGCAGCATGGAAGCAAATGTCCAGACAGACAACACAACCCGCTCCCCTGTCTGTCAGTACAGATACCCTCCGTCCCCTGTCAGCCTGCACCTACCTTTCTTCCAATGGCAGCCAGCCAGCAGCCTAATCGGATGGATCTGAAGGCAGCAAGGAGGAAGGGAAACCCAGGAATCACACACTCAGAGGCTGTGCTGTGCTTGTGTGCTAGCTCAACCAGTGTACAGTGTACCAGCAAGTCTGCCACAGTCCCGCCCCCGCCCACCGCACCGTGACCAATTAAATGGTCACTGCTCAGGAAGACAGTGCACAGAGCCAATCAGTGTGAGTGTGTGCGCCTCGCTGGCGCACACACTCTTTCATCCAATCTTTCATCCAGTGCTGCACTGACATTTCTGGATTCTGAATCAAGAAGTGCAAAATGAGGGGTTCTGTTCAAAACCAAACCAAGGTCAGGTAGACCAACTAAAATTTCAGCCACAACTACGAGGAAAATAGTTTGGGATGCAAAAAAAAACCCACAAATAACTTCAGGTGAAATACAGGACTTTCTGAAAATGTGGTGTGGCTTTTTCAAGATGCACAATAAGGGGGCACTTGAAGAAAGATGGGCTGCATGGTCGAGATGATGGCAAGATGAATACAGCCATGTTATCAAAAAATACTCGACCTGCCATTGGCTACAGCAGAATAAAGTGAAGGTTCTGGAGTGGCCATCTCAGTCTCCTGACCTCAATATCATTGAGCCACTCAGGGGAGATCTCAAACGTGCCGTTCATGCAAGACAGCCAGGGCCGTCTTTAAGGCAGGGCAAAAGGGGCAGCTGCCCTGGGCCCTGTCATTGTTGTGGGGCCCAAAGCAGCTGTCTCATACTTGCCAACTATCCTGGTTTAAATTCCCTTGTCCCTTGAAGTTTTAGACCTGTGCTGTGTCCCGATAACTAAGTGCTGCTACTAAAGCTGCCCAACTCTGCCCTATTGTTGTGTACAGATGACTCACCTGCAGACCCTATGTAAATAACCGGCATTGATATGTAAATAGCGACAGCATTCATATGTAAATAGTGGCGGCCAGCTGCACTGATATGTAAACAAAGGTGGCATTCATATGTATATCATGCCCCCCTGAGGTCATATTCACCATCACCTATACTGGATGCTTCCCAACTGGGGAGACAAAGGCATGCTTGAAATTATACAGCACATGTCAGCAGATGCGTGAGGGTGTCATTAATAATTGATGCCACTGCTGTGTATCTGCTATAGGGCAGAACATTTTTGTGGTTTCAGGAAAGAGACTTTGCGCTCCCCAGTCCATTGTGTGCAGGCAGTGAGAAGATGATGTGCTGTAACCTCTAGCAACCAATCTGTGGGCAGTAATGATGTGCAGTAGCCTCTAGCAACCAATCAGTGAGCAGTATTGATGTACAGTAATCTCTAGCAACCAAACAAGCAGAAAGCATGTGCTGTAACCTCTAGCAAATAATCAGTGAGCTGTAACGTGTGCTGTAACCTCTAGCAACCAGTCAGTAAGCGGTAATATGCTGTAACCTCTGGCAACCAATCAAAATCACTGATGATCTGATTCAGTAAACCGATTTTGAGTCTAGTTGCTATTTATTGTATGTCTCAGAACAGGTGGAGAGTGAAATTGCATGAGGGTGGGCCCAAGATAATATTTGCCCAGGGTCCAATCAATATTAAAGACGGCCCTGAAGACAGCCCAAGATTTTCCAGGAACTGGAGGCTTTTGCCAAGAGGAATGGGCAGCTTCACCATCTGAGAAGATAAAGAGCCTCATCCACAAATGCCCCAAAAGACTTTAAGCTGTCATTGATGTAAATGACGGTATTAAGAACTGGGGTATGTAAATTTTTGATCAGGGTCATTTGGATAGTTTCTGTTGTCATTATGATATAAAAAGAGTAAACACAGTTGATCGATAATAAATGGCTTCAGCCAAACACTAACCATGAGTGAAAGAAAAGTTTTTGTGTTATCATTCATATTCTCTGAAAAATAGCCAAGAAATCATAAATTCTGCCAGGGTATGTAAACTTATGAGCACAACTGTATATACAGTATATATAATAATGCAATAAAAGTTTATTGAAAATAGCACACATTGCTGGTGTGCTTTCTGTTTGTTCTGTTATATTGTGGTTGGATTTCCAGTCTGGAGAGATCTTGGACGCTTTAGATAGAGAGTTATCAAAAAGGGAACATTTAAATGAGTGTTGTCATTTTGCATTTCTTTTAAAGTTATTGTAAAGTCTCCTTTTTTTTTTTTTTTTTAAATAACAAATATGTTATACTTACCTCCTTTATGCAGTTGGCTTTGCACAGAGCAGCCCGGATCCTCCTCTTCTCAGGTCCCTCTTCTGCTCTCCTGGACCCTCCCTCCTATCGAGCCCTGGGTAGTCCCCCAAAAAGCCCCAGGGCTCGGGGCAGTCTAACTCCATTATTAGCCCCGAGCCTCCCGAGCGGCCATTGAAATGATTGACGCCTATGATGGACTTCACACTGGTGCTGTCCAATCCCACTAGCGTGGAACGTGTGACATCTATAGGGCGCCGCTGCAACCAAAGGAAGTGACACTGCGGGGCAGCAACGGACGGCTGTGATGGAGTCACACTTAACCAAACCTGCGCTAGCGTGGGACGTGTGACGTGCGTGGGTGATCCGGACTGGCCGCACTTGGCCCCCCGCTTTCTGTATCTCTCTGTCACTGGCTGCTGGGAGTTGTAGTTCATATGTGCTTACTCTGGCCCTCTCTCTCTCCCGGGGAGAGAGCACAGAGGGACTACAACTCCCAGCACTTCAGAGAGAGAGGGGGGAGGGGGGCAGAAAGAAAGTATGAGAAATTAACAGAAATATCAGAGGAACTACAAGTACCAGCATTTCAGAGAGAGGAGAGGGGGGAGACTCTCCCCCCTCTCCTCTCTTAAATGCTGTTGCCCGTGGAGCCCTCTGATGTGGCCCACGACCTCCTGCTCTGGGATGGTGGGTTGGCAAGCCCAGACAACAGGTTGCCGACCTACGATCACAGAGCATCAGTGTTGTGAATGAAGCCGGAGGTAGAGAAAGCAAACAGCTTGCTTCTCCTCCTGGCCAAACAGAAAGTCGGTCCTGATCTCTGATTGGCCGGGAGTCCTAAGACCAGAATCAGGAAGACAATAGCGAATATTTATTCGCTATTGTCACACAACTGGGTAGGCGCAGGGCCCACCCTTTTTTGAAGACAATTAGAGCCTTAGGCTCTAATCCTGTGCTTAAAAGAAAACATTGAAATCAATGCGTCTGGTGCCCTGCATGTAGATTAGGGGCCGGGCGCATGGATTAGGGTGGGCGGAGCCCCGTGCCCCTTATGGATGGGCACCACTGGTCAGAAGAACATTTCAATGAGTCCAGTATCATCATTGTTTTTCTATACGTGATATTCTGTATCCCTTTTTATTATACATTCTTTTGATAATTTTGATGTTAATGCTAGGTCAGATATACAGTACGTGCCTAACTGTGATAATGATTTATCAGTTCTTCAGCAATCTACTTTACTTATACAATTTCTTCTATTGCGCATTTTGTACTTTTTCAAATTGCTCCTTATCACTGTATTATGTGAAAACTGCCAATAAACCTTTTGTAAAATATATTTTCATGATTTATTTGTTTTTAATATTCACCATCAGGGGAGCTTTGGTATAATCATTTTTTGTGCAAACTCCCCAATTAATAAAGTTTTTCTATTTTTGTAATTGTTTATAAATGGTTTTATTTGCAAACTCCCAAAGTTTTTTTCTTTACTAAATTCCCATATCAAATTTCTTTATTATTATTATTTTACAGGATTTATATAGCGCCGTGCTAACAGTGGGCACAGCGCTTTACAACATAAGGGCAGACAGTACAGTTATTCAATACAGGAGAAATCAGAGGGCCTTGCTCATTAGAGCTTACAATCTAGGAAAAAGTCAGGGTATTCCTTTCCCTCTCATTATTTTTTCTCAATATTGACAGGCACTCTATAAAAGCCAAATACCCATACGTTTGCATTGTACTTTAAAAGATGACAGAATATCAAAAAAAATAGGTTACTCACCACTTGCCTGGCATGGAATAAAGAGTACCAGAAGTGACCACAACAGGGTCAGTGTTGCCCAAAAGAAGACTGGGGGTTTCCGATCTGGATTTGCCATTATGCTTCTTGAGGATTAGAGTACATTTAGTCTACCTAGCTGCTTCAAGATCACCGTTCTTACCTCTTCCCTTGGTTTTTCTTAACTGACCTGTATATGACCACAGTAAAGAGTTTATGTGTATAATATACAGGGGTAGGGTATGTGATATAATTCTACAAAGCCATAAACATTCTACAACACACAAAGGTCCCTCACACTATACAAAGGTCATTCTATTTTTTTCCAAAAAAAAAAAAGGAGCAAGATTTAAGGTTTTATATTTATCTTTTTTTATTGCTTTTTAAAAGTATTTTTAAAAAGCAGTGTATGATGCAAAAGAAATAGCAACACCCACTTAAACATGGCATGCTTCAATGGTGGGAGGAAGTTTTACTTGTGTATTATGTGATTGGCACGTGGGAGTGTCAGACTGGTCATCAAGGATTTTATTGCCTGGGCCCACCTTCCTGCATGATCTCATAGTCATCTTGTATGACTGACAACCTTGTGGAAGTAGTGGTCCCATGGGTTGCCATGGTAGTCAACACAGATTACAAAGACACCGGGAAGTAATGGTTTTGGAAGGAACCATCCGGGGTCATTGGCAGACCTATGCGTTGGCGCGCGCCTGTGCGCGTATGCGCCGGCAATGGCCCAAATATGGCCATTTAAGCTGACAGCACCATTGCATTATGTGCTGTCCGTTCTACAGCGTTACTGTGTCCTGTGACCCAGTGTTTGCTCTGAAGTGACTTCCTGTATCTGTGACCCCGACTTCCCTTGGACTTTGTTTGCTGTCTGCCTGCCCTGACCCCCGGCCTGTTTACAACTACTCTTTGCCTGGTCCTCAGTACCTCTGTTTCCCGCATGTTGCCGACCCTGCCTGCACCTGACCATCCGCCTGCCTGATCCCTCTGTATCGCACTGCCAGCACGTTACCGACCCGGCCTACATCACCATTCTTCTACCTGCACAAGTTTCGGTGGACCCTCAACTACCATCAGTGACCCAGTCCAGCCAGGGCCGTAAGAGGGGTTGTCCCCTGCACAAGTCAGACTCAACCACGAGGTACGTGACAGGTTTGCCTGAATCTCCAACAACCGCCACAGGTTCAACGTATGCCAAACACTCATAGGAAGGAAAGGTGGCTCTACTGGAATTAACTTGACTATAGACCAGCCTTTCTGAACCTTTTCAACACCGAGGAACCCTTGAAATAATTTTCCGGTCTCGGGGAACCCCTGCTAAAAATTAAAAATCTACAACTCATGATACATTAGTGTGATGGTCAATGGGAAGAATGCTCCTTACACTTGTGGTCATTGGGAAGATTTCCCCCCTTACAGATAGCTAAAAAGATCAATGGTATCATTGGGAATTTATCTGAAAGGTAGAAATTGACCATTGTTCAAGGAACCCCTAGCAATCTCTGGAGGAACCCTAGGGTTCCCCGGAACCCTGGTTGAGAAACCCTGGTATAGACATTCTGCAACAGTGCCAATGCAATAATAATGCATCACAAACAACATTTTTTTTAACAAAGCAATGGAGGTAGACAACCAAGGAAACAGCTGACAGGGCAGCACTTTTCATGGCGGAATTGGTAAACACTAGAGATGATCACTAAATTTCCTAGAACTTGCGTTCGTCACCAAATTAGCAGCAGCATGCCAAAAGTAAAGTAAAATTGGCATCTCATTTTTGCCTTGCAGCACAAAAAAAGTGATGAAAATAGGTGAATTACACCCAAAATGTATTTTTAAAAAATTACAAAAAGTTTTGGAGCCTTTATCATGTTTTTTTTTTGTTTTGCTTTTTTTGCTCCTTTTTGATGTATTTTGCCATTTTAGGTTATTTCTTTTATGAGAAATTAAAAAATAGCTACTTGAAAAATTTAAGGAGACAATACACAATTTCTTTTGTATTTTATTTTTTAAAATGCATTTTACTTTTTTTTTTTGTAACATTAAATAACAGTACAACTACACCAGAAAAATCTACAGTGTATGGTAGCTTTACATTTTTTACACCTGTTTTACACCTGTTGTCTAAAAGACGTGTAACTGGAAAAAAAAATACTTATGAGATAAACAAAAGACACACAAGAGCCAGTCAAAGCCTTTAAAAGCCAACTTAAGCTGGACATATACTGTTAGGACGCCATTCAAGAAAATGTATTTTTGAAACATTCGCTCAATTTTCCATTGGTTTATGTGGAAAAAAGAAATTAATTTTCAACCATATGAATGAGAAAACTTGCAGAAAGATGGAAATTGTTGTTTCTTATTCGAACAAACAAAGTTCTAACTGTTAATGTGGTCCTCATTTTGGAAAAAATGTGTATATTATATTTGTAAGCTATTGTAAAAGATTGAAATGAAATTCTATACATTGGTATGACAATTGAATGGTATTTGCAGTCAAACAAAAATTCTTTGGGTCAATGATGAGTACATCAAATGCTTTCTCAAACAATCTTTCAAGAACAAAACACATGGGCCTTGTTCACAACAAGATGGTAGATGAAACATCCTAGGATGTTTCATCTACCATCTTGTTGAGAAAGAGGTCCATGTGTTTTATTCATTTCTGTCTGTTGCCCCACTGTTTTGTATGCACCTTTAGCTTTCCCAAGTCCTCTTGTTCCCAATGATGCTTTTTTACTATATTGAATAAATACAGAATTTTTTATACTATTTCTCTTGGTGTACGTTGCTCTTCTGTTGTCCAAGTTGGCTTTTAAAGTCCTTCACTGGAAGGATATCTCCTTTTTGTCTGTTAAAAGAGGAGTATGGCTTTCCAAAAAAACAAACATTTATACTCACCTAGATAGATGCTATCAACAACCTTATCAACAACCTTAGGTATGCAGACAATACCACACTAATGGCAGAAAGTGAAGAAGAACTAAAAGGTCTCTTAATGAAGGTGAAAAAGGAGAACGCAAAAGCTGGCCTGAAATTGAACATTAAGAAAACTAAGATCATGGCAACTGGTCCCATCACTCCTTGGCAAATAGAAGGAGAAGAAATAGAAACAGTGACAGACTTCATCTTCCTAGGCTCCAAGATCATGGCAGATGGTGACTGTAGCCATGAAATTAAAACACGCTTGCTTTTTGGGAGCAAAGCAATGGCAAACCTAGACGACATTATAAAAAGCAGAGACATCACCCTACCGACAAAGTGCCATATAGTCAAAGCTATGGTATTCCCAGTAGTAACCTGTGGCTGTGAAAGCTGGACCATAAGAAAGGCTGAATGCCGAAGAATTGATGATTTTGGTCTATGGTGTTGGAGTAGGCTCTTGAAAGTCCCATGGGCGGCAAGAAGATCAAACCAGTAAATCTTGAAGGAAATCAACCTGACTATTCACTGGAAGGACAGATCTGTGCATGGGAGCAGAAGACTGCTTAGGATCCAGAAGACTACTGGCGATGGACTGAGGGAAGCAAAGAGGACCAGTTGGTGAAGGTTAATCTGTGTGGATTAATGGTCACTGTAGGCTAGCAAGGGACCTGTAATAAAAGACAAGGGAAAAGGCGCCTCTAAGTGCAATATGTACCGATTTTTATTCGGACCAAAGGAATAAAAACTCTCACAGATTGGAAGCAAATTAGAAGCATGTATTAGGGTATATCCAGTGCAAGACATCACAATCCATCCCGAATGGGACACTGCCGGAGGGTGGTGTAGCGCTGGTCATCACTGGAAGGACCCGATCTGAGTGGTGGAAAACTGGCCGGAGACTCAGACGAGGCTTGACACACAGTACACCAGGCGCGGGAGGATGACGTCAGTGCTGTGTGACGCCTTTCGTGGGTGGGCGGCCAAGGTGATGTTTTAGCCGCTCCCCTTCTTCAGGCAAATTTGCCCGCGCCTGGTGTACTGCGCGTCAAGCCTCGTCTGAGTCTCCGTCCGGTTTTCCACCACTCAGAGCAGCTCCTTCCAGTGACGACCAGCTCTACATCGCCCTCCGGCAGTGTCCCATTCGGCATGGATTGTGATGTCTTACACTGGATATACCTGAATACATGCTTCTAATTCGCTTCCAATCTGTAAGTGTCTTTAATCCTTTGGTTCCAATAAATATCGTTACATATTGCACTTAGAGGCGTCTCTTCCCTTGTCTTTTATTGTAGTGTCTGGAGCTTGGTTCGGCTCTTCTGGATGGCTGCCTAATTTGCATATACAGACTATTGGACTTTACCATATGCCTGTTTATTACATGCTGTTGATGGTAATTGAATGTTTACATTGTCCTCATATCATACTGCTGAATGTGCTCTATTGAGATTTCTTTACATATGATACATTATATGTTGGATGTCATATTGTATATTTAACACAGTTCCTCCTTTCCCCATTGGTAGCCTGGAGTGTAGAAGTTGTTTTTTTTTTTTTTTTTTTAAGATATTTTTATTGATTATAAAAGACATACATACATAGAAACAAACAACAGCCCATTGGGCAGCAGGTTTAACAAACAGGTGCACAAAGTGGATAACTCATACAATATCAGTAAAGCTTTTTAGATATAAAATTATCTGCAGATGACTCCAGTATACATTGGTAGTTGGCTAAGCCGGAGTCCATCTAGAATATAGCATAGCCTGATAATATTTGATGTAGGATGGAAAGGGTAAATCCGGCTTAAGGTACAGTAACCAGTGACAATCATCATGGCAAGGGGGGGCATAATGTAAGGGGACTAGCCAATCATCTTCCCCAGATCTTATGGAACCCCTTACTCCTCTTCCTAACATCAAACGTAATCTTATATAGGGGTAGTGCCTCATTTATTAGTTTCAGCCACAGTATTTTAGTCAAGGTCTGCGAGCCCTTCCTTCTTAGGATTAATAATGTTTGGGAGACCCAGAGCCGACGTGATGAAGGAGCCAATCTCCCTCCAAAAACTCTGTACCACAGGGCACGTCCAGAAGCAATGGATGAAGTCTGCCTGTTGACCACATCCCCTAAAGCACTGTGGGTAACAAGACCATTTTATGAAGCCTATATGGGGTAAGATGAGATTGGTGGAAAACCTTGATTTGTATAACTTGGTCCCTGGAGGAAATGACCGACGATTTAAAGGTTTCGGTGAATTCCGACCAATCCTCCTCAGTAATTTGTATATCCATATTCAACCACTTAGTTTGGGCAATCTGAAATATAGGGTTGGTGTCTGTTACCAGGGACATGTAGTAAGTTGAGGTAAGCTTAGTAGTGGCTGGGTCTAAGGTGCCAAATTGCGCCCTGACTGCATGCCTCAGTTGATAATAATACAATATATAGGAATTCTGAAGGTCAAACTCGTGTTGTAATTGTCGGAAGGATTTAAAGCCGTGTGCATCAAAAAGGTGATACAGGTATTTGACTCTAGAAAATGTAAATACCTGGCAGGATGGGCTAGAGGGGGTGGGAGAGAGGGATTGAAGGGAGATATTTTTTGTCCAGAGATAGACTATAAATAATAATTCCAATTTTGTGGGGAAGAAATATTTCAAATAAAAAAAAGTAATGTAGCATATATAATTGCAACACAAGCCACACTGTATTATAACATTATTAAAAATTACCTTTCCTTTTCAATCTGCAGCATTGTAATTTTCTGTAAAATTCAATGCAATATGGCAACCTGGCGTTCTGTACACAATGCCCCCCCCCCAAATGTAATTTCCTGCTTATGTGATTGGCTGGGGAAGCGAAAACAACTTTTTTTTTCTTGTGAGGGGAGACCCACTAGATACTTGTAACGCTCATAAAATTGTTTGAAATAACGTCTAAGGATGGAAAACAATAACACTTCTTTAGGGACAAATAAACAGACACAGGTACACGTCTCACTTACACTTACCCTCACTGAAAAAAGTAATAACCAGTTGACGACGTGCACATCCCAAGATTACTCCTCTCACCTTCCCAGACTTAGGGAAATCTACAATAATTGGAAGACCCTTATAGAGCAGTTTTTAATTTAAAAACAACGTCTCCTACGCTCCTATGAGTTTTATTCTAAACATCTAAAGGGTCTGTGAAGGGGTCGGTTAGTGTATTCGTCCTTTAATGTAAAGCC
>BLSH010071085.1:1546817-1563488 GCA_018402905.1 Glandirana rugosa | reverse complement strand
ACCCCCCCCCCCCCCCCCCATATAGGGCCTCATACACAAATTGGGCAATATGAAAGCTAAGTAAAGGCTGCTACCTTAAACACATTTGGACACCATTCTAGCTAAACTTACAATCTACTGTACATGATGAACAGAGCAAGTCGTAAATGCATTCCATACTTGGTCCAAAGCAGAAAAAGTATATGTAACCCCATTCACTAAAACCTCATATGAGCTTTACCATGTTAATCTAACTTCATAATTCATTCGCAATATTCTAAAATTGCCAACATTTATGAAAATAATACTCAGTGATCCAATAATGAAGGTCCTTGTGCACATACTTCCTGTTATGGGGTGACGATGATCTGTTTCTGTCTTCCAATTGTTCTCCAGCATAGTCACCATGTCAACTGAGCTTCCAACAGAGACTACACATGAGCTTCTGATGGAGACCATAAGTGCCGCTGCAAAACAGACTTGGTACTCACCATCAGGGAACCCGTCCTGAGAAATGCCATGCAGCCATCACTGGAGTACATGTAGATAAGAAGTTGCTGCTGAAAACAGAATGTAGGAGCTCAGCAGCAATGATAAGCAACAAAAAAAATGAGAAAACAGTATTTTATTTATTATATTTATTAATGCCATGCATATAGTGATACCTGTATAGTTCGAGCCAATGAGAAATAACAATTATTAATGATAATTATCAATTGCCCAATAGGCAAAGCACAGGTTTGCTTTAAGTATTCTGTTTCGCAGTCTCAGACTCAGTGACAGTTGTATCTGGACTGCCATTCCCCAGCAAAATGTCTCCCCTACTCTAGTGATTGGTTGTCAGGACTGCTAATGTCCTAACCACCAAAAGTCACATGCACGTCCTGCCCAGCATCAAAGGAGGACAGAAGTGGAACTTCCTCCATCCAGACCAGCAGCCTTGCATGATTGCACACTGCTGTATTAATGAATGATAGAACTATAGTGTTCTACTTGTGTGGCTTAAAGTGTTCGTTTATTTTTTAATAAGCAGTCCAGCAATTCCAAAATTAAAAATGCAGCTCTCTTTGTAAAACTCACTCTACCAACGCACCAACTCTGCAATCCAACATCAATCCTCTTGTGGATTTAATGAAGGCCAGCATAATCACATCAGAAAAGAGCAAAATAACACTTGGCACCAGAGAAGACAAAGAGGGCACTGCGTGTCACATGAGCGAACCTGAAGACTTCTGAAAAAAGTAAAAAAAAAAAAATACCTACAAGGGAGGGGAGTAGACTTACAGTGGGGGAGCAGAGATGCACATACCAGTTTTTGTTATTTTTCTCTTATCCAATATATTATGCCTGTCTTCTGACATACCTTCAATGACGTCAGATACTGAAATGCATGAACAACAGCAATATATGTGCTTCACCTCTCTGTATTAATTGTACATTATAGGTTATGTCATAATATGTGGAATAAAAGCGTGGTGAGACCTATAGCCAATGTTCTTTTTGGGTGTGCTGGCCACATATCCTGGAATCTGCATATCCGGTATGTGCTATTTATTATAATTATCACCATTATTAATATCTTTGATCGGTGCTTGTTGCAATATTCTCTCTCCATACATACCAATTGGTGTCCTTTGCTCACTTCGCTCCGATATAGGAATATTCAGTTGCATCATACACCAGGCTGCTCTCTCATGACACATGGCACACTACTCTATGTTTTTATGATCTTTTTTGGCTCATACTAGAGCACATGTAAGTGGGCCGCTAGACATATTATTAATAAGTTTCTTTTCTCCTACATTCACTGACAGACGCAGCTCTCCATTACATGTGGGGTTTATGCTTGTCCAACTAGGAGTTAACTAGGCAGGGAAAAGAAACAGTTGGCCCCTCCCATGGGGCCATCCTCTCTTCCCACGTAAACCCTCTCCATAGCATAGCTCAGCAGTTTCAATGCCTAGTTTGACCTGGCTTCCCTTTAGGGGAATTGCGGTCCCGTTTGTGACCATTTTTTCTTTATTCTTCCTTTGCTTTTATTTTGTTTGACTTCTATCAAGCATTGATCTGCTATCAAGAAGCCGGCCGGGGCATAGAGAGTCCATGAGCTCTGTACTGTCCCCGGCCTGGCCGACCGATGCGAGCCAGTCCCGCCGCATCGTGCCCGTTCCGTGCGGGTGGCCTGGGGTGATCCCCACTTATGCCCAGCCCCGGATGCGATTCGGGTAGAGCGATTTTCTGGCAGGGGCGGAAGGTCTGTGATTGGGTGGCTACCCACGGCGGTCGTCCGGATTGGTGAGTGCGAGGAGAGTTCCTACCTTCCCCCCTTTTCAGGGGGCGGAAGGGGGACCGACGACCCTTAAAAAAAAATAAATAATAATAATAATAATTTTTTTCTGGGTAGCCTCCGGTAAGGGCGCATGGAGCCCCTTTTCACCCCCTCCCCATCCCCTCCACCCGCCCCCCCCCCCCGCGCCGCACCCGCTCGTCCGGTGACCGTCCGTTGATTTTTCACCGCCATGCGGCGATCGGCCTCCATTTTGCGGCGGACCGCCGCCATTTCACCATAGCCGTGGACATGCTGAGCCTATGGAGCTTTCCCTCTAGCGCTCAGAGCGGCTGTTTGCGGTACTGCACGTTCCCTGCAGGGGGATGCTGGACGTGGATCTCTTGGCGTCCCGGTTCAATCACAAGGTAAAGACCTTTGTGTTTAGAACGAAGGATCCGTTGGCAGTGGGCATGGACGCCCTGGTGGCCCCTGGGGCCATTATCGTCTTCTGTTCGCCTTCCCTCTGTTAAAACTTCTACCGCGTTTGATACGCAGGATAGTAGGGGAGGGAATATCAATAATCCTGGTGGCTCCAGATTGGCCTCAGCGCACTTGGTACGCCGACGTGGGGCAAATGGTGGCAAACGCCCTCTGGCGGCTCCTGCTGCGAGACGATCTACTGTCTCAGGGGCCCATTTTGCACCCTGCCTTACCTTCGCTGGCTTCAACGGCCTGGCTATTGAGTCCCAGGTGCTAAGAGACAGGGGAGTCGCTGACTCCGTGTACCCTACCTTGTTGAGGGCTCGCAAGTGTACTTCTCGCAAGCATTACCTCTGCACCTAAAAGGCTTTTATAGCTTGGTGCGAGGCGGAGGGTCGTAACCCTCGCTCTCACATAGTGTCCAGGGTCCTGATTTTTTTGCAACAGGACCGGAAAAAAAAAAAGCTGGCCTTGAGTACTCTCAAGGGGCGGAGATTGGCTCTGGTGATTCTTTTCCAGAGTCCTTTGGCTTCGCACTCGTTGATCGTACCTTTGTACAAGGTGTGCGACTTGTGGCGCTTCGGGTGAAGACCCGATGGCCCAGTGGGATCTGTTTTTGGTACTTTCTGTACCTCAGGAACCACCCTATGTAAATATCAGGGTGATTCCCTCACAACTGCGGTCGCAAAAGGTGGCTTTTTGGCGGCCGTCACTTCCGCCAGACGGGTGTCTGACTTGGCAGCACGATCGTGCAAGTCTTCCTTCCTGGTCCTGCATAAGGACAAAGTGGTCTTGTGACCCCTTCCTTCCTTCCTTCTGAAGGTGGTTTCTTCTTTTCACATTAATGAAGATATTGTTCTTCATTCATTGTGCCCTCATCAATCGCACCCAAATTAAATTGAGTTGCATGCCTTGGGCATAGTGAGGGCCTTACAGATGTATTTAGCTGCTACAGCCTTTTTTCGGAAGGCTGATGCCTTATTTGTCCTGACAGGGGGTCCGTGCAAAGGCTTGGCGGCCTCCTCGGCTACTACTTTCGTTGGTTTAGACAAACCGTGACCCACGCATATTCTTTCGGGGGAAGGTCCCCCTTTCCGGTCACGGCTCATGATACCTCTGGCCGCAAAGTTTTGCAGGCGGCAGTGTAGGCGTGCCTGGCGCCTCCTTAGAGGTTCTGTTGGGTACAGTTGTTATTGTTTACCCACCCCTCTTTTTGACACAGCTTGGGGACATCCCCGCACATAATGAAGAGCTGCTTCTGTCAGTGAACGATAGGAGAAAAAGGGATTTTATTAAAACTTACCGTAAAATCCTTTTCTCCGAGTTCACTGACAGACGCAGCACCCACCCCTCTGTGCTCTGTTTTCTGTACGGCTTGTGTACGAACTGCTGAGCTAGGCTATGGAGAGGGTTTATGTGGGAAGAGAGGATGGCCCCATGGGAGGGGCCAGCTGTTTCTTTTCCCTGCCTAGTTAACTCCTAGTTGGACAAGCATAAACCCCACACGTAATGAAGAGCTGCGTCTGTCAGTGAACTCGGGAAAAGGATTTTACGGTAAGTTTTATTAAAATCCCTTTTTTTTGTGGGTACCCTAAAAGCAGGTTGATATGTGCATTGTGCAGAAATGTTGATACAGTATAATTAACAGCTATGCCTTTCTCTTTGGATAGGCCATCTCTATCTGTGGTCAAGATATAGAGGTCCTGAGAAAGCTATAATAATGAAAAGTCTTGACACAGTATCACCCCTCACATTTTTGTAAATATTTTATTCTATCTTTTCATGTGACAACACTGAAGAAATGACACTTTGCTACAATGTGAAGTAGTGAGTGTACAGCTTTTATAACAGTGTAAATTTGTTGTCCCCTCAAAATAACTCAACACACAGCCATTAATGTCTAAACCGCTGGCAACAAAAGTGAGTACACCCCTAAGTGAAAATGTCCAAATTGGGCCCAATTAGCCATTTTCCCTCCCTGGTGTCATGTGACTCATTAAGTGTTACAAGGTGTCAGGTGTGAATGGGGAGCAGGTGTGTTAAATTTGGTGTTATCACTCTCACTCTCTCATACTGGTCACTGGAAGTTTAACATGGCTCCTCATGGCAAAGAACTCTCTGAGGATCTGAAAAAAAGAATTGTTGCTCTACATAAAGATGGCCTAGGCTATAAGAAGATCATCAAGACCCTGAAAGTGAGCTGCAGCAGGGTGGCCAAGACCATAGAGCGGTTTAACAGGACAGGTTCCACTCAGAACAGGCTTCGCCATGGTCGACCAAAGAAGTTGAGTGCACATGCTCAGCGTTATATCCAGAGGTTGTCTTTGGGAAATAGACGTATGAGTGCTGCCAGCATTTCTGCAGAGGTTTAAGGGGTGGGGGGGTCAGTCTGTCAGTGCTCAGACCATACGCCGCACACTGCATCAAATTGGTCGGCATAGCCGTTTTCCCAGAAGGAAGCCTCTTCTAATGTAACCCGTGTAATGGGTTGACAACCCTCTCACCAATTCTGCGTTTTAGCCATGGAAGCCAATGTTGGCAGGACCCTTCGTGAATCGATTGCTTAAGTTTCAGTGAACCTGCTTTGTACAGTTGGGGTTGCAGATGTGGACTGGCGACCCCAACCTGCTCTGTACTGCTGAGGATGCAGAAGGAACCCCTTCTGAAACACTGGGATGCTGCTGATTAGGCCACTCTGGTAGGCGAGTGCCTTAAGGGCTCAGCACTCTAGCCTGGGCATCTGCTTCCTTCCCTGGTTTGACTTCAAGTGCTCAGAACCTCCCTGAGCAGTTCATTCAGCCCCTCTCCCTTCCTCTTCAAAGGCTACAAAGCCTCTTGGGAACTGTAGTTTCCTTGTTGCTGTAATGCAGTGCCACCTTTACATGGTGAACTGCACCTCCTACAGTCCTTTTCTTAAAGCGGTAGTAAACTGCATTAAAAAACTGCAGTTTACTACCGTGCCAGTGTGTGCTGTGGCTGAGTCGCAGCTTGTGCTACAGAGGGAGAGAAAGAGTACAGGAGCATCCACTGCCAGTTACTTCTGACCGTCCAGCAGCACTCTGGATGCCGCTCTTCACACGTCCATGCCAGATCCAACCAAGCTGCAGCGTGGTGTTTCACAGGGCTGCATTATCCCTTGTGCAGGACTTTACAGAGGCCTATCGCAGAGACCCATGTCACTTTCATTCAGAGTCATTGGGACTGGTAAGTGGGCACTTGCCCATTCTGATACCAAAAGAGACACTGCATGAAGACACCATTGTCTTGTTCTTTTGCCTAAATCTGTATAACCTGGTGCCAAACGTACTCTTTGTTGAGCAGCAACAGCGTTCATCTTTCCACAGGACACCTCAAGTACTCTTTGCAACAAACTGATTGTTAAGACATCACCAGGCTACTTCACCTCCTTCTGATTAGCGCTGCAATTTACATTTTATACGTCATATATTATTGTTGATCAACAATATATTGTCAGCTGCTTATTTTATACTTAGCGCAGATAGTGCACTTTTTTTGTTTCTACCTCCTTCTGATTACCTGGATATCTCAAGTACAACACTAAAGAGCTAGCTGAAGACACAAGGTTTTCTTTCCTCTGAGGAACTACAACATACCCCCCCCCCCACCCCCACCTCCCACAAAGGGATCAAAGCAGTTAGTGCCTTTAAGTGTTACTAAACCCACAACAGAAAAATCTGTCTGTATATGCAGAATAGCATGCTTGCTGTACTCATTGTGTAACTTAAGGGGTTAATCCTCTGTATTGTGTAAAAAAGGCTGTTTGATCTTGTATGGCCAGATACTTCCTTCTTGCCCTGTCTACTATATTAGACTATACTATACTATACTACATGCAGGCAGTGTGGAAAGGTTGCGCATGCTCTGTTCGATCTTCCTGTTTCCCATGGACACAGACTGCAGTGCATTTCTAGAGGCAGTGATGTTTATTTGTGAATTCAGCATGTCATTGGCAAAGCACCAATCAGCTCTGGCCGGATTGTGGGTGAAGGGTCACTGATGCAAAGGAAGTTTTATCATCAGAGTGTGAAATTGCCTCCTCTATGAACACTGTGGAAGCCCTGGCTCTTTGCAGTTTATCACCTGACTGCAATATACAGATGAAAAAAAGTTATATAGCAGCATTATTTTGATATAAAAAGAAGATTTAGAAGATGGGTACACGGTGGGGGGGGATTGGACAAATTGTTTTTATATTTTAGTTTAGTAACACTTTAACCACTTCAGCCCCGGAAGGATTTCCCACTTTAGGACCAGAGCCCTTTTTGCGATTCTGCACTGCGTCGCTTTAACTGACAATTGCGCGGTCGTGCGACGTTGTACCCAAACGAAATTTGCGTCCTTTTTTTCCCACAAATAGAGCTTTCTTTTGGTGGTATTTGATCCCCTCTGTGTCATTTCTGATCGCCGCTTTAAACAAAAGAAGAGCGACAATTTTGCAAAAAAACTCAAATTTCTTACTTTTTGCTAAAATACAAATCCAAAAAAAAATATAAGAAAACATTTTTTTCTATCGGTTTTGTTCGATTTATATTCTTCCTCATATTTTTGGTAAAAAAAATCGCAATCGGCGTTTATTGATTGGTTTGCACAAAAGTTGCCGCGTTTAAGGATTATGAGAATTAATTTCTGGGGTTTTTATTTTTTTTTTATGTTTTACTAGTAATGGCGGCGATCTGCGATTTTTAGCGGTACTGCGATATTTCAGCGGACATGTCGGACTATTTTGACACTTTTTTGGGACCATTGGCATTTATACAGCGATCAGTGCTATAAAAATGCACTGATTACTGTGTAAATGCCATTGGCAGTGAAGGGGTTAACCGGCAGGGGGCGCTCTAAGTATGTTCCCTGGGCGTGTTCTAACTGTGTGTGGGCTGCCCTGGCTGGGGAAAGGGGATGATCACAGCTTTCACTTACAGGAAGGCTGTGATCATCGCCCTTCCTCCTTCAACAGAACGGAGGTCCGTGTTTACATACACGGACCTCCGTTCTTTCCGTGCGGGGGAGCCATCGCGGGTAGCGGGCGGCGATCGAGTCCGCCCTACCCGCTCCCTGGCTCCCCCTGAACACAGTGAGCGCGCGAGCGCGCCTCCGGCGGAGCGCGCGCTCACAATGCTAGTTATCGCGGTCGCCATCCTGTGACGGCGGTTCGTGATAACGAACCACCTTGTCGCCTTCACGCAGCTGCGGGCGGTCGGCAAGTGGTTAAGGGCAAGTATTTTCACCCAGGACTATTTTCTAATTGAACAGGTTTAAGTACTCAAAGGTTTATCTATTCACCTCAAATTAAAGCAAAGGTCCGTCCAGAGCTGAGAAAATTAAAAGTCAGCAGCTACAAATACAGTAGCTGCTGACTTTTAATAATAGGACACTTACCTGTCCTGGAGTCCAGCGATTTCGGCACCCGCCGCCCATCTTCTTGTTGCGGGTAAGGGAACCCGGACATGTAGCATTACAGCTGCACGCAAGGCGCCCTACTGCGCATGCGCAAGGCTCCACTGGGCCCTGCTGTTGGCCAGATGGCCAGTAGCACAGTGAGGATGGAGGAGGGAGCAGGGCTGCTGACATCAGCGGCCGAGGCTGCCGGCCCGAGCTCCCAGATGTGTGGAAAAGGACACCTATCTAAAGACAGGTGTCCTCTTCCCCCTCCTTCCAAAAGGTGCCAAATGTGACACCTGAGGGGGGGAGGAATCCAACCAGCGGAAGTTCCACTTTTGGGTGGAACTCCACTTTAATTATAGTGTTGTAACCTTCTGTCTTTTCTGGGCCTGTGGTGTTGAGACATAGAAGGGAGTGGTTGGACATAAGAAAGGTCATTCCTCCCCCCTTCTTCTGCCTGTTCACATAGGTTTCCAATTAAACATAGTACTGTATTGTGTGAGTAACCTTTATATCCTGCAATCACTTACTGTTTCTGCTCTACTGTCTTGTATGATCGTTATAAACACAATTGTTATCACTGGTCATAGTGCAACTTTATCAAGGGCTAAGTTTATGTTACTGACATCTAATGGTTCTAGCTCTCCAGTAAACAAGGCTCAACTGTTTCACTTAAATTATGTGTGTGTCTCTAATTATCTTGGTCATCACCCAAAATGTCTGAACCCAGGGTGTCAGAGGTGTTGGAGGACTTGCAAGGTCGGGGCAACCAGTGGGGTACACATTCAGTAAGCGGCCCTCACGGCCATGCCAGGACTTATTTTCCCACAATCAGAATTCTGTGAAGCTTACTTTTGTCTTATTTTTCTTAAAAGGTCCCTGCGTAGGTGGCTGCACAGGCTCTCAATAGAGCAAGACTAGTTGCACTTGCAATCAAAACGTGTGGTAAGGTCCTTTGTGGGGTAGGTGGGATTATCAAAGATAGTTTTGGAGTTGGATCATAAGAAGTATGAGTAACTTAAGCTCTGACCTTAGATTTGAACTTTCATAGGCAATAACCACCATCACATGCCATATAAAACATCTTATTGTATCTTTTTATGGTATAGCAAATTATACTGACCTCATGCCCCTAGTCTGATTTTGCAGCTGTAGGCAGCCGGGGCTTTGTTCATGCTATTTGGGTTCACTAGGTTTCTCCTAAGGCCAAAGTGATTGTTTGCTTCTGCATGCTACTGTTGAGTGTTCTCTATATGTATTGGGTTAGGAAGGGACCAGAAGCAAAAGCAGATTGCAAAGCAGCAGCTGCTATGAGGAAGACTAACAAAACAGAGGAGTGTGAGGCGATCGCTGGAACGGGGTTACAGCGGGTGAGGCGATCGCTTCAGCGGTGTGACCAGTGCTGGGGCAAGGTCATCTAGAACCCAGGGTGAACATCCCAAACTGCGCCCCCCAAGATGTATGAGCATTACGTGTCAGCAAACCCCCCTCCCCCCCACAAAAACACTGAGCACTAGTCTGCATGCTTATCCCCTAAGCATAAATTCTTCCTCCTCTAAGTAAATAATCTGCCCTCCCTCCCCCAAATCCCCCCAGCTCAAATGCCCCCCCCCCCAAAAAAAAATTACTTCTCCTAGCACAAATCTTCTACCCCTAAAATTTCCCCTCCTAGTACACAGCTTCTCTCCCTCACTTCAAATTTCCCCCTCCCAGCACAAATTCCCTCCAAATCCTCCTTCTAGCACAAATCTTCTTCCCCCATCACCCCTCCCAACATAAATCCATCTAAATCATTACTCTCCCCCATCAAATTACCCCTCCTAGGACAGGTTTGGAGATCACTGGAGCAGTGTGATTGGGTGAGGAGGTCATTGGAGTGGTGTGGGATGGTTGAGGAGGTCACTGGAGTGAGGTGACTGGGTGAGGAGATCCCTCCTGGAGTGGGGTGACAATGGGTGAGAAGATTGGGGAGGGATGTGATGGGATTGCTGGAGTGGGGCAATGAGAAAGATCACTGAAGCTGAGCAGAATAGAGCGGCGGGACTGTGGTATAAGTATTGTTTGGGGAGCAGCTGTAAAGAGCTACTGGACACTGTGAGTATTGAGAACACTAAGTACTGGAGACACTGATTAATGAGGGGCACCAAGAGTACTGAGTGACATTGTATGTACGGAGGGGCGCTGTAAGTACTGAGGGGCATTGTGAGTACCGGGGGCACAGGGAGTACTGAGAGCGCCGTGATTACCAAGAGCACTGTGAGTGCTGATGACAATGTGAGTACTGAGGGCATTGTGAAATAAACACACACACATATGCTTTGTGTGAACTGGATAGACTGGTGTCTTTAGTCAGTCTTACCAACTACCGGTATGTAATATTTATTCTGCCCTGGCCAATTACTAAGCCAGTGCCAGTGAAATGAGCTGAAGAGAGGATAAATGTTTAGAGAGACCTTCCAGAAAGGTCCTTTCTCTCCCAGGCTTTTCCTAGAGAGGTTGTAGTGGTTAAAGGCCCTTACCTCCCAGGTTGGTGCCTGCGGAGGGTGTATCTGCAGAGAGGCCCAGTTTTTCCATCCCAGGCCCAACTTGCCTAGAAGAGGGAACCAGAACTGTTCTCCTAGCTGATTGTCTGGGCCTAGAGTGTCCCAAACTGGCCTGTGGCAGAGACCTAAAGACTCCTAACTGGCTTGTGGCAGAGGCCTAAAGACTCCTAACCTGGCCTGTGGCAGAAGCCTAAAGACTATTAACCTGGCCTGTGGAAGATGCCACAAGAAACTGTAGGGTAGCCTCCCATCTGGGTCTACAGAATGTACACTGGCCTGTGGCACAGTTCCGAAGAGTCCTAGAGCTGACTTGAGGTCGAGGTCCAAAGTAAATAGTTGACTATGAAGTCTACTGAGCAAAGATAATTTTTTGCTTCTGTTTTTAGTATCCTGTAACCCTGTTTCGCAAAGACAATTGAGCCAATTCAATTGCAAAGAGGAAGATCTGACGTCGTTTTTGTTTGTCACGGTCAATGCTTTAGTGAGTTGTTGGGTGCAGCTGTAGAGTGGGTCACAATTAGGAGGGCAGGAGAGCCTATTAAAATCCAGCAGCTACCAAGGAGGTCATTGCTACACTATGATTCAGTGAAGCTATAAATGTGGAAATATACCTATGACTTGAGGGCAAACACCACCCAAAACAGCATTTCTGCTTTTGAAAATTCCTATTTTGTGTTGTTGGTCAAAATTTAAAATCATATATTCTTTTCCACATTGTATTTAAATTATTTCTAGCCTAATCCTATTAACCTGAACAATCTTGAAGTTTGTTAACGTACTTTGTGAAGATCTCCACGTAATTACATCCTTAAAATCTGTGACACACGTTCACTGTGTCCTGTGAGTAGACACCACTGTGTCGCACAATTCACAGAGCCTGTCTTCTGAATTACAGAGGTGCTTAGATGGAGGAGTGTCAGGAGGCAGAGTCAGTACAGATTGTCACCATGATCCTGTCACTGGTCTCATAACTGATCTGGAAAAAAGCATTGTATGAAGTCTAAAAAGTTTACTCTGCATTAGTTCAGTGGCACAGTATGTAGTGAAAGCAAGATCAGAAACGAGAGCCTTGAAACCTTCAAAACAAGTCAGTAATGTTTGCTTCACTAATTCTATTCTCTTTTAACTATATACAATCCCCAGCAGAATGCCCAACACCAGGGATGGGAATGGGGGTGTTAACCTTCACTTCCACTAGCAACTAATGCAGGGGGGTGTCAGGGTTGAATTTCACTACCTGTGACTACCAATGTACAGGGGGGTGGGTGGTTAACTCCGGACCAATGTAGGTGGGGGTTAAATTTAACTGCCATAACCACCAATGTAGGAAGGGAGGGTGGAGGTATTAAATTTTACTGACAGTGACCACCAATGTGATATCGGGTGTTAAATTTCAAAGCCAGAATGGAAAGAATGTCATCAGCACACCAAGGTTTCCTCAGAAGGGTCAAAAGCTTTATTCACATGGTCACATGGTACATAAACTTACACGTCGAGGAGGCGACCGCAACTGCTTCCTCCTACGCAGGGAGGCTTATTGGATTTATACGTTAAATACTGTACAGCACATGGGCCTTAACTCCAATTATGCTTTCTTGACGAGACATGATCAGTTGTTGGACGAGTTCAGGACTGAACATTGTAAATAATGTGATGCTTCTACTTTCTGACCTATGTTATCCCATTTTCTCCTCTTTCTGGGTTGATTTCCCATGTTTTCCCCTCTTCTTTCTCATTTTTTTCCCGCTTGTTCCTCTTTTCCTTCCCTCCTCTGTTCTCTCTGCCTCCCCTCTTCTCCTTCATTCCTTCATCTTTTACAATTTTCCAGTCTTCCTTTTTCTTTTATTTCTCTTAGAGTTTCCATTCCTTTGATTTTCTTTTCTGCTTCTTGTCTTTGTGGGCTCTGGTGCTCTCGCCTCACAGTTTTTTGTTTTTTTACCTTTTTGTTGTTTAATTTTGTTTCTAATTTTCATTTATTATCATTTTTTATTTTATTTATAATTATTTTTATTTTATTTTTATTTATTTTTCTTCACTACAATCTAACTTTCATTTTATTTAATTCTATATGATTTTATTTATATTCTCCCCTTTTTATTTTCTTTTTTCTCTTTTCTTCTTTCCCTTTTTTTTTTTTCTCCTTTTTTTCTTTTGTTTTCTCTTTTTCTCTCTTTGTTTCTTACTTTTCTCTTTATCCCTTTTCCATCCCTCACTCATCCATTATTCCTTTCTCCCTCCTCTTTCTTAATTGTCTTTGGCTCCCTGTCTGTTGTTCTTCCATTGCTCTACTCTGATCTCCTGTTCCCCCCTGCTCTCCTCCTCCGTATCATCTGCCCAAAAAAAAGCTGTTTATGTACCATGTGACCATATAAATAAAGCTTTAGGCCCTTCTGAGGAGTACTTGGTGTGCTGATGACATTCTTTCCATTCAGATTGTTGGTGGTTTCCAGCTTGTCTTCATTACAGCACCCAGCATTACTACAGCCATTTCCATGAATGTGTGCGTAGGGAATATTGCAATTAAATTTCACAGCCAATGACCACTAAAGTTAAAAGTACTGCCACTAATGCTGGGGGCCATTATTGCATTCATTGACAACAATGCTAGGGGCTAGTATTGCATCCACTGACAACAGAGCTGGGGGTTATTACTGCATCCACTGACAACAGAGCTGGGGGTTATTACTGCATCCACTGACACCAATGTTGGAGGGGGGGTATTATTGCACCCACTGACACCTATGTTGGGGGTTTTCATTGCACTCACTGACGCCAATGTTGGGGGTTATTATTGCATCTACTGACACCAATGACTGACACCAATGTTGGGTTTTATTATTGCGTCAATGTACACCAATGCTATGGAATATTATACTCCAACTTCTTCAGTGTGCATTGCAAAAGGCTGCTAAAAATGGCATTGAGGAGTGAAAATGGGCTGCTATTGTGTGGTTCTCAGGAGGTGTCGGGGGGCCACACTTGAGGCCTTGTATAGTTTCCAATTGATCACCACTGACTTAAAGCGTAACTATGAGCAAAATAAAAATGACAAATATGATGCAGTATACAGTATCCGTAATATTAAAGCAACAGTTTCCATACCATAGATTCATTATTTTTACACTTGCTTTAATTATGCGATAACTATATATACTGTATATATATATATATATATATATATATATACACAGTATCTCACAAGAGTGAGTACACCCCTCACATTTTTGTATATATTTTATTCTATCTTTTCATGTGACAATACTGAATAAATTACTCTTTGCTGCAATGTAAAGTAGTGAGTGTACAGTTTGTATAACAGTGTAAATTTGCTGTCCCCTCAAAATAACTCAACACAGAGCCATTAATGTCTAAACCGCTGGCAACAAAAGTGAGTACACCCCTAAGTGAAAATGTCCAAATTGGGCTTAATTAGCAATTTTCCTTCCCCGGTATCATGTGACTCATTAGTGTTACAAGGTCTCAGGTGTGAATGGGGAGCAGGTGTGTTAAATTTGGTGTTATCACTCTCACTTTTTCATACTGGTCACTGGAAGTTCAACATGGCACCTCATGGCAAAGAACTCTCTGAGGGTCTGAAAAAAGAATTGTTGCTCTACATAAAGATGGCCTAGGCAATAAGAAGATTGCCAAGACCCTGAAAGTGAGCTGCAGCAGGCTGGCCAATACCATACAGCGGTTTAACAGGACAGGTTCCACTCGCCATGGTCGACCAAAGAGGTTGGGTGCATATGCTCAGCATCATATCCAGGGGTTGTCTTTGGGAAATAGACGTATGAGTGCTGCCAGCATTGCTGCAGAGGTTGAAGGGGTGGGGGGTCAGCCTGACTAAGGACATGGATTACTGGAACCATGTCCTGTGGTCTGATGAGACCAAGATAAACCTATTTGGTTCAGATGGTGTCAAGCGTGTGTCGCACCAACCAGGTAAGGAGTACAAATACAAGCGTGTCTTGCCTACAGTCAAGCATGGTGGTGGGAGTGTCATGGTCTGGGGCTGCATGAGTGCTGTCAGCACTGGGGAGCTACAGTTCATTGAGGGAACCATAAATGCCAATATGTACTGTGACATACTGAAGCAGTCCACCAGCTCTGTGATGTCATCATGGAGGAGTGGAAGAGGACTCCAGTGGCAACTTGTGAAGCTCTGGTGAACTCCATGCCCAAGAGGGTTAAGGCAGTGGTGGAAAATAATGGTGGCCACACAAAGACATGGATGAGTGAGTTTGGGGTGGAGGAACTTGACTGGCCTGCACAAAGTCCTGACCTCAACCTGATAGAACACCTTTGGGATGAATTAGAGCGGAGACTGCAAACCAGGCCTTCTCTCCAACATCAGTGCCTGACCTCACAAATGCACTTCTGGAAGAATGGTCAAACATTCCCATAGACACACTCCTAAACCTTGTGGACAGCCTTCCCAGAAGAGTTGAAGTTGTTATAGCTTCAAAGGGAGGGCCGACTCACTATTGAACACTATGGACTATGGAGGTAATTAAAGTTCATATGCGTGTGAAGGCAGGCATCCCAATACTTTTGGTAATATAGTGTATATACAGTATACATACACATGCATCAGTGTTTGAGCGTTGGAGTGCAAACCCTATGCAATAGGCTCTGCACACCTATGCAGAACATCATTTACAGTATAGACAGGGATAACAGCAACACCATAATTTCGCAGGTATGGCTTTTTTAAAGAAACCTAGCCTTGATGTAAGCAAGAAGAGTAAGAGCAATGGCATGAACAGACATCACCTTCTAACAATGCAAGGACGAATAACATAAAAGTATAAATCCTATATCTATAGCATGAAACAGCCTTCAAAAATGCATATGATGTGATAAAATGCAAAACGTTGTTGTCTTTGGGAAATAGACGTATGAGTGCTGCCAGCATTGCTGCAGAGGTTGAAGGGGTGGGGGGGTCAGCCTGTCAGTGCTCAGACCATACGCAGCACACTGCATCAAATTGGTCTGCATGGCTGTCGTCCCAGAAGGAAGCCTCTTCTAAAGACGATGCACAAGAAACCCTACAAACAGTTTGCTAAAGACAAGCAAACTAAGGACATGGATTACTGGAACCATGTCCTGTGGTCTGATGAGACCAAGATAAACCTATTTGGTTCAGATGGTGTCAAGCGTGTGTCGCACCAACCAGGTAAGGAGTACAAATACAAGCGTGTCTTGCCTACAGTCAAGCATGGTGGTGGGAGTGTCATGGTCTGGGGCTGCATGAGTGCTGTCAGCACTGGGGAGCTACAGTTCATTGAGGGAACCATAAATGCCAATATGTACTGTGACATACTGAAGCAGTCCACCAGCTCTGTGGTGTCATCATGGAGGAGTGGAAGAGGACTCCAGTGGCAACTTGTGAAGCTCTGGTGAACTCCATGCCCAAGAGGGTTAAGGCAGTGGTGGAAAATAATGGTGGCCACACAAAGACATGGATGAGTGAGTTTGGGGTGGAGGAACTTGACTGGCCTGCACAAAGTCCTGACCTCAACCTGATAGAACACCTTTGGGATGAATTAGAGCAGAGAATGCGAGCCAGGTCTTCTCGTCCAACATCAACGCCTGACCTCACAAATGTGCTTCTGGAATAATGGTCAAACATTCCCATAGACACACTCCTAAACCTTGTGGACAGACTTCCCTGGAGAGTTGATTAATAACAATTGACGGTATAAGTCATGTTAAATAAATCATTGTTCCAAAATTACGACTTTTATCGACTGAACACAAAGATTTGATCCACGATTCCTGATCGGATAACATGAACGAGGTCACACTCAGTTTGCCATTATATGTGATATAACAGTTTTCATAACCCTGTAGACGGAAATGTGCGTATACTTGAAATGACCGTAGGGTCAGAGTCCCAAGTTATAACACAACGTGGAGGGGGGAAACGTCGATATTGTCGAAGTTGAGAGGTCCCTTCAGACAGGTGTTCCAAATCCTCACACAGATACCCTTACA
>BLSH010071085.1:1499292-1546807 GCA_018402905.1 Glandirana rugosa | reverse complement strand
ATGGATTACTGGAACCATGTCCTGTGGTCTGATGAGACCAAGATAAACCTATTTGGTTCAGATGGTGTCAAGCGTGTGTCGCACCAACCAGGTAAGGAGTACAAATACAAGCGTGTCTTGCCTACAGTCAAGCATGGTGGTGGGAGTGTCATGGTCTGGGGCTGCATGAGTGCTGTCAGCACTGGGGAGCTACAGTTCATTGAGGGAACCATAAATGCCAATATGTACTGTGACATACTGAAGCAGTCCACCAGCTCTGTGGTGTCATCATGGAGGAGTGGAAGAGGACTCCAGTGGCAACTTGTGAAGCTCTGGTGAACTCCATGCCCAAGAGGGTTAAGGCAGTGGTGGAAAATAATGGTGGCCACACAAATTATTGACACTTTGGGCCCAATTTGGACATTTTCACTTAGGTGTGTACTCACTTTTGTTGCCAGCGGTTTAGACATTAATGGCTGTGTGTTGAGTTATTTTGAAGGTACAGCAAACTTACACTGCTATACAAGCTGTACATGTCACATGAAAAGATATATTATAATATTTACAAAACTGTGAGGGGTGTACTCACTTTTGTGAGATACTGTATGGAAAGGGAAAATGCTCCACCCACTGATAAAAAAACAAGTTGTACCGTTTAATGAAAATCATTTGAACAAAACAGTTGAATAGTAAAGACCAGGCTTAGCTGATCTTTACTTAACAGTATATGATATGAGATATATATATATATATATATATATATATATATATATATATATATATATTTATATATACAGTGGCAGCTGGTGTTTTTTTTTGGGGGGGCAGCAAACAACCAACCCCCCAGTCAGCCGGTGACATCCCCCCTGCTCCCGCTCAGTCGGGTCACCCGTACTCTCCTCTCTGCCGCGCTTACCCCATCTAGGTTGCAGGGCAGCAGGCGAGCACCTCGTCCTCCTCTGCATTACGGCAGCTTCCACCGTGCGTCTCCTCCCTCCTCCTCCTAGGCATCCAATAGGATCGCCTGTCCTTTGAACAAATAGCGGGATGGGTCTTAGGACCCGCTTCCTGATTGGCCGGGAGGAGAATCAGTGTGAGAATAGCGAATATTCATTTGCTATTGTCACACAACTGGGTGTGCTTGGAGAGCAGTGCTCTGCACACCGAGCCCACCCTTTTATGAAGCCTATTAGAGCCTCTGGCTCTAATCGTGTGCTTAAAAAAAACAACCCCCATTGGAATCCATGCATCCATTGCCCTAATGGTTGAGCCGCCACTGTATCTATATGTACATATACACACACATACACAGTATATACTGAAGAGAAGAAAATAATTATTTGATCCCCTGCAGATTTTGTAAGTTTGCCCACATACAAAGAAATGAAGGGTCTATCATTTTTATCATAGGTGTATTTTAAATGACAGAGACAGAATATCAACCAAAAATCCAGAAAAAATACATGATACAAATGTAATAAATTGAGTTTCAGTTCAGTGAGTAAAATAAGTATTTGATCCCCAAGCAAAACATGACTTAGTACTTGGTGGAGAAACCCTTGTTGGCATGCACAGAGGTAAGATGTTTCTTGCAGTTGGTTACCAGGTTTGCACAAATCTCAGAAGGGATTTTGGTCCACTCTTCTTTACAGATCTTCTCTAAATCCTTAAGGTTTCTTGGCTGTTTCTTGGCAACTCCAAGTTTCAGCTCCCTCCATAAATATTTTTTAGGATTAAGGTCTGGAGACTGACTAGGCCACTGAATGACCTTGATGTGCTTCTTCTTGAGCCACTCCTTTGTTGCCTTGGTTGTATGTTTTGGGTCATTGCCATGCTGGAAGACCCATTCTTGACCCATCTTCAGTGTTCTGGCTGGGGGAAGAAGGTTCTCATCCAATATTTTACAATACATGGCCCCGTCCATTGGCCCCTCAACGTGGCAAAGTCGGCCTGTACCTTTAGAAGAGAAACAGCCCCAAAGCATCATGTTTCCACCTCTGTCCTTGACTGTAGGGATGGTGTTCTTAGGGCCATAGTCAGCATTTTTCTTCCTCCAAACACGGCGAGTCGAGTTAATGTCAAAGAGATCAATTTCGGTCTCACCTGACCACAGCAATTTCTCCCAATCCTTCTCTGAATCATTTAGATATTTATTTGCACACTTCAGAGACCAAAATTGCTTTGTGCACTGGTGTGCAGTCGTGTTGGAACAGGAAGGGCCAACCCCAAACTGTTCCCACAAAGTTTGGAGCATGAAATTGTCCAAAGTGTCTTGGTATGGTGATGCCTTAAGTCCCCATTTACGCTGTTGCAGGTGAACAGACGTTTAGAGGCATTTGGGCGTTTTTTTCAGCTGCCCCTGAACTCTCCTCTATGTTACCTTATCAGTACATTTACACAGGGTCGTTTAAGGTCGTTTCCAGGCAGTTGAGTTTAGAGGTTTTTTTGGAACGCAAAAAAATGGGTTCAGACGCCAGTTCAGAGGCATTTGAAATGCCAAACAGCTTGTAAATGGTCCTAAACATGGTAACTCGCGTCTAGGAGCGTTGCGTTTACAGGCGTTTCCAATTTTTATTTTTCAAAAACGCTCCTAGACGCAAACGCGGCAAAACTGATGTTTTAGACGCCGGTTTCTAGCTGTCAAGATAAAATGTTCAGGGGAGGTTGAAACAGCGTCCCGTGTAAATGGAGCCTAAGAGTTCCCTTCGCTGGAACTAAGGGGCCAAGCCCCAGCCCTGAAAATCAACCCCACACCATAATCCAACCTCCACCAAATGATTTGGACCGGTGCACAAAGCAAGGTCCATAAAGACATGGATGAGTGAGTTTGGGGTGGAGGAACTTGACTAGCCTGCACAGAGTCCTGACCTCAACCTGATAGAACACCTTTGGGATGAATTAGAGCGGAGACTGCAAACCAGGCCTTCTCTCCAACATCAGTGCCTGACCTCACAAATGCACTTCTGGAAGAATGGTCAAACATTCCCATAGACACACTCCTAAACCTTGTGGACAGCCTTCCCAGAAGAGTTGAAGTTGTTATAGCTTCAAAGGGAGGGCCGACTCACTATTGAACACTATGGATGTAATTAAAGTTCATATGCGTGTGAAGGCAGGCATCCCAATACTTTTGGTAATATAGTGTATATACAGTATACATGCACATGCATCAGTGTTTGAGCGTTGGAGTGCAAACCCTATGCAATAGGCTCTGCACACCTATGCAGAACATCATTTACAGTATAGACAGGGATAACAGCAACACCATAATTTCGCAGGTATGGCTTTTTTAAAGAAACCTAGCCTTGATGTAAGCAAGAAGAGTAAGAGCAATGGCATGAACAGACATCACCTTCTAACAATGCAAGGACGAATAACATAAAAGTATAAATCCTATATCTATAGCATGAAACAGCCTTCAAAAATGCATATGATGTGATAAAATGCAAAACTTTGTTCAACATAAATGTTTAACTACAAATAAAATCATTTTAAAAAACAAATTAGAATGGCAGGGAACATACATGCAACCTAAATGAAGGTTTACAGCCCTGTTTGATTAGAAAAACTAGCATCTTTAACATTTGAAACAATATAATGTTATATTTCATATACCTATGTATGCACAAGTATGATAGATACACAACATTCAACATGCAATCTGGCCAGATATCTATAATGTTTACTGTGTCCCATAAATGGAGGAACATGCCAAAAAAGGATGCGCAAAGTTAGGAGTTTTCACTTCAATGAAATTAGATCAATGAATAAGAAGAAATTAAGGTTCTTTTGGTGGAGAATCCAGGAATGTGCATCCTTGCCACATATCTACAATGTGTACCGTGTCCCATAAAGGGGGTAATGAGGCAAAAAAAAAAAGTATAAGCAAAGTTAGGAGTTTTCACCTCAGTAAAATTCAGGATATTTTGCAGAATCAGTGGGAAAGGAGAGGTCAAGGTTCTTTTTGGTCGTTTAGCTGGTAAGGGAGCAATAGGGTTTTTGTGGCTTGTGGTGGATAGGTTTCAATTATTCTGAACTTGTTTTTGTGAAAAAAAACACTAATTATAACCCTTGTGGTAATCCTAATGCTAACTCTAATGGCTACCCTAGTTTTAACAATAACCCTGAAGATAATACCTACCCATTTCTTTGTAAACAAAGCCATGTGATCAGCATGAAAGTACTGACATGACCTTGTGATACATCAAGATGCACCACGTTTTACATGGCCTTCCCCTTCCTGCCTGAACTAAACACTCACAGCGTAATTATATGTTCAAGTATGTGCGTCATCTACTGAATAATATGTGTTGTTCTATATTGAGGAGTCCCACCTAAGTGGCACAAAAATGAGTGGATGATGAAATGACTGATGATCATGGGGGAAGGAAGTTGGACTGATGACTACAATGTGAGATAACCATGGCTTGATAGCTACACTGAGAGAAGACAATATTAGTCCAAGTGTAGCACCCTCCTAATGGGCTGCTAGTGTTTAGGTGATTCTAGTCTTTAGCTTCCTTGTAGCCAGGTAGAGCAATGATCGTTTGTCTGTTTTGGGTTCTGCTTGTGCAGGCTCAGCTACTTTCCCCTGCATCCCACTACATGTTGGGATATAGTAGGCGCAAGAGTTTGACCCTGGCCTGCATAATCATGCCCTTTTAGCAAATTCCTGGCCAGAAAATTTAGTGACCAGCAGGTTGCTGTGAAGGGCATAAATAGGCTGGTGCCTAGAATAGCTTTCACTTGTTCATTGGTTAGTAAGTCCAGCCGAGGGCTGAGGCACCCATGGGAGGCCAGCTACAACACTGAAGAAAACTTTTTTTGAGGTCCCAGATCCAGTTAGGACTCAGGGATCTCCATACAGATCATCCTGAGGCAGAGGAGAAAGTTCTACAGGGAATCCAGGCCGTAGGCATCAAGTACAGAGACTGACTGGTACTACAGGAGGCTTTACAGTACCCAGGGCCCAGTGAGTACTAGCCTTAAGAATCCTGGAGATTTTCCTTGCCACTTTTGGGAGAGCTCATTACAGTTTACTCAGGATCATACACCTGTTGAGTAGTTCCTGCACTAAATTTCATTTAACCTTCACTGTTACGTACCAGGTAGGGAGCCGGATGGCCTCTCCTATGACCCGTGTTCGAGGGACCGCTGGGGTTGAGACAGCGGCCACATGAGCAAGCTGAGGTATGAGTGCCTGTGACAGTCCACTGATGTTCGCCAGCAGGTGGACCACAGGATCGCTGGAGGTGGAGATGACCTGCAGGTGGAAGGTACAGTTAGATAGGAGCGACCCAGTGGAGCTGGGAAGCTGCTGAGCTGGAAGCCGCTGAGGTCCAGATAGCAACAGGCACTGGGACGGAGTCAGGTGAAGACAGGTACGGCAACAAGCTGGCGGTGCGGTACAGGAGGAGCAGGCAGGAGGGTAGTCGGGTCCAAGCAGGGTCGTCAACAGGCGGGCAGCAGGGTATCAGAGGGTCAGGTAGGAATGTGGTCGTAGACAAGCTGGGGTCAGGTGCAGGCAGATAGCAGGAGGGTCGTAGGCAAGCCGGGTTGCAGGTTGGTACGGGTAACGCTGTAGATCAGACAGCACCTGCTACAGGGTGCACACTGTTTAAATAGAGCTGCCCAGCACCGCCTCCTCTCGGAGCGTGAGGAAAGCACAACAAAGTGCAAACAAGTCCTTAGCACAGTCTTCTTCTAACATTCACATTCAAGACGGTGGTTACACCCTGAAGGAGCAGTTCAGTTTTAGTGTCCTTTGTTGCACTTTTGCTAGTTCTTTTTGGAGTATCCCAAAGCTCACTCTCACCCCATCCAAGTTAAAGGATAGGTCCAGCCAAAGCTTGTTTGGCTGGGCTTCTCCTATCGATCACAGGAGTGCAATTTGTTTTGCACTCCTGTGACCAATTTTCAGTAGAGAGCAGACTGAAGTCTGGTCTCTGCTGACATCACGGATGCCTGTCCAGGCACCGTGTCATCACGACAATGGAACTTGGGATCCGCCAGGTGCCTGGACTGAAACCTGTCTCAGACTCTCAGTGAGCCCATGAGAGCCTGAGATGGCCCTCTGTGCCCCTCCACACCTCAGCACTCCAATGAGCGTGGAGGGAGATGAGCAGAGAGCTGTGACTGACAGTCTGCAGCTCTCTGCTCACAGAGCAATGAAAACCAAGCGATCAGCGGTGTTTGATCGCTCAGTTTTCAGTGTAGAGGTGTCGGGGGACAGATGCAGCATTGGACCGATGCTGCATCCACCTAGGTAAGTATGAATGGGGGGAAAAAAACAACATACTTCTCTTTTAATACAGCCAATAAACCGCAAAAAGACATGCACAGCCTGTTTTCTGACTCGAGTGACAGTGAACTACTATGTGACTGGCTGTCATGAGCCTATCAGGGAATAGAATCTGGCACCAAACAGCCAGCCGGGTCTGGGGTCTGTCCTACCTAAGGTTTAGGGCCCATGAATGATTAGGATGAGACACATACAGAATGTAATGCTTCTCTCAGTGTGTGTGGAGTCATGTATCATGAACTCTCAGAAGGTGGGGTGAGAACCCTTCTGAGCTATTGCTGAAACTATTGGGTAAAGTCTGGGTGGTACAGACGTAGCGGCCAGTGGACTAGAGTTACCTCATTCCGCAGACCATCCCCCGTCATTCTGCTTCTGTTCCTGTGTCCCTCTAGTGCTGGTCTCTAATCATTGACTTCATACCTCTGAGCCAAACAGGGAGGATTCTGGGACTAGTAGTCTCTTGGACAGGCATCCTGGTATTGTGAAACGATCGTTGGACTACACATTCCAGAGGGCTGGACAACACCAATGACCTCTGGGAGAATCAATAAAAGGGCTAGCATATCCACCCCTCGCTCTCTTCTTCCTGGGCCTCATCGAGCAAACACCTCCCTGTTGCTGTGTGGGAGGGTTGCGACCTACCACGCGGTGATCAACTGACTCCAGCCCGGCCCCGGAGGGCCCAACTCTGCTTGCTGTTCATGAGACATCATTGCGGCACCATCTCATCAGACAGATTCAACTACCACCCTTGTCCAATAGCCTGTCGGTCATCTCTGCTCGGTCCACAGAAGGGCGCCTGAACCGGGATTCCTGTCCCGGAGGTCCTTGTCCTGTTTTTCAGTTGTGAGAGGGCTGGGCTGTCGTCCACCGTTCACTATCCATACCTGGTTTTCCTGTTTGGACACCTGGAAACACCTTACTGCACTACATAAGACACTGTACATGGACATCTATATCTGGAATTACCCTAAGGAATTCTACTAGCCAGTTTAAGCTGTCCTGTTGATATTAGCCTCACGGTACCATCTCTCAGATACGGATTAAAGAGCTCCAACTGCCAGTGAAGACTAAAGCAGGCCTGCTCACTGAACATTACTGTTACGATTAGTTAAAGGGTCCCTTGGTTGTTTCTATCCTAACTGGTTTCTCATTAGGACATAACAGTTTATAGGCCCTGGGTTCCCCTTTAGTGTGGTACCATATTACAGTAACTAGTGGATTCTTATGACCATATGCCTTATGTTCCAAATACTATTCCCATGTGCATATGCGTGTTTACATCTGTCCTATTGAACTGTAATTTAGCTGTGTTTTCTGGGGGATTTCTCACCTGGGTCTTGGTTTTTAATCAGGACCCAGTGGATCAAATCCCCTTTCTGCACATATATCTTTATTTCAGTAAACGGTCTCAGTAAGATACTATCTATTCAACTTGTGTTGCAGTATTTTTCCAAGGTGCCTGCAAGAAGATGTCCGAACCCAGAGTGTCAGGCGGGTTGGAGGGTTCACAAGGTCACGGCGGTGCAGAGGAACAGGTAATTCTAAGCAGCCCTCAAGGGGGCAGTGCTACACATGCAAGGACTGGGGCCAAGTCACAGATTCCCATGCTCAAAGAACCCATTGGGTCACAGTGTCCCAACTTCCTCCAAGTTGTGACATTGGCTAATCTAGCACCCTGTGGCTCCTAGGGATGTGAATAAAATACAGTATATCAGATGATGTGAGTAATGATTTCCCACTTATTTCAAGAATGGTCCACATGAGATGGCAAAGTATCCCCACCACTAAGAATTGTTTCCCCAAAAAAAAAATGTGCTTATAAATCTTTGGATAAAAATCACAAATACAAAATACAAAAATGAGTGAAACAAAAACAGTAGTTATATAAACTGCAACTCTACTGGGTGATATAGGCACAGTCAAAACACAATCAAATACGTAGAGTCTCGCAACAAATTGGCAAATAGTGCAAAAGCATAATAAAAAAATATATAAGACGTGCTACAAATGAATCCAAGTATAGAATCCAAAGGGATGCTGCAAGAGTTAATTAGTAAGTAAATAAGTAAAGTCCTCCTTATATGTGACACAGCTTGTAATACATGCAGTCACCATCCATCACCATGTGCAAAAGTCCACAACAGACACCGCCACCTTGGAATGGTAAAATTGCCTGCTTACCAGCTAGAATGGGCCTTCAGTTAAAAAAAGGTCAAAAGCACTTTTGGCTAAATACCCAGCCAGGGCCTGTTAAAGATGTTCCTTCGGGGTCCCTTTGAGCCGAGGTAAAGGTCATCCAACGACACTCTCCATGGTATCATACCCAAAAATAGAAGATGTTCAACATAGTGTTAAAAATGTAATGGTAGTTTATTTAGAATGTAGAATCACTTACATCAATGTAGAAATGAAACGCTAAAACGGTCTCACCAGCCGGCATAGAGAAGCCAACCCGCACTTCGGGGAACCGAGGTTCACAATGACGTCAGCACGTCGCTCCTCCCTACGCATTTAGTCACAGAATGACATCGCCTGGGGCAGGTAAGGATCATTTACCTGTACTCTGTTCTCACTTTGTCTACATGGGAATCCCAGTCACAACAATGCACAAGTGCTAGTTGCATCTACTGACAATAAGTCACCCATGGACTGATGGACATCCATTAGGCATAAAATGTCATCTGTGCAGTCCTGCCACTTGGATTACCATGTAAACAAAACCAGACAGGGTTTGGAATTTACTTTTTGCATTTGGTGAGGAAGGAGTTGGCAGGTTGATAAAACTTTTGACATAATTTTAGTTACACTTTAACTGCCAGAAGTGTTGGATAACATCATACAGCTTTGATTGTTGCATTGGTTATTTTCATTTTTATTATTTCCAAGTGTCTAAAGGAAAAGTAGTGGTGATCAAAAACCGGCAGTGATTTTACCCCTCCACTATTCTATGCTATGCATACACATTAACTCTTTGACTAAGTTCACACTAGTGTGGGTTCAGCATGCTGCTTTTCTGGGGGCAGGCTAGCCCATTCATTTGAATGGAATCACACGGTGTCACAACACGTGTGTTTTCCTATGTGTAGGGGTGCTATGAAGAATTAATGGCACCCCCTGCATCTCCTAAAGCAGTGTTTCTCAATCTTTTTTCAGTCAAGGCACCCTTTAAAATTATGGACAGTCGTGAGGCACCCCATTCTATCTATTATGATAGTTTTACATAATGTAGCAACATCAATACATGTAGGAAACCCAACGTTAAAAGTGGTTTATTCTTCCAAAGCAAATACACTTTTGCAAACTTGTACTGACTAGTATTCCAATGTTTCTATTCTCCCTCAGTTTTTCTCCATCACTTAGTTAATAAGACCCCAAAGGTGATGGAGAGAGGCACGGGAGGGTCAAACAAGGATGATATGCAGGCAACTGACATCCTCCTTATCAACGGATGATGTCATCGGTTGTTAGGAGATGGGCAGAGGGTTGTAATGGTGTACAATGAAAACCTGTGGCTTTGTGTAACTAAAAGGCAGGTTTCATCCACCCGCCAGCTTGTATACAATTTTGGGGTAATTTTGCCAGGGCAATCCTGAAGAAACCTCAAGGCACATTATGCCTGTGGGTCGGGAGCATGTGCAATTATACCTGGGTTCCCCACTCGCACTGGTGTGCACCTAGCTGGCCCACTGAAAAAAGGTGAGATAAGAGTATGTCCTTTGCCCAAATATTTTCCTTTCCTCTCTCAGGGCAATTTAGGTATGAAACTATACAGAAATAACACACAATATAAAACTCTTGGCTATATATGCATTTGCACGTGAAACTGACATTGTCTTATAAAAGTTTGTTTCCAGGATACAGCGCTCTTGTGTTTTGCACCATCTCCATGCATAGACCTTTTATATTAGTACATAAAAACATTTCTCAGTAATGGCTATAACACCAGAGACTTCTTGTAGTACACGGTGCAGTAAATTCCAACCAGGCAGGGACATTGCAACTTTTATGACCCTCAACTCACCTCTGCAATTGTACTGATCTGTAGCTTGGGCTCTGCATGCTTTTGAATTGAGAAGAGTGATTTGGTTAAAATTTGCCACAACATTTTGCAGGCTGTCAAGGACATTTTGTTGGAGTGGAAACCTTTGATTTAATGCAGTTGAGTTTGCTTAGATTACATTTGAAAAAGATCTACACTTTTTATTTATTTAGAGGGTGCAAGCTTTTTTGTATTCAGGGTAGCATGGTTTATTTCATTTAGTGTTCTTTACATTTTTTTCTTTCTCCTTTGTGTGTATTTGATCATTATTTGCGTACTGTTGCTTAATATTTTTTTTGCATCTTCATGCTTGTCGCACAAGAACCGATCCAGGAGCATTGCAATTAGCTTCTTTAACCCTCAAGAGACACATAAAACCCATTGCACCTAACCTTATAAACCACAAAATCACTTGTCACCTACCCCTTGGGTTTGATTTACTAAAACTTAAGAGTGCAAAATCTTCTTCAGTTCTGCATAGATATCTATCATCTTCTAGTTTCTTTTTATCAAAACTTAAAGTGTTTCTAACAGCAGAAGGTTTTTTATCTTAAATCGGTTGTCTACCCAGGCAACGGAAAAGAAAAAAAAAAAAAACCTGCAAGACAATAGCATAATGAGCTAGTATGCACCGCATATACTCACCTTGGAATGAAGATCTGTCAGGGCTGCTTCCCTCAGATCTTGCTTCCGAGTACGCGGCTCCGCGCTGTGACTGGCCGGAGCCGGGAGACATCACTCCGCGGGAGCCCGTCTTTCCAGCAAGGTCTGGTGCTACGCGCAGGGCCTTCACCGGGACATCACGGCGCATGCGCCGGGACATCACGGCGCATGCGCCGTGACGTCGCAGCTGCTTGCAGGGGGAATATCTCCTAAACCGTACAGGTTTAGGAGATATTAATTTTACCTACAGGTAAGCCTTATTATAGGCTTACCTGTAGGTAAAAATCCATTTGGAGGGTATACAACCGCTTTAATGTATTCCACATGTATCAAACAAAATCCTGTGGGCCAAATGCGGCCATCCAGGCCATTTAATGCGGCCCTCGCACCCTGTCTCAGCAGTTGGCAGCAGAGAGGAGGACAGAAATCCTCATACAGATTCTGTGCCTCTCTGTGCAGCTGCAGCACCCCCTCATCTCTGACTCCCCTGGTCTAAGTATTCAGCAAACTCCAGCCCTCTTCTGGTCCTCCTCCAGACCCTGCACGTTCTGCTTCCTAGCTCCTTCCCCAGCTTTTTCCAAGTAGCAGCACAAGGTAAAGGGAGGGTGGGGGACATTTGACTTCTTATAGTGGGGGGACTCTTGACATCTGATGTAAGGGGGAGTGGGGTGCTCTGGACATCTAACCTTACAGATTCAACTGGCCCTTAGAGGGCAACCATAATGCTGATGCGGACGGCAATGAAACTGAGTTTGGCACCCCTGATGTATTCTATGCATTAAGATAAAAAAAACTTCAGTGTACAGCAGTCCCCCTCAGACCCCCTAATATGTACATGAGCCCCATCTTGATCCATTGAGGTTGCACGAGAGACCCGGCTGTCCGGGACTCTCCCTCCTGATTGGTTGAGCCACACAGCGGGCGCAATTGGCTCCTGCTGCTGTCAATCAAATTCAGTGAGCCAATGAGGAGGGGGGAGGGCAAGCCGAGACTCAGTGTTTGAATGGACACACAGAGCAGGCTTGCTGTGGGGGGCACTTGGCAGAATAGGCCAGGAGTGCCAGCGAGGAATCTGAGACAGATTCTGAGACTGCACAGAGGAGGTAAGTATAACACATTTGTTATTTTTAAATGGAACAAAGCTAAGACTTTAGTATGACTTTAACCTCCCTGGTGGTATGATTATGTCAGATTTTTGCGTCAAAAAGTGGTACATTGCTTTGCATAGAAATTTGGCCTTTAATATTGTAGGCCTGTAATTCTTAGGAATAACTCACTTAAATCTGTCTAAACAAGAGTCTAGTAGACATCCTGGGTATGATAACGTTTGAAACAGGAAATCATAAATTATAATATTATAAATAACTATAAATAATTATCAAAAATAATAACATAATAGTAATAAAATGTATTCAATAATGTAATCAAATCAAAAACACTGAAATTTGCTCAGTTGCAGAATTGTCGCTGTCATCACTTCAGTGTCTGATGATAAATTTCCCCAAAAATCAGTATCACTCAATTCTGCAAGTGATTCTTATTTACTATCGGTGTTTTCTAGCTGATCAAACACCACTTTTGACATAAAGGCACACTTTTTGGTTGACATGGACATTTTCAAGTTTCTAGGCATAAAGAATGGCATATATAATATAAAAGTGCATGCAGGGCACTTGACAAACCACTAGGGACAAAGGGGATGTGAAATTATTTCATACAGTAATGTAATTTGACAGATTACAGTGTACTGTATGTTTACTATGTGTTTCACTTTTTGAACTTGCCGCCGGTCTCCGATGCGACACTCACAGGGAACGGAGCCTGGCACACAGAGGCATCAGTCGGAGGACACAGCAGGGGGACATCGCTGCATCCAGGGGACAAGGACTCTGCCTGGATCCAGCGATGTGATCCTGAGTGTGGCTCGAGGTTACCGCTCTTGGTACAGAAAATTCACCCTGAGACACACTTGGGAATAACGCCAGGGGGGTTAATTGAACAACCTGAAGTTTGCAGCTGATTGCCTATCATGCACAGGTATACCATATTTTTCACTCTCCAGTTTTAGTAAATCATCTCTAGAAGCTCAAATGAATTTTGGCAAAATTGGAGAATTTCACAAAAAATCTTTCAATATTTACATAACTTCTTATCTCTAGTGATTTTATATTTGATGCTTTTCTAAGGCACCAGTGCAACTTAGCCATCGTCTCCTGTCATAGGAACATGGGTGGAGGGAGCTTAGCTTCCCAAAAATTATGCATTTCTGGAAGTGAAGGAAGTGAATGAATCTTCCTCAAGCTTCTATAATGGAGAGAAATGGTCCCCATGCATTGGGGAACAGGTCCAGAGTAGAAATTAGCTCTGGGTCAACATAGAATCTGACCCAAACGCTAGCTATTCAAGATTCATGGAAGGGGCAAACGAAATGATCAGATTTGGCCTGTTCACCCACCTGAACCTTTGGCTAATTCCACAGCTGGAAGTGCATTCATTTAGTGGCAATATTATTATTGCCTGATCGCTGGCTTGTTTCACATGGTAAACAAGCTTCCCAGGTGACATCATTGACTAAATATGGTCATGGCCTCTTACTCTCTACAGTGGGTGCCTGATATCTGGGGGGAGCTTATTCTAAATGGGGCTTCCAGGTTCCAATAAGTCCAAGGATAAGGGTCTGGTTTCAATTTTGAGGTAAACCCTACATCATTTTTCTGTTTATTTGACTGGGGTCCCTGTTTAAAATCCATACCAGAGATCTATCTAGGATAAGGGTCTAGTGCGACCCCACATTGATTTTTTCATTTGTTGTCTTTTGCAGAGCATGTGGCTTGGTATGTTTCAGAAGAGAGAGGCACACATTCTGGATAAGTGTATGGATTTGGAGGTGGAGCCCAGGCAAAAAACAAAAAAAAAGTATGGGGTCCCCCAAAAGTTCATCCCAGATCCTTACCCTTTGTAAGGGTCTGGTATGGATTTGGAGGATACAATAGGCAAAAAAAAAACAGCATAGGGCATGGGATCCCCACATCCATACCAGACCCCTATGCAAGCATGCAGCCTGGCTGGCAAGGAAAGGGATTGGCATGGAGGGGCAGAAGCTGAGTGTAAACAACAGGACTATTGGAACATTTACACTTTCAGAAGAAGGAAAGGCCCTCTTTGCATCCTGAGGGTACTAAGACAGGGTATCCTGCTGTCCCGTCATCGGGGGCCTTCCACCCTCTGCCGGCAACTACACCAGTCTTACTCCCCCTCCTTTCCCTTCCCATTTTTCCTCTTCTTTTTAATGTGAAAAATGCTTAACCCTTGCATTCATGACAGTGAATACTTAATCCAGGAGAGACGACCCCTCCAACATCACTTTAAGCTCTATAGATTTTGTTATTCTTAGGTGCGACCGGAAAGGTCGTACACATACTCCATGCTAATAATAACTGATTTTATATTTCCAGTTGGTTTGGGATCATCTCAGGCATGCTCTGTTCAATGTGATATACTGCTCTTTGTATGCTGGATACTTTAAATAAAGAAATTGAAAAAAAAAAAAAACAACAGGGCTGGAGATGCTGACCGACACTGCCATGACCATATTTAGTCAATGACAGTACCTGGGCAGTTTGCTGACATTCATTGGTGACAAGAGTCCAACGGGAGAGAATCATGGTTTTTGTCTTGGCAAGTCGTTGTTCATCGTTATAGTGATTACTCTACCCTGGATAATGTGATTGATGCGGCACATTTTTTTTTTTATAAAATACTTTTCACGGTACCTTCCAATAGACAATATGTGTGGTTTCATTGTCCGTCACGTATCCTCAGAAGTCAACCATTACGCTGGCTAATTATCGTGAGAACCCTGATTTCCCCAATCCGGACACATTGTAATATCCCATTACTGCCACCGGATGTCAAGAAATCATGTCCACTGCAACTCACTAGAATCTTGAATACAATCTAGCACACTCTATGACAACCTTTCTCAACCTTTTTACCCCAGAACAACCCTGGAAATAATTTTCATGTCTCAGGGAACTCTGGGAAGATTAGTCCATTAGAACTCATTGCAGAAAAAAACCCTTGCTCTGCCAAGTGGGGTTTGACCTTAGCCTACTGTATGCAGGTACCATTAAGTAGGAGATCGGTTAGCCACAGCTTAATGAACCCATAGTTACTTCTGGAGAAACCCTAGGGTTCCAGCTGACCCTGGTTTAGAATGGCTGCTCTAAGGGCTGTGGCAGTAGAAACAATAGAAGATGTTCAGATGGCTGAACTCCAAATCGACCTGGCAGACATTGACATAGAGAAGGAAGAGAAGGTTGACGCATTTTGCGTCAGTGCTTACTCATAACCTCTAAGGGCTGTGACACAGCCAAGTAATTATCAAACACTTCTAAGATTCTGAAAGCTATTATGTTTGAACCCTAGAATCCTTGCCTTATCACTTTTCCCACTGCCACAAACACCAGACACCTGACTTAGGGTAGCTTGCCACCACCTGCAGTTCTTCAGCTGACTGGGCTGTTAGGCAACAATGCACACACACGCAGATCCCTGCCTGGCAAATACAATAGCTTACACACTTGGACAATAATGCAATCAGCAGCCACACTATTTAATTCCATACAGATTAACAATGATTTTATACGGAGTGTACAGACGGTGGTAACAGAATGCATCAATCTCTCTAGGGATATGAATCCGTAGCACACAGAAGTCCATGTATTCATTTTGAAGGCAGGTGTCACGTACCTGGTGGTCGAGTCTGACTTGTTCAGGGGACAACCTCTCTTGCGGCCCTGGTTCAAGGACCCCTGGTAGTGGGGACAGGGAATCCTGGAGCACAGGGGGGCACGAGGGCTGGATATAGTCTCTGATGGCAGCTGAGAATCCACTGGAGCTCGTGCAACAGAAGGGTAGTGGTGCAGGCCGGGTCGTTAACAGGCTGGCGGTGAAGTACAGAAGGATCAGGCAGGCGGGTGGTCGAGTTCAGGGAAGGTTGGCAATGTGCGGGCAACAAAGGTACAAAGGAGCAGGCAAAGAGTAGTCGTAGACAGGCTGAAGGTCAGGGCAGGCAGATAGCAAACATAGTCCAAGGGGAGCCGGGGTCACAGGATACAGGAAGTCACTTAAGAAAAGCTCACGGGTCACAGGATACTGGAACGCTGTAGAACGGACAGCATCTGCTGCAGGTTCTCCCAAGCTTTAAATAGGGCCGTCTGGCTCCACTTCCGGCGCGTGCGTGCGCACGGGAGAGCATGCGCAAGCAGGTGCGCGCACGGATGCGTGCGAACACGTACAGGCTGCACTAGGCACCCATGAACCCTAACATTGCCCCCCCAAGGGGCAGCCTCCGGATGCCATCTGGGCCCTCTTGGTTGGGTGTCTTCTCCAAAATGCCCTGATTAGCTCTCTAGCATGCAGGTGATTCTCCGGTTCCCAGGAGCTTTCTTCAGGCCCATAGCCTTTCCACTTTACCAGAAATTGGATAATGCCCCCTCTTCTCCTGCAGTCGAGGATAGTCTCCACTTCAAATTCCTCCTCTCCGTCCACCAAGACCGGTTCTGGAGGGGCTGTGTTGCGCCCAGGGAAGAGGTCCTTGACCACAGGCTTGAGCAGGTTCACGTGGAAGACCGGGTGAATGCGGAGTGATGCGGGTAGATTCAGCTCGAATGCGACCTTATTAATTTGTCTCTTTACTGGGAAGGGCCCAATGTATTTTGGCCCCAGTTTCCTGGAGGGGCAGGATAGCCTCAGATTCTTGGTTGATAGCCAGGCCTGTTGGCCTGGTTGCAGTTCCAATTCTCCTCATCTTCCCTTGTCGAAACTCTTCTTACTCAGTGCTTGGGTCTGGGAAAGAGTTTCTTGTAACCATTTACTGTTTTCCTCCAGGAACTGGGTGACTTCCAGTACGGCAGGTACAGAGCTCTCTGTGGGCAGGCCAGGTAAGAAGGTAGGGTGGTAGCCGTAGTTCGCCCAGAATGGAGTTTGATTGGTAGCAGAATGAATGGAGTTGTTGTATGCGAATTAGGCTACTGGCAGCAAGGAAGTCCAATCATCCTGAGAGTAGGCAGAGGTAGCAGCGGAGATACTGCTCCAGGGTTTGATTAGTTCTCTCCGTTTGACCATTCGACTGCGGATGATATGCGGAGGAGAAGGCAAGACTGATTCCTGAGGAAGAACACAGAGACTTCCAGAAGCGGGACATAAACTGTACTCCTCGGTCCGAGACTATGTTGCTGGGAATGCCATAAAGGTGGACCACCTCTTTGATGAAGATGTCAGCTGTTTCAGCTGCTGTGAGGGTACCCTTCATGGGTATGAAGTGAGCCATCTCCGTCAGGCGGTCTACCACCACAAGGATGGTACTGAAGCCTGCAGATGGAGGCAACTCCACTATATAGTCCATCGAGATCTGGGGTCGCTCCGGGATGGGTAATGGAGTCAGCAGACCCCAAGCTTTAGACCTCTCAGTCTTACTCTTGGCACAGACAGGGCAGGCACTCACATAGTCCTTGCAGTCCTCATTCAGGCGAGGCCACCAGAATGAATGGGAAAGTAGCTCTGCCGTCTTACGACCCCCAAAGGTCCCGGCTAATTTGAGGTCGTGGCAGAGTTCAAGCGCTGCTAGGCACAGCTCCTGCGGTGTGAAGAGTCGGTTGCCTGACCGCCACCACAGCCCGTCCTTTATGGTGAGCCCTTGTTCCGGCGACATAGTGGGACTGACTAAGGATCGTATGATCCGGGTAAGGAAGTCCTCTTGTGTAGGCAGGAAGCTATTGGCAGGTAGGATGGTGTCTGGGGGAAAGGTATCTCCCGGGTCATGGAACATTCTGGACAGGGCGTCCGGCTTCACATTTTTAGACCCAGGCCTGTATGTGATGTGCATTTGGAACCTCGAGAAGAATAGCGCCCACCTTGCCTGGCGAGGTTTAAGCCTCCTAGCGGTCCGCAGGTACTCAAGGTTCTTATGGTCTGTGAAGACCAGAACAGGGTGAGTCGTTCCTTCCAGGAGGTACCGCCATTCCGCCAGGGCAGATTTAATTGCCAGCAGCTCTCGGTCACCGATGTCGTAATTCCTTTGCGGGGGGTGAGAGCTTCCGGGAGAAGAAGGCAACGGGATGGAACGCGGCCTTTGGGCCTCGTCTGTGAGAGACAACTGCTCCCACTGCTGTCTCTGATGCGTCCCCCTCAAGGACATAAGGCAGAGCCAGGTCTGGGTGTTTAAGGATGGGAGCAGAGGTGAACAGTTCTTTAAGTCTTGTGAAAGCCTCTTGAGCTTCAGCAACGGAAACGTGAACCCTGTTTCGTGAGCTGGGTGATGGGCGCAATGACCACCGAGAACTCCTTGATAAACCTTCTGTAGAAGTTTGCGAATCCTACGAACCGTTGGACAACCTTTCTGTCGACTGGCGCAGGCCAGTCTAAGATGGCTGAGACCTTCTGCGGGTCCATGGTTATTCCTGTGACCGAAATGTCAAAGCCGAGGAAGGAGATGCTGGTGCGTTCAAAAGCACATTTCTCCGCCTTGGCATATAGGCCATGTTGCCGAAGGCGGGCAAGCACACATCTCACGTGCCTGCGATGTTCTTCCAGGGAAGGGGAGAAGACTAAAATATCGTCCAGATAGATCACTACAAATTGGTCAAGATAGTCTCTGAAAATATTGTTCACCAGGTGTTGGAACGTAGCGGGGTCATTGCAAAGTCCAAACGGCATAACTAGGTATTCATAGTGACCACACCTGGTTCAGAAGGCCATCTTCCACTCATCCTCTTCCCGTATGCAGATGAGATTGTACGACCCGCGGAGGTCCATCTTTGTGAACACGGCTGCAGTTCCTGTACCTGTTCTTGATGGTGATCCTATTAGGATCCTGGTAGTCTATACAGGGCCTGAGGGATCGGTCTTTCTTCTCCACAAAGAAGATTCCCACACCGGCGGGTTAAGTAGATGGTCTGATGAACCCCTTTTCCAGGTTTTTGTCAAGATAGGCCTTGAGGGCCCCTAGCTCTACCTCAGACAAGGGGAAGATCCAACTGAAAGGGACCTCAGCTCCGGGCAGGAGGTCAATCGGACAGTCATATGACCTATGCGGTGGGAGGACATCAGCTCCCTTCTTACTGAACACGTCCAGAAAGTCATGTTAAGGTACAGTCAGGCGGGTGTCCTGGTCATGTTCAGTGTCCACACAGAGTATAGGTGATGGGGTCTCAGAGGGTGATGGCAGACAGTGCTGAAGGCAGTAGGGTGAACTGAACTGCACTTCCCCCGTGGCCCAGTCAATGTGGGGGTTGTGCATCCGGAGCCAGGGGAGACCCAAAATGACTAGAAATAGGGGGGACACAATGGCGTCCAGCAGTAGAAATTCCAAGTGTCCCCCTTCCAAATTGGCAGGAATAAGAACGGTCTCCTGGGTGACGTGGCCGGATTTAATAGTGGTTCCATCGGCCAGCTGAACGACCATGGAATGATCCTTGGGTTGAAGGGGGATCTGGTGGTTGGCTGCAAAAGTGACATCAACAAAGCAACTGCAAGCTCCTGAATCGATAATTGCCTGCACCCGTGTATCCCCACTGGGAAGCTGTAGTGACAGAGAGATGACCAGATGAGCTTTGTTGCTTGGTAAGTGCATCAGGCTTTTCTGGGTCGGAGTGGTCCGCTTGCCGGCCTTAGCAGGGCAATTCTTTACCAAATGCCCAGGCCCTCCACAGTATAGGCAGAGGCTGAGGAACATGCGTCTCTGGTGCTCTTCTGAGGTCAATGGTGGGCGGCAAAAACTGGTTTGTATGGGCTCGGACGGGTCTGGTGGAACGGATGAGGTGGCCGGACTGGAATCAGGACAGCTGGGATTTCTGGGCATCATCCTGGTAAGGCGTGCAGCCCCTGTGGACCTCTCAATCCTGCGTTCCCGCAGGCGCCGATCGATCTGTATGAACAGATCGACCAGGGCGTCGAGGGTAGGAGGCACCCCAACACGAGCCAGCCCGTCCTTGAGCGGCTCTGAGAGGCCCTGCCTGAATTGATGATGGAGGGCCGGCTCGTTCCAGGCTGTGTCAGCGCTCCAGCGCCGCAACTCGGAAACGTATTCCTCCGCTGTGCAGCGGCCTTGCTGAAGAGCATGAAGTGCTGCTTCCGCCGCGGCCGCTACATGGGGGTCTTCATAGAGCTGAGCCATTGCTTGAAAAAGACAATGGATGCAGGCTTACCAGATAATGGTAGATCAAGCGCAGGTGTTTATATCTAAACTTGGCTCATGGTCATCCGATCGTCTGGGAACGAGGAAATGTCACCTGGGGGACCTCCTGGTGGCTCCTGGGGGATGGTCCTCTGTACCGCTGGTCCGCTCCTCCTGAAGGGGGTATTCGCTTGACCCGGGGGACCTCCTGGTGGCTCCTGAGGGATGGTCCTCTATAGCGCTGTTCCGCTCCTCCTGGAAGGGGTATTCTCTTGTCCTGGGCAAGCGCTGGTGGAAAGGAGAGTGGCTCCAACCGCTCACGTTCTCTCGTCCAGGGATAATCCGGTATTCAAACGGACCATCAAATGAGTAGCACCTCTTGGAGGTCCCCCGGGTCAAGCGAATACCCCCTTCAGGAGGAGCGGACCAGCGGTACAGAGGACCATCCCCCAGGAGCCACCAGGAGGTCCCCCAGGTGACATTTCCTCGTTCCCAGACGATCAGATGACCATGAGCCAAGTTTGGATATAAACACCTGCGCTTGATCTACCATTATCTGGTAAGCCTGCATCCATTGTCTTTATCACGGCTGAAGAATTTTTGTGTCACTTTCTCATTGAGTGAATCACCTTCATCTATTGAAAGACTTTTGTTCTTAAATACCATAGGCGCTGCATATGATTATTTAGTACATTTTTGGGACAATATAGATCTATTGTTTGTGCGTGCTGCCACCATCAATATTTATCTTTCGGATTCTATTCTTATTATTATAATTTTTTTCAATTTTAACATTTATTAGTGAGCGCGGATTTTACTTGTATTATTGCTTGAAAAAGCCAGTCCAAACTGGTAGTCTCCGGGGCTTTCTGCTCCAATAGGCGATGGGCCCATGCTTGCGGTTCTTCCAAGAGCAGTGAAATCACCAGCCCCACCTTAGTCGCCTCCACTGAGAAAGTCCGGGGGTTGGAGAGCGAGATACAACTCGCATGAGGTACGGAAGCTCCGTAACTTCCGGCGGTCCCCCTCAAACCGCTCTGGCAAAGGCACATCGGGCTCCATGGGCAGAGCCACAATGGTGCACGGAGAAGACTGACGGGGATCAGCTGGAACTGACGTGGAGAGCTCCCGTATACTCCCTTCCAGATAGGTGTACCCCTCTTGGAGGGTCCTTATGGCGTGAGTGAGGCCAGCCAGGCGCACACTCAGATTGGAAGACAAGTGTGTCAATAAGATGCACTTGTGTGACAAGTTCTCATACGCTTGCTGAAGCTTACATATTGTCTTTATGGCATGGATTGGCACCAGGGGTGAGTTGGATGTATTCATTGAGTCCCTTGATCAGAATAATTTCAATTTAAGATTTACTTCTCTTTGTCACCAACAACATATTGAATTTCTAGATGTCAACATCTATATAAATGAGGATCTCAGCTTAGGTTCCACCCTGTACAGGAAACCCTCATCAGGTAATACATTACTATATGCTCAGAATTCACATCCCACCCCCCTTGTGCACAGCATACCATACAGCCAATATCTAAGGATTAAAAGAAACTGCACCATACAGGAAGATTTTGAAAGAGAAGCGGTGGCCCTTCATGACTGCTTGCTTGATCGTGGCTATAGTAGGGCATGTCTGAAAAAGGCTTATAACCGTACCAAAGTAAAGGATAGAGATTCACTCATTCATTCTAGACCAAGGGATTGTCAGTCCACGCTGGAGAGTGTTTGGACCAGGCGGGAGGTAGGAGTAACACGGAACACTTGGCTGTATCTGGACATCTTGATTTGACACAGTATGGACGGGCCCTGCCCCTTCCCCATGCTGTGTACCATCATGACATGTTTGCTAGTGCTTTTTGTTTTACTTGTGGCTCACATTTTTATTCCTTTTGATCTTGATTTTTGTAAATGCCAGGCCCTTCTGGGGAATGGAGGTGTACACTATGCATACCCCATCCAGGAATCCCCCGGTTGCATTATTGAATTGACCCATACCTCTTACTTTCACTGGAGCTTTCACTGGCATTCTTAACCATCATATGCAGGGTAGGTTTTTTACCCCTAATAACCATCATTAAGACAATATGTTAGCTTCAGCATGCGTATATGAGAACTTATCACACAAGTGCATCTTATTGACGCACTTGTCTTCCAACCAAAATCCAAATCCATATATGTGTTTCCGTCTCCTTCCTCCTGCCCTGTTTCCATCCAGTCTTTCTCCTCCCCTTCACATTTAATTTTTTGTGTTTGAATAGGTATGAGTATATATATTTTTTCTATTTTTTTCTCATTTTTAGAGAAATATATCCAGTATCATTTAGGAGGACCATATAAGATGGTCAAGGAAAGGGAATTTTAGATATGAAAACAGAGGATTAGGATACAGATCACGACTCAATCTACAACAGGTGTCCAGTCCTTAGATTGAGTCGTGATCTGTATCCTAATTTTTTCCACCTACTTCGCATTTTCTAGCACATGTCATTTTTTGATATTACCTTTTTAATTGTCCTTCTGCCTCTCAATTAGGTGGGTTAGTATACTCCCACTTACCCTATGAATCCTGTATTTGGTCTCTTTTTTATTTTTATTTTAATATTTTTTAGATTTTAGTCATATAGTATGTTTTGTCCATTAATATGTTTTTGATTTTGCAAAACGCAGGTCCATTTGTTGTCGTATATTTGGCGTGCCTGCTAACAATGTATTTTTTGCACACACATATTCTATAATCACTGAATCACTTCCTTATAGTCATCTCTTGATTTTGTTTTTATAGATTTACATTGGTCTCATCATTTAGCATAGTCACATTAAGTAAAGGCTTTTAAACTTTCTAGTCTAACATTTTACTTTATCACTTTATTACCCTTTTTTACTTATTTTTCAGCCTAGATTTTACATTTTGGTGGATTATCTATACCTCACAGTTTTGCAATAGTCGTTTATACATTCCACACGCTAATATTTAACTACGATATATTTCCATTTACATTGCACATGTAGGTATTTTTAATTGGTTTTGGACACAACCTTGGAAGACACGGTTTGTTATTTATTAAGTCATACATGACCGATTTCCTCACACGACTTGGCACAGTAATTGTGATCACTTTCTTTGCATATACTTCTCGGATTCCGAAGCCGCACGACGTAGTGACGTCATGACGCTGGAGTCCTTTTTTTCCACTTTCATCCATGTAGGCATGCAGAGCCTAGCACTCCCTCTGCTTACACTTCTTATTTTTCAGAGGCGATTAGCGTTGTTACGTCACGACGCTGGGTGCACCTCCTTCTTCTCAGAGGCTGTGTAGCGCTGTTACGTCATGACGCTGAGTGTCATATCTCCGCCAAGCGGAGCTAAAGTGTTTCCGCTGCCGGAGGTCCTGGCCTATGCTCTATAACATGTTATTCACATTATATTTTATTTGTATATTCACATGTCCATATTTTCCACCTTAATTCACGCTTTTTAATCTGGCGCTTTCAAATACACTTTTATACAAGGTTTTTTAAGGTTGGTTTTAGCACACTTCCTGTTCCTGCCCGCAAAATGGAGGCGTAGAGTGCATGTTCATGAATCTGACGCGTGGAACGCACGCCAACGACGCCATTTTGAACGAAGCTAATGGACTTCCGTTCTATGGCCCCCTAGGGGAGTGTCAAGGTTTATACCCATTTATTATAAATATTGGTAGTGACAGGAGGGGGGAATACCCCAGATGACGGCTTGTGAGCGGAAACGCGTCGGGTTCCTATTACCTACTGTCACATTGTTATTACTTTAGAGCTCTTTTTACCTATGTACACAAGTGAGAGTTTATAATCCCCTTTTATTTAATTACATTTTTCAAACGGTATTACACGATTGTTGTTTCCTCTGTCTCCCATTATCCTTTGGTGAGTGTTGGAGAGGCAGTCGTCATCCTGACCGGTGAAATCTGCGAGGATCCATCCAGAAGGAGGCTTTTTGTCCCACAGCCGTGTGCACCCATACTGTGACTGCAGGAGCCGGAGTGGAGTTATTGCCTAGAGGATCTGTTTCCTGCGCTTAAACTACCAGAATCTGGCAAGCACACATCTTTTCTCAGTTAGAGGATTTGATGAACATCTTTCCATGTACTAGTCCTGGATGTTAAGATATTGACTCTGTGCATTGGCCTGGAGCCCTGGATGTTAAGTTATTGACTCTGTGCATTGGCCTGGAGGATAGTTTTTGGATTCAGTGGATTATATTTTATGGGTTTTTAATTTCCCCCCTTTTTGAACCTTTTTTTCCAACTTTGGCGCTGTATTTATGGGGAAAAAAACCATATAAGATGATATACTGCAATTTCCTTTCTTTTATTCAGAGGTTCACTCTGCAGCCTCCATTTTGGGATCCTTGGCAGCCACCTTGCCATTTCCTTTACCTTTATATAGGTAAGTAGTAACATTTATCGGGACTTATCTTCCAGTAATATAAACATGGCTGCATATATGAGTATAATTCTGTTATAGTATAAATTGCCTTTGAACGCAATGCATCTTATTACACTTATGTATTGTCTATTAATAGTTTATTTTTTGTATTTATTCAGAACTTATAAATGCCTCATTGTTCCTGAGGAAGCACATAGCAAAACATGTAGAACCTGGGGCATATTATCAAGTTCTTCCTTATTTCATGTATATTCTATATGTGGTAAAGAAGATTTTTCTATATAAAGTAGAAACAATTATTGGTGAAGAGATCTTTTGTTACTCTTTACAAACCTTTTAACTGTATCAATAAAACATTTTATATTTTATTCTTTGGATGTATTGAATATTTGTGGCACCATTAAAATGCCTCCTCTTTCAAAAAATGTTTTCATGTCTTCAAACTTGGGATGAGGTGCCTTTTGGCCCCTTGAGGTAGCGTAGTTGGTTTCAATACCGGACACTTTCGCCCCTTCCTGATAAGGCCAATTGTCGCACTTTGAATGACAATTTGCGGGGTCATGCAACGCTGTATCAAACAAAATTTTTACAATTTTTTTAGGCAGATAGTGCTTTCTTTTGATGGTATTTAATCACCACTGTTTTTTTTATTTTTTGCTTAACAAATGAAAAAAACCTGAAAGTTTTGAAAAAAAACAATTTTTTCTTTTTTTCTATTATAACATTTTGTAAATAAGTAAGTTTTCACCTTCGCTGATGTGCACTGATGAGGTGGCACTGATAGGCACTGGTGAGGCGGCACCAATGGGCACTCATGAGGTGGCACTGATGAGGTGGTACTGATGGGCACTGAAGAGGAGGTACTAATATGCAGCACTGATAGGTGACACTGATATGCAGCACTGATAGGCGGTACTGATATGCAGCACCGATGGGCACTGATAGGTGCCACTGATGGGCAGCCTTTATGGGCACTGATAGGCGGCAATGATGGGCGGCACTGATGGAACTGATGAGGAGGCACTGACAGGCATCACTGATGGGCACTGAAAGGCATAACTGACGGGCACTAATTGGCATCACTGATGGGCACTGGTGGGCATCACTAGTGGGTGCTAGTGGGCATCACTGGTGGGCAATAGTGGGCATCGCTGATGGGGCTGCACTGAAAATCACTGCACTGATTATCCCTCCCTGTCAGGAGAGCCACTTACCGGCTCTCCTCTACTCTCGCTCTGTCAGTGATTGGACAAAGCTGATCACATGGTAAAGATCCTATGTCATAGACTCTTTACCATGATCGGAGATGCAGTGTGTCGCTCCGATCGCCTCGCTGTGCGTCCCCATGGGCGCACACAGGCGGCTTATTCTGAAGGACATCATATGGCATCCAGTCAGAACGGGAGAGCCACCACCTGGTCGTCATTTTGCTATAGGCCAGGCCAGAGGCGTAGCTAGAAACTTCATGGCCCCAGTGCAAGAAATTATGAAGGGCCCCCCTGACCCCTGGGCAGGGCCCTTCCCTCTTCCCACTGACCCTGGGGCCCTTTACTCCCATCGAGGGTCCCTTTATTATGGTACGGCAGTGGGACCCTTTCACAAGTTCTGCAGTGGGGCCCACTTTCTGCAGTCTTCGGGCCTCCCCATGGTGGTGACATGCCAGGGCCCAGTCACAATTGCAACCTTTGCAATCCTGATAGCTCCCTCACTGGTGTGAGTAGTTTTTAATTTTTTTATTTTAATTTTATATTTTTTTTTTACAATTTCACGTTATTCTTTTTACAATCTTGTTTTTACAATTTTTTTACATTTTTTTTAGGAGCTCTGTTGGGGGGCTTTGATGAGATATCAGGGGTCTAAACAAACCTCAGCTCTCAATGTCCACCTGTGTAGCCTCAGCTGCACAGAATGAATGAACAGGAATAGCTGTGCACCGAGCCTCCCATTCATTCAGAAACTGAATTATAGTAAGAACAGTTTACTATGCTTCAGGTATGAGTGTACCAATTGGTACCGATCACTGACTCTGTCCATTCAGAAAAGAAATGAGCTGGTAAATGACAAATTTACCAACCCATTCCCATCTCTCCATCATGACACATCTTCTACAGCAGCTTGCAGGAGAGAGGAGGGGGGAAGACAGCAGCTCTGTGGGAGGGACCAGGGAAGCACACAGGGACCCTGGGAACAGCAGAAGACACGTAAACTGGATAGAAGAAAATGGAGGAGATTGGTTCCTCTAAATGCCACCCCTGCCATCCCTCCTATTCAGGTGTACAAGGGAAGCACATGGGCCCCCTGGACCATGCGGCCCGGTTGCAATTGCAACCCCTGCAACCCCTATTGTTACACCCCTGGGCCAGGCAGAAAGTGGTTAAAGGATAAATTCACCTGTGGGAACATGTTACATGTTCCACCCGTTTTTAGGATTCCCAATGCTGCTGGAGAAGTTCCCTGTACTAGCTGTCACTTTCTTATGTAGTACCCTTGTCCTAAACAGGGCTGCTAGTAAATGTAGTTGTGCTAGGTGGTAACTAGCCTGGCTAATTTGTAGCTTGATCAAATGGTTTTCTCCTAAACTTGAGTGAGACTGTGATTCTCTCTTTTGTCAATAGTTGCCACTCTTACCTTTGGCATTAGTATAATAGATTACAGTTAATTCAGTTTATGAGTCAATGTGCTTTCTCAGCCAATCAGCAGGAGTTTCTTTAGCTGCTGAGGCTGCTGGGATAGTCTATTTATTTGGAGAGAGTCAGGTGATCGGGGTTCTTTCCACCCGGGCTGCGGCCTGGGCGGGTGCGTGTGGAGCAGCAGCTGAGGTGTAGGCCTGAAGCCTGAGGCCTAACCACGTGTAAAGGGGCTCAGCCAGAGGGGAGCCAGATCGCTGCCAGGAGGCATAGGAGAAGAAGGGTCAACCACTCTTGTTGCCGGAGGAAGGTACAGAGGGATGTAGTTCTGAAGGAGTACCAGAGGAGATTCTTCAGCAGCCGGGGACTGTGAAGTAGCTGGGAAAGCTTCAGGAGAGAACTCATTGATGCAGTGCAGTGGGTAGCTGTAAGTATAGCTTGAAGGAGTACAGCGGGTAGCTGTAAGTGAAACTTGAAGAGAAGGATACAGCGGGTAGCTGTGAGTAAAGCTTGAGGGATCCAGCGGGTAGCTATGAGTCCAGGAACCCAGCAGGTAGCAGTGGGTGAAGCTTGAAGAATACAGCGGGTAGCTGTGAGTTGAGCTTGAGGGATCCAGTAGGTAGCTGAGAGTCCATGAAGTCCAGTGGGAGACTGCGAGCTGAGCTTGAAGAATACAGCGGGTAGCTGTGAGTGAAGCTTGAGGACCTTTTTCTGTATTGCTGTCTAGGGATGGGCCCGCGGTTCGAGTCAAATGTAAGTTCAGCTTGAACATCAGGCGTTCATCCATTCACCGCCGCGGAGTGCCCCATAATGCATTGCGCGCAGAGCTCCTCCCTGCTAGAAGGGCTCCCGCTGTCTGCACGCTTTTTTCTTTGGCAGTTTATTTATATGGCAGAGTGGGGCCACCCGGCGATGTAAGCAAGCGACACCGCCCCTTCTGGCGTCATGTGACATCAGAGGGGGCGGGCCACGCGCTTACGTCACCAGGTGGCCCTGCCCTTCCATATAAATAAACTGTCAAAGCAAAGAGCATGCAGGCGGCGGGAGCCCTCCCATGGAGGAGTAGCTGTTGCAGCTTTTTTTTTTTTTTTCGGGTCCGTCGCACGCCGTGATTGACGATGGATTACGTCGGGGGGACACTTTTTTTTTCTTTTTTAATAAAGGATTTTAATAAAGGACTTTTTGGTGAATTAGTAGGGGTCCGATGTACCCAACACTTTTTTTTCTTTTTTAATAAAGGACTTTTTGGTGAATTAGTAGGGGTCCGATGTACCCGATACAAATTCACATGGGGGGGGGCGGGATCTGGGGGCTCCTTATTAAAGGGGGCTTCCAGATTCCAATAAGCCCTCTGCCCGCAGACCCCCACAATAACAGCCCAGGATTGTGGGGAAGAGGTGCTTTGGGGTGTGGGGTACAGAGGCCCCCATGCCCCACAGCACCCATACTCCCCATGTTGAGGGCATGTAGCCTGGTACGGTTCAGGAGGAGGGGGCGCTCACTCGTCCCCCCCTATTCTGGCCGGCCAGGTTGCATGCTCGGATAAGGGTCTGGTTTGGATTTTAGGGAGGACCCCAAGTCAATTTTCTTATTAATTTTTTTAATTTTTTCAATGATTTTTATCTATATTGCCGAGAGCCGGAAATACATTACAGCCGCAATTTTAAATGACAATTTTTCCTTTACAAATGTCATTTTGCTCTGGCTATGTTCTAAACATCACAGAGGTGTGCCCTTTTACAGGCAGACTAAAGGGACCTCCCAGGCACATTATTTAAAGGAATATTTCATTTTTATTGTTTCACTTTAAGCATTATTAAAATCACTGCTCCTGAAAAAACTATTGATTTAAAAAGTTTTTTTTCATTGATACATGTCCCCTAGGGCAGTACTCGGGTCCCCATACACTTTTTATGGCAATGACATTGCATATTAGCCTTTAAAATGAGCACTTTTGATTTTTCATGTTCGGGTCCCATAGACGTTAATGGTGTTTGAACGTTCAGACACATTTTTTGCCTGTTCGCATGTTCTGGTGGGAACCGAACTGGGGATGTTCGGCCCATCCCTATTACTGTCTGCCTAGTTTTATTTTTGTCTGCGGAGTCTGCCTATTTGCTATTGCATTTGCCTAAGGGTGTCCTGTGCCCTGCCCTTTTCTCCCCTGTTATGAGAAATAAAACTCTCTTTGATCATATTTTAAAAGTGTCTGGCGCCCATCTTTCCATCTTGCACTACGCTCACCATGCCTAGTAACCTGCACCCTGAGGAGGAATGTCAGCTCTCCCTGACTCTGGGCGTCACCACCAGGCCTCTGGAGGTCGGGGCATCCTTTGCTGCTGTCGGCTTGTAGTGTCAATTAACTATTACAGCACTGTGGAGCACCGTGGTAGTTCACCGATTCTTCCTGCCAGTATATCTGCTTTCCCATACGGGGTGTACGGGCACACAAATACACAGGAGACCTGTATGGCACTAGCGATCTGCTGATCACTGGTGCAATGCTTTCCAGGCTGCTGCAACAAAAAATAAATGCACATTTTTTTCACCGGCAAAAAAATGTTCATTTGTTATTTTTTTTAGAAAAAGTGAACTTATCCTTTAAGGAGTTAGTGTGTGTTTATTCTGCTATAAAGAGAAAAAAATGGTATGTCAGTAGGGTTGAGGCTTGTGAAAGTCAGTGGCAAAGAACAGAAAATCCATCTTTTCCAGCGGCTCATTGGAGGTAGCTCTACACTGCTTTCTTAAGAACACTATATTTACCAGAACAAATCACCGTTATATGATATTGACATTTCATGCCAATATAACTTTTATGTTTATGACAGCTGTAAACCTAAAAGAGTTTATTTTTTTGTATTCGTTACTGCTGGTGTGACAGAATGGCAAATCACATGTGTGCTATTTGAGTCTCTGCACGCTCCATCCCTGCCAACTCCCTTGGTATATTGGGGCCCTCATTCCAAGAAGCCACTAAACAGACACAGAGGGTGTCAGCAGAACAATCTGTATGAAAATTTTTAGCATCAGAAATCAAGTCGACAAGCAAATTGGCTGTTTTTTATTGGTGTATTGGCATCTAGCCTAGTTTCCATGCCTATATTGTTTTGGAAATGCTACCATGAGTATATTATTACCAGAAACAACACGTTCTAGTGCAAAACCATCTCTTATTCAGGTATCTGTTGACAGCTCCGATGCTCTAAACTGACCTCTGGCACATATGGGATTAAAGTGATCAACCAAAGTTTGACTGGAGTGGTACTATTCAGCATGAAGCCCAACTCCAGTCCAAACGTTTATGCTAACTTTTTCCCCTATTCCCTGTCCTGCTGTCACAAGCACCGGACCTGAGATCAGATGACCCCAATGGGGTCACAGACAATGATAAAAACTTCAGATAAATATACAAAGCTAAAAAAAAAGCTTTTTGGCTGGGGTTGGCCATTGACTCTTTTTTGACACTTTTTCAGTGAGATATTTTTTGGAGGACAAAAGTTGTCCTTTAAAGCTGAACTCCAGGAATAATCTTTTCATTCAATTTATTTTTATTATTTTTGAAAGCAGTAAGTACAGAGCCATTTAAGTCCTTTCTTAAAAACGAAGAATGTCCCCCATTGTAGCTCCAAGGTGTCTTTTTCCTCCAGTCTTCTCCCTAAGGTGTTCTCATCCCAACCCCCCCCCCTGCTGTCTTTTCCCTTTGCCGATTTCTTCTTCTCCTTCCTCCGCTGCCAACCTGCTCAAAATAAGAAAAAACAATCCTGATCTGATGCTGGCTCCTGTGGTTATGTCAGCTACGGTGTCTGCCAGTTCTTACAGTCAGGTTCATAAATATTGGGACATCGGCACAATTCTAATGTTTTTGGCTCTATACACCACAATGGATTTGAAATGAAACAAACAAGATGTGCTTTAACTTCAGACTTTCAGCTTTAATTTGAGGGTATTTACATCCAAATCAGGTGAACGGTGTAGGAATTACAACAGTTTGTATATGTGCCTTCCACTTTTTAAGGGACCAAAAGTAATGGGACTATTGGCTGCTCAGCTGTCCCATGGCCAGGTGTGTGATATTCCCTCATTATCCCATTTACAAGGAGCAGATAAAAGGTCCAGAGTTCATTGCAAGTGTGCTATTTGCCTTTGGAATCTGTTGCTGTAAACTCTCAATATGAGATTCAAAGAGCTATCACTATCAGGGAAGCAAACCATTATTAGGCTGAAAAAAAAAAAACAAAACCATCAGAGAGAGATAGCAAAAACATTAGGTGTGGCCAAATCAACTGTTTGGAACATCCTTAAAAAGAAAGAAAAAGACCCGGAAGACCATGGAAAACCATGGTGGAAAACCATGGTGGATGACCGAAGAATTCTTTCCCTGGTGAAGAAAACACCCTTCACAGCAGTTGGCCAGATCAAGAACACTCTCCAGGAGGTAGGTGTATGTGTGTCAAAGTCAACAATCAAGAGAAGACTTCACCAGAGTGAATACAGAGGGTTCACCACAATATGTAAACCATTGGTGAGTCTCAAAAACAGGAAGGCCAGATTAGAGTTTGCCAAACAACATCTAAAAAAGCCTTCACAGTTCTGGAACAACATCCTATGGACAGATGAGACCAAGATCAACTTGTAGAAGAGTGATGGGAAGAGAAGAGTATGGAGAAGGAAAGGAACTGCTCATGATCCAAAGCATACCACCTCATCAGTGAAGCATGGTGGTGGTAGTGTCATGGCGTGGGCATGTATGGCTGCCAATGGAACCGGTTCTCTTGTATTTATTGATGATGTGACTGCTGACAAATGCAGCAGGATGAATTCTGAAGTGTTTTGGGGCAATATTATCTGCTCATATTCAGCCAAATGCTTCAGAACTCATTGGACAGAGCTTCACAGTGCAGCTGGACAATGACCCGAAGCATACTGCGAAAGCAACCAATGAATTTATTAAGGGAAAGAAGTGGAATGGTATGCAATGGCAATCACCTGACCTGAATCCGATTGAGCATGCATTTCACTTGCTGAAGACAAAACTGAAGGGAAAATGCCCCAAGAACAAGCAGGAACTGAAGACAGTTGCAGTAGAGGCCTGGCAGAGCATCACCAGGGATGAAACCCAGCATCTGGTGATGTCTATGCCTTCCAGACTTCAGGCTGTAATTGACTGCAAAGGATTTGCAACCAAGTATTAAAAAGAGAAAGTTTGATTTATGATTGTTAATCTGTCCCATTACTTTTGGCCCCTTAAAAAGTGGGAGGCACATATACAAACTGTTGTAATTCCTACACCGTTCACCTAATTTGGATGTAAATACCATCAAAATAAAGCCGCAAGTCTGCAGTTAAAGCACATCTTGTTTGTTTCATTTCAAATCCATTGTGGTGGTGTATAGAGCCAAAAATATTAAAATTGTGTCGATGTCCCAATATACTGTAGCTATGGCGTGTGGCCCCCTTGTGACGTCACTGCCCGGGCATGATGGGACTGTGATGTCGCAAGGGGGAAGGGTTTTCACGTGACATCATTGGATGGCCACACCCCGTAGCTATACAAGAACTGGCAGACACGGTAGCTGGCATAACCACAGGAGCCAGCGTCGAAGGTTCGTTTTTTTTATTTTGAGTGGGTTGGCGGCGGAGGAAGAAGAAGGAGAAGAAGAAATAGATGGATAAGGAAGAAGACCGCTGTGGGGAAAAGGCTGGAGGAAGAAGACAGCGGGGGGCGAAGACAGGAAAAAGAAGACACCTTGGAGCTACAATGGGGACAGCCTTCATTTTCACTAAATGACTTGTCAAAAAAAGTCTCTTTGTTTTTTGTAACACTAAACTTCTTTTTTTGGGTGAATGAGTAGGGGCACAATGTACCCTATATTCATTCACATGGGGTTGCGTGATCTGGGGGCCCCCTTGTTAAAGGGGGGCTTCCAGATTCTGATAAACCCCCATGCGTAGACCCCAACAATCACCAGCCATGATTGTGGGGAAGAGGCCCTTGTCCCCATCAACATGGGGACAAGGTGCTTTGGGGTGGTAGGGCGCAGAGCCCCCCCCGCCCCAAAGCACCCACCCCCCCATGTTGAGGGCATGTGGCCTGGTATGGTTCAGGAGGGGGGGGTGCTTGCTCATCCCTCCCTCCTTTCTTGCATGGGGTTTCCCCTCGAAATCCATACCAGGCTTAAAGGGCCTGGCATGGATCTGGAGGGGACCCCACGCCATTTTTATTTTATAAATTCTGCATGAAGTTTCCTCCATACCAGAAGCAAAGGAATTATTTTGATTGGTCAAAGGACAAGTTGCAACCATCTCAAAGTCGGATCCCGTTCATTGAAGTTGCATGGAAGTCGGACATGAAGTAGCAGGACAAAGTCAGACCAGAAGTCGTACAACTTTCGTGTCAGATCAGTGTGAACATAGCCTAACTTGCCATTATTAAGCATCCAATGAACTTTGGATTTCACTGCCGTTAAAGAAAGAGCATCTGACAGCTAAGCTTTAGCTAGGATTTGTTTAGTAAAAATGTAAACATGCGGGTGCCTTCAGGTCTCTTCAGGGGTGCCTTGGCAAAATACCTAAAAACTGCTCAGCTAGTAGATGAAGCCTCACAGAAAGCCACAGGTTTTCATTGTGCACCATTACAACCTTCCAGCCACTGGTGTCCTAACAACCAGTGACATAATTGGTAAATAAGGATGACATTGGGCATCTGCACAGCATCCTTGCTTGCCCCTCTCTATCAGCACTGGGGTCACATTAGCTGAGTGAGGGAGAGAAGCTGAGGGAGAAGAGAAACCTTGGAGTACTAGTCAGTTCCAATGTGCAAAGGTGTGTTTGCTTTGCTTTTGAAATCACCTCTAACGTTGGGTGGGCTACGTGTGTGGATGCTGCTGCTTTATGTAAAACTATTAGTTTAGTTTTATATTTTAGAATGGGGTGCCTCGAGATTGACCATCATTTTAAAGAGTACCTTGACTGAAAAAAAGGTTGAGAAACAATTTCTTAGAGTTTAGAACTTCACTGAGTACTCTGACTGCCTTATTTTACTGCACCTCTTTTTACTGTCCTACCTCAAAAACCTCTCATTTACCCCCAGTGTGGATTCTCAAGAGTAATTTAAACGTTGGATCCATAGGAATAAGATACACCTACTGTATATAAATTCTACTCCAAATTGTTTCCATACCTTCAGATGAAGAATTTTGTTCAACTCATTGCTAAGAACATGCCTGTGACACCTTTACACGTTTCAAGTAGAAATACTAGTGAAATGACCCACGCAACCCAGGCCTCATTTCCTTGTTTTACCTAGAAAATTGTACCTAGGTGCCACACAGGGAGATGAAATGTGGTCACCATAATGGGCAAACACCAAACCTTTTTCCTAAAATGCCCTTACATTGGAGACAAATTTCAAACTTCACTCAAGATGGTACCTAGTCCCATCAAGAGTTGTGACATTTTGTCTAGGGTACTCCTCTACATGCTTTCATTGTTGTCCAGACTCTGGGGCTTGTGGATGGGACCTATTATAGGTACCTTGTTTGGCAGGAAACACTCGCACACATTTTTTTGATGCACTCTTATCGTTTATATAAATCTTGAGCAAGCTTGTTTGTAGTAACAGAACATCCAGTTGTTACTACTGATATATAGTAGTCCAGAGCATATACAGTCCCAGCATTTGCAAGTATTGTTACCTGGAGACTGCCTCAGTTACTGGGGGTAGTGACCTTTCTGGGGAGGTGCAAAAATGGTTCTGCAAGCTGAACTGGCTCCACGTCACCACACCGATTACCAGAGAGTGTAAAATGAAGAAGGAAGAAGCCTTTCCTATGCTATCCCTTCTCCTCTGGAACCTCTCCCTGTGCAAGGTACTGCCCCTCACAAGTGTGTTTCTGTCCTTGACCATTCACGTGTCAGAACTGCACCATCATGATGTAGGGCCACCAAAATAAATGAAGAATTCTGTGTCCAGTCAGAAAACATTCCTTTCTTAAGGCACTGAATAGAGTCTCCAAGGGACCAATTCCCTTCTGAGCCTGTCCTTCCCTGGCAATAATGGCATTAGGCCACCTGCAGGTGGGAATGCTAACTGCACCTGCCTACACACTTTTATGCATATTTGGGGGTAATGGCCAGTGGCCCATGCATTGTGGACTAAGGTATATAGGAATATAGCCAGCATTTTAGGCCTACTTAACCTAGACCTGTGAGAAGCACTAACACCAAAACCCACCTGACATTTCTGCCCATTCAATTTTACGTGTTGGGTACCCCTCATCCTTGCCTTTCTTGTCCTCATGTGTTCTTGATCCCACCCCTCCCCTCTCCCTTAATTCTGCTCTTTTTTAGTAGTTGCGGGGTGACCCTGCCCCTTAGTTTATTTAATGGCAGGTGGGATGTAGAGCTGTCAGTCTGTGGTGTGTACTGTTTTCTTTACATACGTTTTCATTGTGATTGATGCCGGATCTTCTTCAGGGTACATTTATTTATTTATTTAGCATTTTTTTAATAAAGAGCTTGTCAAAAAACTGGCTTTGGGTTTTCATTTACTATGGCCATTTTTTTGCGTGAATGAGTAGAGGTGCTATGTACTCCCATACTCATTCACCTGGGGGGGCAGGATCTGACAGCCCCCTTGTTAAAGAGGCTTCCAGATTCTGAGGGTTTGGGGGTGACTTATTGGAATCTGGAAGACTCTTTAAAAAAGGGGGGGCCCCCAGATCGACCCCCCCCCCCTCCATGTGAGTAAGCATGGGGGTTCATATTATATAATGTTGGTAAATCTAAAGTTGATTATAACATGTATAGTGACCCTAACCAGGGATTCCATTCATACTTACTCATATAGGTGTGTTAGGTATGTACAGCTGGAGATCGCTCTGCTATTGTGCCTAACCTTGTATCATGTTATGCATACTGTGCAAACCCAATAAAACAAAATATATAGAATAAAAATATGCTACAGGGCAAACTCTGATCTCAATATAAGCACTTTTTGACCATTTAACAGTATCTTTATTTGTTAGATCAATAAATCAGACCCAAGCCAGGGAACAAATACTGCCTTTTATATGTAATGTGTCAATCGAAAATTCTATCGCATCAGAACTCTCCCTGATGTGTCTTAGGCTCCATTCACACTTTTGCGACTTGTCATGCAACTTTGGACATCAAAGTTGCATGACAAGCCGTTCACAATGTTTTCCAATTATAACCATTTACATATTTGCGGCTTAAAGTTGCAGAGACTTCAACGTAGTTCATGCACTACATTCGTCCAACTTTAATTCAACTTGAGGGCCGTAAGCTTCAATGTTAACCCTCAAAAGTTGCATGAAAGTCGTACCTAAATATTATACAATGCAACAGTTGTGCAACAGTTGTCTATTATCACTGGTCAAAGCCGTATCCAATTTGCACCCATCCAAAGTTGCACTCCAAAGTCGGCGCATCTTTGGAGTTCTACAAGTGTGAATGGAGCATAAAGCCCCGTACACATGGTACAACGGTTGTACAACCAGCTTGCTGTACGATCATCCGGCCGTTAGTACCCGCGATTACAACAGCTGTCGTACAACAGACGGTGGATGATCAGACTAGAAAACTTTGGCTGTACAACAAGCGTTTGAACGACTGTTGTACCGTGTGTACAGGGAAGTTGGCCCAACAAAGTTGTATGTGCAAAACAGGCATGCTCAGAAGTCAGGAACGCTCTGAAGTGTCCATTCATGTAAACCTACGTTCCTAATTCACAAATCACATTCACCTGAACTTCCTTGTTATATATTCGTAACACGTCACTACGTTAGGCTTGGTTGTACGATCGCTTAGTGCATGTCAGTACACGAGACACAACAGCCAACATCCAACTTGGTCCAAAGTTGGGCGTTTGGTCGTACACCATTGCACCCATGTGTACGAGGCTTTAGTATCTCACTGTGTGTCTCCCAGGCTTAGTCTGATGCTGACCATCATCAGTGAAGTTACTCCTTACCTCTTCCTCCTTGTGGAGGCATGTGCATGATGAGTGGAGGAAGATGAATGTGTGATTACACTGGTCTCTTGCATTATACTTATCCCACCACTAGGGGGAGTGCACCATTCTGATTTACAATGCCACTAGCTGTTCTTTCTAATGGTTTAAAAAAAGAAAAGTGAATATGAAATATAATGATAGTTTTGTGTGGTGTGGTTTTATATGGAGAGTATAACTGATAAGTGTCAGTAATCACACAACCAGACTGAGGGACGGTTTCTATCCAACAGACCTTTGAACAGGCACTGTAATATATATATATATATGTGTGTGCGCACTGCGCTAATGAAAAACACCTGTTTGTGCTGCCGCTTAATATTCGATAAACATGCAAATGAGGTGAAACAACTGTAATTGTGAAAAAATGACAAATAATTCCACAGTAGAGCACTAATGACTCTACAAATCTCCTAAATATTAACATTGTGATAAAATCAACATAAAAAGGGCCAATACATAATAAAAAGTGTCCCCCTGTGAGAAGTCTGAAGTGACGAAATGCGTTGGGTGTGGCTACACAGCAGCACTGAGACGGTGACTCCATGTGTGTGAAGGTAGCTATGAGGAGATCTCAGCACTGAGTCATCTGACATGTTTGGATTTTTAACAAGGCGATTTGAATAATGTAAGTGCGTTATTTGTAATAAGCCGATTACCTTAGGATGTTTTTACACTAGGCTCTGTCTCAGTTTCTATCCCCACATGTGGTGAGTGTCTTTATTGATCTGGAAGGGGATTGGCGTGTTTAACCACTTCAATACCGGGCACTTTCCCCCCTTCCTGTCCAGGACAATTTTCAGCTTTCAGCGCTGTCACACTTTGAATGACAATTGCGCTGTCATGTAACACTGTATCCAAACAAAAAAATTATAATTTTCTTCCCACAAATTGAGCTTTCTTTGGGAGGTATTTTATCACCACTGGGTGTTTTATTTTTTGCTAAACAAACTAAAAAAGACTGACATTTTTGAAAAAAAAAAAGTTTTCCTTTGTTTCTGTTATAAAATTTACTGTAGTTTTCTCTTCACTGACGGGCACTGATGAGGCTGCATTAATGGGCACCAATAATGTGGCAATGATAAGGTGGCACTGATGGGCACTGATGAGGAGGCACTAATATGTAGAATTGATGGGCACTGATAGGCGGCACTGATATGCAGCACTGATGGGCACCGATAGGCTACACTGATATGCAGCACTGATGGGCACTGATAGGTGGCACTGATGGGCACTGATAGGGTGGCACTGATGGGCACTGATAGGGTGGCACCGATGGGCACTAATAGGCAGCACTGATGGGCACTAATAGGCAGCACTGATGGGTACTAATAGATGGCACTGATAGGCAGCACTGATGAGGAGGTACTGACAGTCATTACTGATGGCCACTGATTGACATTTGTGAAGGGCACTGACAGGCATTACCGATCGGTACCGATTGGCACTGATTGACACTTTCTGGCATTTTGATGGGCGCTGATAAGCAGCTGATGGGCACTGATTGGCAGCTCTGCTGGGCACCTCTGATGGGGGCTGCGCTGATAATCAATGCTCTGACTATCAGCGCAACCCCCCCCCGACAGGGAGAGCCGCCAATCGGCTCTCCCTGTCAGCACGAACTGAGGAAAGCTGATCACGTGGTAAAAAGCCTCCGTCAGAGGCTCTTTACCTCGACTGGAGATGCACCACACCATCGATCACGGCGCTGCACGCCCCCACAGGCGCGCGATCCTGGGTTATCCTACTGGACGTCATAGGATACCCAGTCAGGATAACTGAACCACTTCCCTGAGGTCATTCTGCATATGGTGGGCAGAAAATAGTTAAGCGGCTCTTCACCAACATCTAATAAGGCGACATTTGCCAGACATGAGAGTGAATGGCAACAGCATCTAGTGAGCTTTCTTAACCAGTTCCCGACCGTGTAGTGACTATAAGCGGTGACAATGTGGCTCTGTTCCGTGAATCGGCGCTTATAGTCGTCACTCGCAGGCACGAGGGCTAGGGGGCAGGGCCGCTGGTCAGGCGGACTCGATGTCCGCCGGCGACCCGCGATGGCCTATGACAGAGCCAGAACGGGGAACCACCGATGTAAACACAGTGGTTCCCCGTTCTGACAGGCGGCATGTCATAGATCTACTGATCCCTGTACTCTGGATGAGGTAGATCTCTTATGCCCCTGGCAGCCCAGCCCCCTCACAGTTAGAACACGCCTAGGGAGCACAGTTAACCCCTTCACTGCTCCCTATCAGTGGATATTTAAATTTCTGATCACTATATAACTGTCATTGGTCCCAAAAAAGTGTCAAAAATGTCCGACATGTCCGCCACAATATCACAGTCCCGATAAAAAAAAATTGCAGATCGCCGCCATTGCTAGTAAAAAAAAAATAGTGAAAGCACCAGAAATTAATTCTCATGGTTTGTAAACGCGGCAACTTTTGTGCAGACCAATCAATAAATGCCGATTGCGATTTTTTTTTTTACCAAAAATATGAGGAAGAATATAAATCGGCCAGAACTGATGAATACATTCTTTTTTTATATTTTTTTTTTTTGGATATGTATTTTAGCAAAAAGTTAGAAATACTGTTTTTTTTTTTTTTTTTTGCAAAATTTACGCTTTTTTTTTGTTTATAGCGGTGATCAGAAATGACGCAGGGGTGATCAAATACCACCAAAAGAAAGCTCTATTTGTGGGAACAAAATGATAAAAATTTTGTTTGAGTGCAGCGTCGCACGACCGCGCAATTGTCATTCAAAATGCAACAACACTGAAAGCTGCAAATTGGTCTGGTAGGGAAGTGTTCTAAGTGCATGGTATTGAAGCGGTTAAACAAGTTGAATATAGACATTCATGTTGGTGTTATCAAGTGCAAAAGTGTGCCTTGCTGTGGTGTCAGGGAGTGCCAAAATACACATTGTTGCCAAGTGCACGTCTCTGTTGTATGGCAAGTGCAAAATTACTTGTCGTTTCTGTGTTGGCAAATGAAAAGGTGCGTATTGCGGTACAGCTAAGTGTAAAGAGGCACAAAGTTGCGGTGTAATTGAGTGCATAGATGATATGTGCCAATGCGGTATCAGCAAGTGCAAAAGTTAATTTCCTTGAGATGTTGGTGAGTACATGGGCATGTGAGGTGGCAGGCTGAGAATCTTAGAAGTCCTTTATAACTAAGCCCAGGTGGGTGGGGCAAAACGCATCAATAGTAGGGCTATCGGGAGGATCTGGTCCTAAGGCCGTTCTTCACTTCCTTTACCTTGGAGCGGATAGTTGTGCAGTGTTGAACCACTATAGATTCATAGAGCCTTGTGGTTGAGCATACTCACACCCGCACCGTCTCTTACAGTGGAATGGTGCTTGGAATGGCGCTCCACCAAGTCTATATGAGGGTGCATCTATTATACTGCAGCTTACCAATTCTTACATGTAGCTGCTGCATTTGTTTTCTTCATTAGGCTTTCTTTCCCTTTTTTTCCTCACCTGCAATCTTTGTGGTGTAGGAGCCCTGAACCTTATGGGTACGTAATGGGTAATCTGTGGTCCTCGAGGCTGCTCACTAATAACTGTGGGGTCTTGCTGGACCCCCAGAGAAGCTTACTTAAATTCTGAAAAGATGGGAGTGCCACACCTGCTTGTGTAGTCCTTTAAAAGATTTTATTTTGCAATTGCCAATACGTTTCAGGGGCTAAGCACTCCCCCTTCAAAGGGGCTAAAGACTAGATAAAAGAGGAAATACAAAAATCCTTATTTTTATCTGGTGAACCATCCAGTAAGTCTGTTTTTCAAAAGAACAAAACACACTTCCATGCCTTGTGGTGGGTTGCATCAGAGAAAATGCTGTATGTTCCTTTTTCATCCGTTTTGGTGCCTTGGCAGCCCATCTAGGTAAAAGGGCTGCCTTAAGGTGGTTGTAAACCTCAGACATGAAATATGAACAAAGCATATTCCTCTATAGTGTGTACTTGTCTCAATCCCGAGGACTAAGTGTGATTTCTATCGTTCCTCTGCTATCAGCATGAATCACTTCCGCCAAGTTTTCCTGACACCAAGAGAAAAATGGTAACAGGGGAGGGAGCTCCAGCTGATTGACAGCCTCAGCTCTCTTCCTGTGTGCTGTGTGATAGGGTGGGGGGAGTGTCCCTTCCCTCCTCCCTGAGCTCTGAGTGTAATTTCAGCTCTCTGCCCCCTTTTTTTTCAGAGCTCTCAGACAAGCTGTATAAAATTCTGCACTTTGCAGAGAAGAGAAGGCTGCAGATAAACAGATACAACTTATGTAGGAGGATTTGTTTCATCTCTGTGTATCACCTGAGGATAGTCCCTAACTGGGTATATGGAAGGGTGTTACGTACCTGGTGGAGGAGTCTGACTTATGCAGTGGGTAACCTCCCTTACGAACCCCTGGTAGAGTAGACAGGTGGCTCAGGAGTACAGGAGGGCACAAGGGTCGGACTGGGTCACTGGTGATGGTATAGGTCCATTGGTGCACTCGTGCACTAGAAGAATGGTCGTACAGGCTGGGTTGTGAAACAGGCTGGCAGTGCAGTACAAGAGGAGCAGGCAGGCGGATAGTCGGGTTCAGGCTGGGTCGTCAACAGGCGGGCAAGCAAAGTACAGGAGGGCTAGGCAAGAGAGCGGTCGTAGACAGTCCAGGGGTCGGTGCAGGCAGAAATCAGCAAAGTCAGGCATTCCGGGTCACAGGAACAGAGGAACAGATACAGGTAGCTCAGGAACACACACTATACGCTGTAGATCAGACAGAGTCTGTGTGCTGCTAAGGTGTTAAACCACTTCCTTACTGGGCACTTAAACCCCCCTCCTACCCGGACCAATTTTCAGTTTTTAGCGCTGTCGCTCTTTGAATGACAATTACACGGTCATGCAACGTTGTACCCAAACAAAGTTGGCGTCCTTTTTTTCCCACAAATAGAGCTTTCTTTTGGTGGTATTTGATCCCCTCTGCGTAATTTCTGATCACCGCTATAAAAAAAAAAGAGCGACAATTTTGAAAAAAAAACATTATTTTTTACTTTTTGCTATAATAAACATCCAAAAATAAAAAAAAAATAAAAAATTATTCATCAGTTTAGGCCGATATATATTCTTCTACATATTTTTGGTAAAAAAAAATCGCAATCTGCGTATATTGATTGGGTTGCGCAAAAGTTATAGCGCCTACAAACTATGGACATTGATTTATGGCGTTTTTATAATTTTTTTTTTTTTTTACTGGTAATGGCGGCGATCTGCGATTTTTATTGGTACTGCGATATTGGGGCGGACATGTCGGACGTTTTTGACACTTTTTTGGGACCAATGACATTTATACAGCGATCAGAAATGTAAATATCCACTGATTACTGTATAAATGTCATTGGCAGTGAAGGGGTTAACCTGCAGGGGGCAGTGAAGGGGTTAACTATGTTCCCTGGGTGTGTTCTAACTGTGGGGGGGGGCAGGGTTGGCAGGGACATGACAGATCTAACTGATCCCAGTGACAGGGATCAGTAGATCTGTCATGCCCCCCCTCACAGAACGGGGAACTGCCGTGTTTACATTGGCGGTTCCCCATTCTCTGGAAGGAGATCGCGGGTCTCCGGTGAACATCAGGTCCGCCTGACCCACGGGCTTGCTCCCGCAGCGTGCGGCGGGACGTGCTCGCGCCCGCGGGCGCGCGCCCAGCACGAGCCAAATGGGGGACGTCTATAGACGTCCCCCTGGCATTTTAGAGCCGCGCTGTAGCAGTCATTGGGCTATGGCGCGGATGGGAGGAGGTTAAATAAGGCAGCCTGGCTCCAATCAATGCAATCACCCTGCACAATAGTTAACCCTTAGTGACCCCTGCGCTGGGTAGCAGATCAATGACAAGCGCCCATAGGTGCAGAAAGTCCACTTTAGCCATAGATTCTCTTCCTAACAAAGGGTTTACAACCACTTTAACGCAATGCGCATTAATGCAATGACCAGACTGGCGAAATGTTAATGGGCCTGGAGAGATGTCTGGGACAGGAAGCGAGTCTCCCTAAATACACAGAGAGCAAAAAATAAACCGAAAGGCAGTAACCCTTCCCTCCTCTGTTAAAATCTTTAACACTTTTCCTCTGCGCTGCATTTCAATAACACGCGCTTTAACCACTTATGGACCGCTCGCCGTCGTTATACGTCGGTACTTTGACGTTAAATGCTGGGGTATCCTCTTAAACGGTCCCCTTTCAGAGTGGTCTCAGCGGCGGATTAGCAGCAAGATCACTTTTATCGGCGGCGGGAAAGGTGCCACCCCTCCCGCCGCGCTCCAGACGTCTCTGCCGCTTACCGAATCCGTCTGTAGCTGCGGAGACGATTCGATCCTTCTTCCTCACAGGCCTGGAGCCGAGTGAGGGAATGATGGCCCCCACCTGACTCCATAACTTTGGATGGCGGAAGCGACGCAAACATCACTTCCACTCAATGGTCTTAAAGGGGAATTTTTTTTTTGAAAAAAAAAAAAAGACATTTATTTATTTATCGCATTTAAGTGTAAATATGAGATTTGAGGTCTTCTTGATCCCGGATCTCATATTTAAGAGGTCCTCTCATGCTTTTTTTCTGTTACAAGGGATGTTTACATTTCTTGTAATAGGAATAAAAGTGAACCCATTTTTTTTTAAAGGACAGTGTAAAAATAAAAAAACAAAAAGTAAAATGAATAAGAAAAAAAAATTAAACGCCCCGTTACGCTGCTCACGTGCAGAAGCAAACGCATACATAAGTCGCGTCTACATATGAAAACGGTGTTCAAAGCACACATGTGAGGTATCACCACGATCCTTAGAGTGAGAACAATAATTTTAGCATCAGACCGAAGCTGTAGCTCTAAACTGGAAACCTGTAGAAATTTTTAAACTACGCCGATGGAGATTTTTACGTGGCAAAGTTTGACACCATGCCACAATTTTGAAGCATGACATGTTGGGTATCAGTTTACTCGGCGTAAGATTATCTTTCACAATATAGAAAAAAATTGGGCTAACTTTACTGTTGTCCTATTTTTTAATTCAAAAAAGAGTGTTTTTTTTTCAAAAAAATTGCGCTTGTAAGACCGCTGCGCCAATACGGTGTGAAATACAGTATTGCAATGAACGCCATTTTATTCTCTAGGGTGCCTGAAAAAATATATATAATGTTTTAGGGTTCTAAGTAATTTTCTAGCAAAAAAAACTGTTTTGAACTTGTAAACAATAAATCCCAAAAAGAGGCTCGGTCCTTAAAGCGCAGTTCCACCCGCTTAAAAGTCAGCAGTTACATAAAGTGTAGCTGCTGACTTTTAACAATCGGACACTCACCTGTCCCTCGTTCCAGCGATGCGGTCACCCAAGGGCTCACTCTTCTCCCCCTCCCCTCAGCGGCGCCGGCATCACAAGTGTGGGCATCTGGCTTTGGCCTCAAAGCCGGGCGCGCACTGCGCATGCGCGAGTCACGCTGCACCTTGTGGATGGCAGGCGTATCTTCTGGATCCTGTGACGTGTCCCAGAAGATTGCCGGGGGGGGTGTGCTTCCTTCCGGAGCCGCGGCTCTAGGAGAGGAAGTGGACCTGTAACCTGTGAAAATAGGGTCCCCGGTCCCCCTCCCCAAAAGAATGACATGCCAATTGTGGCATGTCAGGGGGTCACCTTCCCTTAAAGCGGAAGTTCCACTTTTGGGTGGAACTTCGCTTTAAGTGGTATATGTAACGTATGTTACATTTAGTCTGAATGGCTCCCCAATGCACCTAGGCAATGGAGCTCCAACAGCAAAGCATTGCAGCTAAGCACAATGTACGGTAATGGAATGTTTAGCCAAAAATGGCGCATGTCCATTTTTTTGGATGTCTTGGTGCTTTGCAAGCCCATTCATTTGAATCGGTTGCTTTAACGCAATAGCTGTTAATGCCCCAAAATACAAAAGCTTGCACTAATGCAATGTACCATGCCGGAGAAGTTTGAACCCAGCAAAAAAAAAAAAAAAAATGGAAAAGACAATAAAAAGTATAGATGCACTTAAATGTATCTAAAGTCAACTTTCTTCTTCTCTTAAATAAAGCAGAGAATAGAGTTTGCCTATATAGCGTATACAGTAAAGCCTCGTACACACGGGACAACGATCGTATACAACGGGTCTTACTAACGACCGTTGTATGCGGTATCGATCGTTCGTATGCACAATTAGAACAGCCGAACATACAATGGTCGTACAAGGGAGTTGTATGAGCAAACTAGAAAACTTGGTCGTACCAACAAGCGCTCATACGACCGCTGTATCATGTGTACAGAGCAGTTGGTACAACAAGTTGTATTGTGCAAAACACGCATGCTCAGGAGTCAGGAACGGCCGGATGCTAATTACATGCACCTGAACGTTCTTCTGTGCTCGTACGATCGTGTAGTGCAGTCAGTATGCAAGTTACATTATGCAACATACGATTTGAGACGATCGTACGTACGATCGTCGTCCCGTGTGTACGAGGCTTTAGTCACCAGTGATTACCAGGTAACACTTTCATCTTCTTCTCTATGTCAGGGTAGTCACTATGCAGTCCGGTGTCTTCCTGAGCACAGTACAGCAATTGAATTGAATAAAATACACCGGGTCATGAACAGGTTAGATTCATACATTTTATTAATATCAGAAAGTCCATGTTGAAGTCAAGTCTCCCTTAGTAGTCTCATTGTGGTGCTGCGTGTCTCCCAGTTCAATACTGGTTATCATCAGGGAGGTTGTGCCATACTTGGTCCTCCTTGTGGAGAAATGTGCATGATGGGTGGAGGAAGATGAGTATGTGATTACCCTGCATTACCCCTATCTCACCACTAGGGGGAGTGCACAGTTTCTGCTTTTGTTATCAGTTGTTCTCATACACTGATCAGTCATTGCTCATGCAGGGCACAGGGGGCGCCACCCCCTAATCCTAATTATGTGGTGCAAATGGGATTTATATTATTTTGTGTAACTGGTCTATAATAAATAAATAGGGGTGGGATGTCACACGTACAAATGTCAATAGACTGTTGATCCTTTGTTGAAAATCTAAAAATAAAATCAAACTTATTGAATTGAATTGTATTGTAATTGTATTGTAATTGTACTGTAATTGTACTGTCTGCCCTAATGTTGTAAAGCGCTGCTCAAACTATCAGTGCTATATAAATCCTGTATAATAATAATAAGACACTTGCAAACTATACACCCTGCAGAGGATTTGTATTAGAGGTGTGCAGGCAGCAGGCTTTCACCACGTGGCCGGTTAGCTCAGTTGGTTAGAGCGTGGTGCTAATAACGCCAAGGTCGCGGGTTCGATCCCCGTACGGGCCACACAATCCTTTTCTTTTTTTTTTTATGTATATATTCACAATCATGACTATTAGCATGTATTTTAAATAACGCTTTCATTGTGAAAAATGAATGGCCAAATGAAGAATAGATTTGGATTTGCTGCAGAAAACAGCTTATGTGACGTTCAACACTGACACATTGTTGCAGTTACACAGAATTACCAGCAGAGGGGTTATTGAGCTCTCTGGTTACAGCACTTGTACTGGACAGCTTTCTTCTATCTAATCTGTAAATCTCCCCATACACATGACAATCTGATTGTACAATCTCCTTTGGATCGACCGTCAACTATGTAGCACAGTAGCCTGCCTGATTGCATTATTTTAAAAGAAAACAAAATATCTTCTCCAGTAATGCAACTCACTGCAAGTCAATGCATCACTTATTAGGCGAGGTTCACATTTGGGCATTCTCTCTGTATTGTTTTCATGCACCCCTATGGAAGTCTATGGTGCTAAGAATGGGTCGCACCTGCTCCTTTATTTGCAAGCTGCTTTTACAGGGGGGGGGGGCTCACATCTGTGGATCTTGTATTTTACTGTAAGGTCCGCTTTAAAGCTAAACTCCAGGTCTGTGTCGCACATGGCCTATGTAAGTGTGCATAGCTTATGCCTGAAGGGCCTCTGAGAAGCTGTAGTAGTTGGCGTTACTACACTGATCACTGCAATCTTCCGGGTCCTGTGCCAAACTTGCATTCTGCATAGAGACCACAGGGGGTCGCAGATTGCCACTGACACCATTCATAGAACACCTTGTATTTTTTAATGAATGGATGAGGTGAAGATCCTGACGTCCCCACCTCTCCTCTCCACCTTATCCAATCAGAGAATGACTTATATTAATTCATTAAAATACAAGGCATTCTATGGATGGCGGCTGTGCTGAGCAAGTGACCCCCCCCCCCCCCCCCCC
>BLSH010071085.1:1473114-1483177 GCA_018402905.1 Glandirana rugosa | reverse complement strand
GGATTTGTGCTGGAAGGGGGGATTGGGAGGGAGAGAACTGGTGCTGGGGGGATTTAGGGAACGAGAGGATTTGTGCTGGGGGTTTAGGGGAGGAGAGAATTTGTTCTGGAGGGATTTAGGAGAGGAGAGAATTAGTGCTGGGGGAAGATTCATACTGGGGATTGGGAGAGAAGGGTTAGTGCTAAGGAGAAGGTTTGGGGAGTGAGATGATTTGTGTGTGGGGGGGGGGGGGGTTCGGATGAGAAAGAGATTTGTGTTGGGATAAAAGAATGTTAAAGAGGATTACTGCTAGAAGGGGATGTAGGGGGTAGATTTGGGGGAGGAGAGACTTTGTCCTAAGTGAGGGAATTTGTGCTGGGAGGTGAGATTTGAACATGAAGTGAGTCCTGGGGGAAGAGACTTGGGGGGGTTTCTTCTGAGAGGGGGATTTGGGGGATTATGCTTGGGAGAGGTAGATGATTTGCTGTTGGATTTGGGGTGAGAGAAAAGGGGGGACTTGGGTAGAGAGGGGAATTTTACTAGCAGAAGAAAATTTGTGCTGGGAAGGGGATTTAAAGGGAATAGGGCAAAGGATTAGTGCTAGGAAGTAGGAATTTGGAGATTTGTGCTGGGAAGTGGGATTGGGGGGGGGGATATGTGCTAGGAAGTTACTGCAAACTCCTACACTCTGCACATTACACCCACCTGACCAAAGCTCTTTGTACATTGCACATTCCTGACCCCTGCACTCTGTGTGCTACACACGCCTGACCCCTGCACTCTGTGTGTTACACACTCCTGACCCCTGTACTCTGTGCGTAACACACTCCTGTCCCCTGCACTCTGTGTGTTACACACTCCTGTCCCCTGCACTCTGTGTGTTACACACTCCTGTCCCCTGCACTCTGTGTGTTACACACTCCTGTCCCCTACACTCTGTGTGTTACACATGTCTGACCCCTGCACTCTGTGTGTTACACACTCCAGTCCCCTGCACTCTGTGTGTTACACACTCCTGTCCACTGCACTCTGTGTTACACACTCCTGACCCCTGCACCCTGTGTGTTACACACTTCTTTCCTCTGTACACTGTATGTTACACACCCCTGTTCTCTGCACTCTGTGTGTTACACACTCCTGTCCCCTGCACTCTGTGTGTTACACACTCCTGTCCTCTGCACTCTGTGTGTTACACACTCCTGTCCTCTGCACTCTGTGTGTTACACACTCCTGTCCCCTGCACTCTGTGTGTTACACACGCCTGTCCCCTGCACTCTGTGTGTTACACACTCCTGTCCCCTGCACTCTGTGTTACACACTCCTGTCCCCTGCACTCTGTGTGTTACACACTCCTGTCCCCTGCACTCTGTGTGTCACACACTCCTGTCCCCTACACTCTGTGTGTTACACATGCCTGACCCCTGCACTCTGTGTGTTACACACTCCAGTCCCCTGCACTCTGTGTGTTACACACTCCTGTCCACTGCACTCTGTGTTACACACTCCTGACCCCTGCACCCTGTGTGTTACATACTTCTTTCCTCTGTACACTGTATGTTACACACCCCTGTTCTCTGCACTCTGTGTGTTACACACTCCTGTCCCCTGCACTCTGTGTGTTACGCACTCCTGTCCTCTGCACTCTGTGTGTTACACACTCCTGTCCCCTGCACTCTGTGTGTTACACACTCTTGACCCCTGCACTCTGTGTGTTACACACTCCAGTCCCCTGCACTCTGTGTGTTACACACTCCTGTCCCCTGCACTCTGTGTGTAACACACTCCTGTCCCCTGCACTCTGTGTTACACACTCCTGACCCCTGTACTCTGTGCGTAACACACTCCTGTCCCCTGCACTCTGTATGTTACACACTCCTGTCCCCTGCACTCTGTGTGTTACACACTCCTGTCCCCTGCACTCTGTGTGTTACACACTCCTGTCCCCTATACTCTGTGTGTTACACATGCCTGACCCCTGCACTCTGTGTGTTATACACTCCAGTCCCCTGCACTTTGTGTGTTACACACTCCTGTCCACTGTACTCTGTGTTACACACTCCTGACCCCTGCACCCTGTGTGTTACACACTTCTTTCCTCTGTACACTGTATGTTACACACCCCTGTTCTCTGCACTCTGTGTGTTACACACTCCTGTCCCCTGCACCCTGTGTGTTACACACTCCTGTCCCCTGCACTCTGTGTGTTACACACTCCTGTCCCCTGCACTCTGTGTGTTACACACTCCTGTCCACTGCACTCTGTGTTACACACTCCTGACTCCTGCGCCATGTGTGTTATACACTTCTTTCCTCTGTACACTGTATGTTACATACCCCTGTTCTCTGCACTCTGTGTGTTACACACTCCTGTCCCCTGCACTCTGTGTGTTACACACTCCTGTCCCCTGCACTCTGTGTGTTACACACTCCTGTCCTCTACACTCTGTGTGTTACACATGCCTGACCCCTGCACTCTGTGTGTTACACACTCCTGTCCCCTGCACTCTGTGTGTTACACACTCCTGTCCCCTGCACTTTGTGTGTTACACACTCTTGACCCCTGCATACTGTTGTTCTAAACCCCACACTGACCACAGCACTGTGTTTGTTAAGCTGGGAATACACTAATTAAAATTCAGCCAATTCAGCGGGGTCAGCCGAATTTTGATTGGTGTGTGGCTGTCCCCGTCATCACAAAGGTAATCATTTGATTGGCTTCTGCTGAAGGGACATGTTGGAAAATTTTCAATTGACCGCTGGCTATGGGGCTATAGCCAATCAGCTGCAGCCACTGATCAGTGTATTGTGCCACTCTCAGAGTACAATGTCCTGGTGGGGGGGGGTAGGGGGTTATGGTAAGAATGGAGTCTCTCTGCAACCACCCCGCAACTGCATGCGTTGCAAGAGGTTGAGGTGCACCAGTGCGGTGTTTACGGGGTTAAAGCAGGAGGTGAGGAGGCAAGACAACAATGCCTCCTCACTGCCTGTCAAATGCTCTCTGAAGAGCAATCCGAACAAAGGTCACTCTTCAGAGAGCAAAGGTAGTATGTACGAGCCCTATGCACATTTTTTGCACTGAGAATGCATATTTGCTCAAACCAGTCCCTGCCGGCCATTTAGATACATCTGGAAAACATTAACAAAAACATTCCCCCGATGCCTCATAAAAGATAATCTGTCACAATAAAATGCTATCACATAATGGGCTGTTGGCACCCTTCGTGACCGCATTAAAGTTAAGTGTATAAATAAAAGATACCAAAAAATAAAGTAATGTATAATAAATAGAAAACACAGAGAAGATTTTTGACAGCTTTCAGCCCAGCCCCGTGTCCCTTTATGCCCGGGAGGTGGGTAGGACCAGTTGATCATGTGACCACTGTGATTGGCTCAAACAGTGGTCAAATGATCAGGAGCCAGACCCTCCAACTCCTGATCATCAATAGAGACCAAGAGCAAGTCTCTGACAACTCGATCACTGTCCTGGGAGCACTCAGTGAGCATACTCTCAGCACAGAAACGTCTTCCACCCATGGGCACATACAGTATGTGCAGCATGTGGACATTAAAATCCACCCTCTTTGCCTTCGCGGCAAGAGGTTAAAGTCTCCAGCCCCCATGTACACACATGTACAGGAACATAAACGCAGGTTTTTTTTTCACAGAAAATAAGAAAGAACACTCTCATGGTGCAGTATTTCAAAGCATTTATTTAACCACGTCCATACAGGGCACTTATACCCCCTTCCTGCCCAGACCAATTTTCAGCTTTCAGTGCTCTCACACTTTGAATGCCAATTACTCAGTCATGAAGCACTGTACCCAAAAAAAAAATTTTTCACACAAATATAGCTTTCTTTTGGTGGTATTTAACCACCTCTGGGTTTTTTATCTTTTTGCAACATAAGTGAAAAAGTCTACAAGCTATGGTGCCAATCATTGAAAACTGATCACACCTGATGTACTGATGGCCTCTCTCATTTCTTGAGTCCCTGAACTGTCAGGAAGTACAATTTTTTTTGGAAAGTAGACAGTCCAAGGTATTTAGTAAGAGGCATGGTGAGTTTTTTGAAGTTGTAATTTTTTCCCACAATTCTTGGGAATTGAAGAAATGTTTTTTTTCAAACAAAATTGTCATAACAAGTAGTTATTTCTCACACACAACATATGCATACTTCCAATTACACCCCAAAATACATTCTGCTACTCCTCCTGATTATAGCAATACCACATGTGTGGAGCTTTTTCACACCCTGGCCACAAAAAGAGGCCCAACATGCAGGGAGCACCTTCATGGGTTCTAGGCGCATAAATTACACATAAAATTTCCTAACGACCTATTACACTTTTGAAGGCCTTGGAGCACCAGGACAATGGAATTACCCACAAAATGACCCAATTTTGGAAAGCAAACACCCCAGCGTATATTCTATGAGGCATAATGAGTCTTTCGAACGGTTCATTTTTTTCCACAAGTCCTCGGAAAACGTGGAAAGAAAATGAAAGTGTATTTTTTTTTACACAAAGTTGTCAATTTATAGGATTTTTCTAACCCATAGCATGTACATAGCAAAAATTACACCTAGAATTACATTCTGGTACTCGTCCTGAGTGTGGCGATACCACATGTGTGAGACTTTTACACAGCTTGGCCATGTAAAGAGGCCTAACATGCAGGGAGCACCGTCACGCGTTCTAGGAGCATAAATTACATAAATGAAAACCCTGGAGCACCAGAACAGTGGAATTACCCACAAAATGACCCCATTTTGGAAATGAAACACCCCAAAGTATATTTTATGAGGCATGGGCTGGTGACAGGTACTCGGGTACTGTAATGGACTTGAGGCAGGTACTCGGGTAATCTGATGGGCCAGTGACAGGTACTTGGGTACTCTGATGGGCTGGTGGCAGGTACTCGGATAATCTGATGGGCTTGTGACAGGTACTCGGATAATCTGATGGGCTGATGACAGGTACTCGGGTACTCTGATGGGCTGGTGACAGCTACTTGGGTACTCTGATGGGCTGGAGACAGGTACTCGGGTACTCTGATGGGCTGGTGACAGGTACTCGGGTACTCTGATGGGCTGGTGACAGGTATTCAGGTGATCTGATGGGCTGGTGACAGGTACTCGGGTACTCTGATGGGCTGGTGACAGGTACTCAGGTACTCTGATGGACTGGTGACAGGTACTCGGATAATCTGATGGGCTTGTGACAGGTACACTGATGGGCTGGTGACAGGTACTCAGGTACTCTGATTGGCTGGTGACAGGAACTCGGATAATCTGATGGGCATGTGACAGGTACTCGGGTACTCTGGTGGGCTGGTGACAGGTTTTTTGGGTACTCTCATGGGCAGGTGACAGATACTCGGGTACTGTGATGGGCTAGTGACAGGTACTTGGGTACTCTAATGGGCTGGTGACAGGTACTCGGGTACTCTGATGGTCTGGTGACAGGTACTCGGGTACACTGATGGGCTGGTGAAAGGTACTCAGGTACTCTGATGGGCTGGTGACAGGTACTCAGGTACACTGATGGGCTGGTGACAGGTACTCGGGTACTCAGATGGGCTGGTGACAGGTACTCGGGTACTCAGATTGGCTGGTGACTGGTACTCAGATTGACTGGTGACAAGTACTCAGATGGGGTGGTGACAGGTAGTCAGGTACTCTGATGGGCTGGTGACAGGTACTTAGGTACACTGATGGGCTGGTGACAGGTACTCTGATGGGCTGGTGACAGGTACTCGGGTACTCAGATGGGCTGGTGACAGGTACTCGGGTACTCAGATGGGCTGTTGACAGGTACTCGGGTACTCAGATGGGTTGGTGACGGGTACTTGGGTACTCTGATGGGCTGGTTAAAGGTACTTGGGTACTCATATGGGCTGGTGACAGGTACTTGTGTACTCAGATTGACTGGTGACAGGTACTCAGATGGGGTGGTGACAGGTAATCAGGTACTCTGATGGGCTGGTGACAGGTACTTAGGTACACTGATGAGCTGGTGACAGGTACTCTGATGGGCTGGTGACAAGTACACTGATGGGCTGGTGACAGGTACTCGAGTACTCAGATGGGCTGGTGACAGGTACTCGGGTACTCAGATGGGTTGTTGACAGGTACTCGGGTGCTCAGATGGGTTGGTGACAGGTACTTGGGTACTCTGATGGGCTGGTGACAGGTACTTGGGTACTCATATGGGCTGGTGACAGGTACTTGTGTACTCTGATGGGCTAGTGACAGGTACTTGTGTACTCTGATGGGCTGGTGACAAGTACTCTGATGGGCTGGTGACAGGTACTCGGGTACTCAGATGGGCTGGTGACAGGTACTCGGGTACTCAGACGGGCTGGTGACAGGTACTTGGGTACTCTGATGGGCTGGTGACAGGTACTTGGGTACTCATATGGGCTGGTGACAGGTACTTGGGTACTCATATGGGCTGGTGACAGGTACTTGTGTACTCTGATGGGCTAGTGACAGGTACTTGTGTACTCTGATGGGCTGGTGACAAGTACTCTGATGGGCTGGTGACAGGTACTCGGGTACTCAGATGGGCTGGTGACAGGTACTCAGGTACTCAGACGGGCTGGTGACAGGTACTTGGGTACTCATATGGGCTGGTGACAGGTACTTGGGTACTCATATGGGCTGGTGACAGGTACTTGTGTACTCTGATGGGCTAGTGACAGGTTCTCAGGTACTCTGATTGGCTGGTGACAGGTACTCGGATAATCTGATGGGCATGTGACAGGTACTCGGGTACTCTGGTGGGTTGGTGACAGGTTTTTTGGGTACTCTGATGGGCAGGTGACAGATACTCGGGTACTGTGATGGGCTGGTGACAGGTACTTGTGTACTCTGATGGGCTGATGACAGGTACTCGGGTACTCAGATGGGCTGGTGACCGGTACTCTGGTACTCAGATGGGCTGTTGACAGGTACTCGGGTACTCAGATGGGTTGGTGACGGGTACTTGGGTACTCTGATGGGCTGGTTGAAGGTACTTGGGTACTCATATGGGCTGGTGACAGGTACTTGTGTACTCAGATTGACTGGTGACAGGTACTCAGATGGGGTGGTGACAGGTAATCAGGTACTCTGATGGGCTGGTGACAGGTACTTAGGTACACTGATGAGCTGGTGACAGGTACTCTGATGGGCTGGTGACAAGTACACTGATGGGCTGGTGACAGGTACTCGAGTACTCAGATGGGCTGGTGACAGGTACTCGGGTACTCAGATGGGCTGTTGACAGGTACTCGGGTGCTCAGATGGGTTGGTGACAGGTACTTGGGTACTCTGATGGGCTGGTGACAGGTACTTGGGTACTCATATGGGCTGGTGACAGGTACTTGTGTACTCTGATGGGCTAGTGACAGGTACTTGTGTACTCTGATGGGCTGGTGACAAGTACTCTGATGGGCTGGTGACAGGTACTCGGGTACTCAGATGGGCTGGTGACAGGTTCTCTGGTACTCAGATGGGCTGGTGACAGGTACTTGTGTACTCTGATGGGCTGATGACAGGTACTCGGGTACACAGATGGGCTGGTGACAGGTTCTCTGGTACTCAGATGGGTTGGTGACAGGTACTCGGGTACTCAGATGGGCTGGTGACAGGTACTTTATGGGCTGTTGACAGGTATTCTTTATTACTGGGGTGGGGGTGGGGGGCAATCAGTATTCTTGGTGTACACTGTATACGGTAACAAGTTGTAACAACACGATCAGTGTGTGAGAAGGAGAACCTGGTAACAGCCCATTACCGTGGTCTGTTGACATTTTGTGACTGGATGTGAATGGACTCACAGAGCTGGTGGATGTTAGAGACCTTGCGCTCCTCCACCTTCCGTTTGAGGATGCCCCACAGATGCTCAATAGAGTTTAGGTCTGGAGACATGCTTGGCCAGTCCATCACCTTTACCCTCAGCTTCTTTAGCAAGGCAGTAGTCATCTTGGAGGTGTGTTTGGGGTCGTTATCATGTTGGAATACTGCCCTGCGTCTCTAAAGGGAGGGGATCATGCTCTGCTTCAGTATGTCACAGTACATGTTGCCATTCATGGTTCCCTCAATGAACTGTAGCTCCCCAGTGCCGACAGCACTCATGCAGCCCCAGACCATGACACTCCCACCACCATGCTTGACTGTAGGCAAGACACACTTGTCTTTGTACTCCTCACCTGGGTGCCGCCACACACGCTTGACACCATCTGAACCAACTACGTTTATCTTGGTCTCATCAGACCACAGGACATGGTTTCAGTAATCCATGTCCTTAGTCTGCTTGGCTCAGCAAACTGTTTGCAGACTTTCTTGTGCATCATCTTTAGAAGAGGCTTCCTTCTGGGAGGACAGCCATGCAGACCAATTCGATGCAGCGTGCGGCGTATGGTCTGAGCACTGACAGGCTGACCCCCCCCCACCACCCCTTCAACCTCTGCAGCAATGCTGGCAGCACTCATAGTCTATTTCCCAAAAACAACCTCTGAATATGACGCTGAGCACGTGCACTCAACATCTTTGGTCGACCATCGCGAGGCCTGTTCTGAGTGGAACCTGTCCTGCTAAACTGCTGTATGGTCTTGGCCACCATTCTGCAGCTCTATTTCAGGGTCTTGGTAATCTTCTTATAGCCCAGACCATCTTTATGTAGAGCAACAATTCTTTTTTTCAGATCCTCGGAGAGTTCTTTGCCATGAGGTGCCATGTTGAACTACCAGTGACCAGTATGAGAAAGTGAGAGTGATAACACCAAATTTAACACACCTACTCCCCATTCACACCTGAGACCTTGTAGCATGACTAAGTCACATGACACCGGGGAGGGAAAATGGCTAATTGGGCCCAATTTGGACATTTTCACTTAGGGGTGTACTCACTTTTGTTGCCAGCGGTTTAGACATTAATGGCTGTGTGTTGGGTTATTTTGAGGGGACAGAAAATGTACACTGTTATACAAGCTGTACACTCACTACTTTACATTGTAGCAAAGTGTCATTTCTTCAGTGTTGTCACATGGAAATATAGAATAAAATATTTACAAAAATGTGGGGGGTGTACTTACTTTTGTGAGATACTGTATACATGGACTTCACAATTTTTATGAAATTTTTTTATAATTTAAATGAAGATGTATTTATTTATTTGTTCATTCACTATGGTGATATGTAATTTATGATATAATAGTGTGGTTCCTTTCTTTCTTTTCACGTTCTAGGTGATTTTTACACTTTACAACACGCAGCTCTTTATTGTAGTTTTTTTGTTTTTTGGTTATTGTTTTTGCTATTGCTTCCTATACTGTATTTTCTTTTATTGGACCCACATGGATGTACACTCCGGGATCTGTTGGAGATCTGTGCAGCCAGCTGCCTGTCATTGATTTGAACGGGCTGCCTGCATGGGGCTGCACAGAACACCAATCTGTCCCATACTGGTGAAGCCTTTTGCAGGGGTGTACCATTCAGTATGCCTGTGTGAATGAGGCTTTGTATGGCTGCATTCACACAGGGGTGACCCGACTTCAGCACGACTTTGCTAGGCGACTTACAAAACGACTTATGCCAGGCGACTTTGCCTGTGGCCAATCAGAGAAGGGAGGGAGGGGGCTGCCACAAATAAATTCTATTCTTTTTCACTACAAAGTCGCTTGCATTTAGATGGGGGATCCAACTTGGAGACGACTTCTACTGAATTCTATGGGCACAAGTCGCATAGAAGTCGCCTCCAAGTGGTACAGGAAGACAGTCCACTGCCGCCAAACGCTATTGCTCGGTGAGACGACGCCGCCCGCCATTCGTTCACCAATTACATGTGATGACTTCAGTGAGGTTGAAGTCTTTTCCAAGGACATGGTGAACCTCCGCTGAAGATACGCTGAACACGGGTATCTTAAGTCATCTTCAGCAGAGGTTCAACCTAGGGGGTAGATTTACGTTCGCTGAAACATCACTTTTTCTTATCTTAAATAAACACCGTCGGGGGAGGGAGGGAAGAGACTAACCGGTGTCCGTTTCAGCGGACCGTATTCAGCAAAACATTCAGCGGATCGTTTCAGCACGACTTCAGCC
>BLSH010071085.1:1455842-1467366 GCA_018402905.1 Glandirana rugosa | reverse complement strand
CCCCCCCCCCCCAAAGTTTTGCCTTTTAGCTTTAGACCCCATTCGCACTACAACAAGCAATATTCGCTGTCACACATTTGTACACTTCAGTTTAATGGCCCCACACACAATTAAAGTAGCTCATGCATCTTTTGAAGCTTTGCCGCATTTGTTGAGCATTTTTCATACAAAAAAAAATACACGTTTGCGTGCTGAATTTGGATCAGGCTCTTGAGAAATACTGAGGCAGGGGGCTGCGATGTACAAAGTTGCCTAAAAATGGCCCCCTGCTGGCCCCTCCCACCAACCATGATCTGCCTGTATTGCATAGAGAGCCACAGAGACCCAGTGATGATGTCACAGTGTGTAAAATAAGGCATGCAATGTAATAACCCCCAGGCGCCCAAATACTTAATCCCCACCCCCACATGCCCATTTGTGGGTGCGACATAGCGGGTGCCACTGGGTACAGAAGCGGAGGAGGGAGGAGAGCGGACGCATCTCCTCCCCTTTTAGTTGTTGACCCAAAAGTGATGTCGTTTCTGGGTCCCCACTGACAGTTTCCCCACCCATCAAGGCCAGGAAAGAATGTAATGCAGTGCCATGTGCATTACATTCAGTGGAGCACAGAATCTTTTAGACCCTTGGATGTCTCATAAAAAAGAACCTGTCACCAAAAAACCCATCACCCTTCATATTCCTGATCTGTGGCTGCTGTCCCATGTATTTGTATGAGAAAGTCTCCTGTTCTCTTTGTATTGCTTCCTTTGTGTGAAATCCCTGGTGATCCTGCCAGTCCATCTGCTTTATTATTAAAAACTGACCGCACTAAGCAGGAGAGCACAATGTGGTCAGTTCTCTAGCTGTGCTGGGAACTCCGCCTGATTTCCTCCAACGATCAGACTTGTCCTGTCTGCGCACCCCCCAGCTACACCGCCATTCACTGGGAAGCTCAGTGTGCTGCTGCTTCTCCTTCCCCAGCTCTTATTCAGCTGAGAACAGAGGGAATTTGATCTCTTCTAAAAAGGGAAAAATGTATTTCATGTTTTTAGAAATCTATACACAAATGGTGTGCCTTTCATTTCTATTTTAAACGGAATGGGTTGTTTTACAAGGTGATTGCTTACAATCACTTTAAGGGTGCTTTCACACTGGGGCGGGGGGGCGGTAATGGTAAAACTGCGTTAGTTTTAGCGGCGCTTTACCGCTATTATAACGGCGCTCACCGCATCGCCCCAAAGATCAGCATCTGCAGGATTTTTCTTCCCGTCCTGCAAGCGCACCGCCCCACCAGCGTGAAAGCACTCGGGCTCTTACACTGGGGAGAATGGGGGGGGGGGGGGTTCAGGTGCTGTACAGGCCAGTGTGACAAGGGGTCTTAGTGGTTTTTTCCTAACCTCATGCCTCCTTTTCCTATGATTTACGCTAAATGTGATCATCCTATGATTGCTAGTTGTCCCGTATTGCCACATCTGAGATCAGACTTGGACCGTTCAGAATTAATAGATCTAGCAGTGCATTCTTTCTAGTTGGGGAATCCACCAATTGGGACATGAAGTTGTCTTGTAAGACAGTGTTCCCCAACCCAGTCCTCAAGGCCCACCAACAGGTCATGTTTTCAGGATTTCCCTCAGATGAATCAGCTGTGGTAATTACTAAGGCAGTGAAACTGATCAAATCACCTGTGCAAAATAATGGAAATCCTGAAAACATGACCTGTTGGTGGGCCTTGAGGACAGGGTTGGGGAACACTGCTGTAAGACATTCATGAAATGGCGGCCTTTAACCCCTTCCAGACCTAGCCTATTTTTGACACTTGGTGTTTACAAGGTAAAATCATTTTTTTTTTTTTTGCTTTAAAATTACTTAAAACCCCCAAACATTATATATTGTTTTTTTTTCTAACACCCGTATTTGCGCAGCGGTCTTACAAGCGCGTTTTTTTTTTTGGAAAAATTTCACTTTTTTGAGTTAAAAAAATAAGACAACAGTAAAGTTAGCTACATTTTTTTCCATATTGTGAAAGATAATGTTACGCTGAGTAAATTGATACCCAACATGTCATGCTTCAAAATTGCGCCTGCTCATGGAATGGCGACAAACTTTTGCACTTAAGAATCTCCATTGGCAACGTTTAAAAATTTCTACAGGTTACCAGTTTACAGTTGCAGAGGAAGTCTAGTGCTAGAATTATTGCTCTCGCTCTAACGATCTCGGCGATACCTCACATCTGTGGTTTGAACATTGTTTTCATATGCGGGCGTGACTTACGTATGTGTTCGCTTTTGTGCGCGAGCTCGGCGGGACGGGATGCTTTAAATTGATTTATTTTTTTTCTTATTTATTCTACTTTTTGTTTTTACACCGTTCTTTTGCAAAAAAAAATATATTACTTTATTATGTAATCATTCCTTGTATTAGAAAAAAAGCATGCCAGGACCTCCTAAATATGAGATCTGGGTATCTCATATTTACACTAAAATGCAGTTAAAAAAATAAATAAAATGACATTGAAAAAAATGTCCCCTTTAAGAGCATTGGGCGGAAGTGACTTGTGATGTCGCTTCCGCCCTGCAATGCTATGGAGGTGAGTGGGCGGCATCTTCCGCTCACTCGCCATCCAGGCACTAGGGGGGGCAGACCCGATCGTCTCCTCTGCTACCGGCGGGTCCGGTAGATGACGGGAAAACGGCAGGGGGGGGGGGGACACCTCTCCTGCCCTAGATAAAAGTGATCTTGCGGCGAATCCGCCACTGAGACCACTTTTATCTTGCAGAGAATCGCCGGCTGAAAAAAAAAATACTGGGGTTTTGGTAGCTATCTGCTAGCATTACAACAGCAAAGTGACCGCCGTCAGGTGACGGCGTTGGTCCGGAAGTGGTCAATGAGTGAACTGTCCCCTCTGCCCAGTCAATATCGGGATAATGGAAGTCCCCCATTATGATGATATTTCCCTGCCATTTCTAACTGTGATAGGAAGTCCAGCTCCTCCTTCATGTTGGGTGGCCTAGAACGCACCCCCACTATTCATTTGCCACTTCTTCTCTTTGAAGTTCTACCCACGCGGATCCCACCCCTGTCCTATTCATAATGTCACTCCTCTCTACCACCCTTGCATTATTATTGACATATAGACACATCCCATGTGTGAGCTGTCAAACCAAGTTTCTGTTATTCCCACAAAGTCCAAGTCCTCCTCATGTGATAGCGGCTCCCGTTCCTCCACTTTGTTAGCTAGGCTCCTAGCATTTCTGTATGTGCCTCTTAGTGTTGTATGAGCGCATATCATTATCTCATTATGTTTCCTCTGGCTTTGTTCAGGGCTGGGTTAACGTAGGGACTATTGGAGCTGCAGCTCCAGGCCCAGCCACCCAAAAAGAACAGACTGCTCTTGGAAAGCAATGGGCCAATGGGGAGGGATTTCCCCTGACGGGTCCTGCATTCCACATGCACCATCTGGGCAGGGTGGTGGGATTGATAATGGGCGCCGGATGAAGAGTCTTAACGGAAGCCTGGGGCACGCCAATGCAGGGCTCATACAGAAGTCTAGGGCTTCCATAGTGTAACTCTTTCAGGTCAGAGTGCACACCGATGTACGGCCCATACAGAAACCTGGCAAATCAAATGGCAGGCTTCCCTAGTGATGCGGCTGCACCATTTTGAGCTTGGGCGCATGCCAGCACAGGCTCTAGGAAACGGAAAAGGGTGTCTAGTAAAAGGTCCAACCAAAATCCTCAGCACCAAGCACATGAGGCTCTTAATCCGGCCCTGGCTTTGTTTCCCAATTGTCCACACATTCACCCCAGAATTAAAAGTTACGTCTGTATTATCACTACAGACTCCACTATTACCCTCTGTCCTCACTACAGACTCCACTATTACCCTCTGTCCTTTGCTCACTGCCGGTTATTGCTTCCTCTACTCCAGGGTTTCTCAACCAGGGTTCCCTGGAATCCTAGGGTTCCTCCAGAGGTTGCTAGGGGTTACCTTGAGCAATGCTCAATTTTTACCTCTCAGATAAATTCCCTATGATACCATTGATCTTTTTAGCTATTTGCAAGGGGGTCATTTTTCCCAATGACCACAAGGGTAAGGAGCATTCTTCCCATTGACCATCACACTAATATATCATGAGTTGTAGATTCTTATTTTTTCGCAGGGGTTCCCCAAGACCGGAGAATAATTTCAAGGGTTCCTCGGTGTTGAAAAGGCTGACCGAAACCCTCCCCCAATACCTAGTTTTAAATCCCCTCCAACTTTGGCCATCTTTCTTCCCAATAGAGCTGTACCATCCCCATAAGGTGCAGCCCATCCTTGCTAAAGAGCTGGTAAGTGACTGAGAAGTCTGCTCAATTCTCCAGGAACCCAAACCCTTCTTTCCTACAACCGTTCCTCAGCCGTTCAGTTCCCTAATCTCCTGCTGCCTCTCTGGTGTGGCACAGATAGTAATTAGACAAGTGCAGTTCGTTTCGTTCCGAATCGAAATTCGGACACATTTTTCATTATCCAGAATTCTGATGCTCCTGAATTACCGAATTACAATAGTAACATTATTAAACGAATTCAAAATAACAATTCAAATTGAGAAAATTTGGGCGAAAATCAAATTCGAAAACAATTCAAATCGAATGTGGAAACAAATTAGGGGGAAAAAAACATTGATTTTCTAAAGAATATAAAATTATAAAGTAAAATGATAAAAATAAAAGGATAGTAAAGAATAGTAATAGAATAGAAAATAAGAGATTATAATAGAATAGATTAAAATAGAATATATAATCATCTTCTGAATATTTTTTTTTTTTTTCGAATTTTAGTTAAATCACAAATCAAAACTAAACAAATTTCCGAGAAAACCACCTTGGAGGTCCTCAATCTATTCCCTAAGTTCCTCAAATGAATGTTTTAGGACTCTCCACCTTCCTCTCGCTTATCACTAATATTTGCCTGATTTGTCTCCCTTAAAGCGTTTGTTACCCCAACATTTTATATTCCTGATCTGTGGCTGCTGTCCCATGTTCTTGTATGAGAAAGTCCCCTGCTCTCTTTGTATTGCTTCCTTTGTGTGAAATCCCTGGTGTTCCTGCCAGTCCCTCTGACTTCCTATTAACCACTTGCCGACTGGCGTCTGACTGTGACAAGGTGGCTCTTTATCGCAAACCGCGGTCATATGACGGCGGCTGCGACAACTAGTACTGTGCGCGACGCAGGAGGCCCGCTCATACACTCACTGTGTCTGGGGGGGGGCCAGGGAGCGGGTAGGACGGACTCAATCGCCGCCGGCTACCCGCAATGGCCCCCCCACAGTGAGAGAACGGAGGTCTGTGTAAGTAAACACGGATCTCCGTTCTGTTAGAGGGGGAAGGGCGGTGATCACAGGCTTCCTGTATATGGAAGCCGTGATCACTCCTCTCCCCCTGCCAGCCCAGCCCCCATACAGTAAGAACACGCCCAGGGAACACAACCCTTAGAGCTCCCCCTGCAGGTTAACCCCTTCACTGCCAATGACATTTACACAGTAATCTGTGCATTTTTATAGCACTGATCGCTGTATAATTGCCAATGGTCCCAAAAAAGTGTCAAAATGGTCCGACATATCCGCCACAATATCGCAGTACCACTAAAAATCGCAGATCGCCGCCATTACTAGTAAAAAATAAAAAAAATAAAAACCCAGAAGTGAATTCTCATCATCCATAAACGCAGCAATTTTTGCGCAAACCAACCAATAAACGCTGATTGCAAATTTTTTAACCAAAAATATGAGGAAGAATATAAATCGGCCAAAACCAATGAAAAAAAATGTTTTTTTATATTTTTTTTTTTTAGATTTGTAGTTTAGCAAAAAGTAAGAAATATTAATTTTTTTTGCAAAATTTACGCACTTTTTTATTTATAGCAGCGATCAGAAATGACGCAGAGGTGATCAAATACCACCAAAAGAAAGCTCTATTTGTGGGAAAAAAGGACGCAAATTTTGTTTGGGTACAACATCGCACAACCGCGCAATTGTCAGTTAAAGCGACAGAGTGCCGAATCGCAAAAAGCGCTCTGGTCCTAAAGCGTGAAATCCTTCCGGGGCTGAAGTGGTTAAAAACTGAACGCACTAAGCAGAAGGACACAGCATGGTCAGTTTTCTAGCTGTGCTGGGAACTCAGCCTGCTCTCCTCCAATAATCAGACTTGTCCTGACACATCCCTCCTGCACAGTCATTCCCTGGGAAGCTCCGTGTGCTGTTGCTTCTGCTCCCCCAGCTCTTGTGCAGCTGAGGACAGAGGGAATGTGATCACTTTTATAATTAAAGGGGGGGGGGTATATATATAATATTTATTTTTATTTATTTATTTATTTTTTTACACAAATGTTTTGCTTTTCATTTCTATTTAAAACAGAATGGATTGTTTTACAAGGTGATCGTTTACAATCACTTTAAAATGTTACTAAACCCAGGAACCTGCAGTCACTATATCTGGTCTCCCGCAGTGCACAGAACATGGAAATGCAATTATTTTAGTAAATATAAACTGCTAAATATCTTTTCTCATCAGCAGTATATAGCAGTCTTGTGACTTATCTGTGTCTGGTTAAAGCTTGTAGGAGGAGTTTTTATTTTTCCCCTGACTGTCCTATGAGACTGCAGGACCCCTGACCCTCTGTCTGACAGTGCTGATTGGCCCTGTGCTGATCACATGCACTCACTAGCAATACACACCAAACTGAGCATGTGTAGCCTGTCCCCTAATGCTCTGTTCTACCAGGAAATAGTCTGGAGACAGTGGAAGAAGGGGAGGATCAGAGAAGACAGGATCAAACAGCCTTTTTACACAATGTGGAGGATTAAACCTTTAGGTTCCACAGTGAGTATAACAAGCATGCTTTACTCCATATACAGACTGATTTTACTGTTGTGGGTTTAGTAATGCTTTAATACACATGGATGCTCAGCACAAGGCAGGATGGGGCTAATTATGTTGTTTAGTAGCTTTGCAGCGCTGGATACTCAGATTCAATTACCACCAGGGACTCCATCTGCATGACGCTTGTTTGCTTTTCTGTGGGTTTTCTTAGGGTGTTTTCTGTTCCTCCAAATCTCTGGATGGGAGGGTGAAGGGGAAATTCCGGTCACCACCACAGATTGATGCAAGTCCTATCTTGGATATTTTGATAAATAAGGCCGGGATTACCCAGCTTGCAGTAGTCACACCGGCTGTCTGTAACACAAAGCTGCCCCTGTCACTGTGATCTATGGGGAGAGATTTCCTCCCCTGTGAAGGGTACAGATTGATCTCCAGGCTGTCATAATTCCTATTCCCGGGATTACTCTACCTTATCCTCGTCTCATTCCTGTAACATTTCACCCCCTCAGCTATTTCAATGGACTTAATTCATAAGGAGATTCTGCAGTCTTATTCATTTTTTTTTATTTATTTTTTTTTTTTTTTATACATTCGAAGGTGATTATCATAACACTTTTATTGCCAATAATGGTAACAGCCTGGCTGGCTCCCCTTGCATAGCCAGATTGTCTAGGTTTGGGGCCCATGCACTGTTTTTGCAGTGCATATATCCAGTGGAGTGACTGGTGATACACAGAGATGAAACAAATCCTTCTACATAAGTTGTACCTGATTATCTATAGCAGGGATATGCAATTACTGGACCTCCAGCTGCTGCAAAACTACAAGTCCCATCATGCCTCTGCCTCTGGGTGTCATGTTTGTGGCTGTCAGAGTCTTGCTATGCCTCATGGGACTTGTAGTTCTGCAACATCTGGAGGTCCGCTAATTGCATATCCCTGATCTATAGTATTCTCTTTTCTCTACAGCTATTCAAAGTCCAGAATTTATAGAGCTAGTCTGAGCTCTCAGAAAGCAGGGGGCGGGGAGCTGAAGTTGCACTCTGCAGAGTTCAGTGAGTTGAGATGGGTGAACCGGCTCCATTGAGAGCCAGTCAGCCTCCTGCAATGCGAATTAGATGCGGATAACCCATATCCAATTTGCATGATTGTGAACCCAGCCTCGCTCTGATACCCCTAACTAAAATCTAGTGGAACCAATTGCCTTCAGAAGTCACCTAATTAGTAAATAGAGTCCAGCTGTGTGTAATTTAATCTCAGTATAAATACAGCTGTTCTGTGAAGTCCTCAGAGGTTTGTTAGAGAACCTTGGTGAACAAACAGCATCATTAAGGCCAAGGAACACACCAAACAGGTCAGGGATTAAAGTGATTGTAAAGTTTTGTTTTCCTATAAAAATAATAAACCTGTTTATACTTACCTGCTCTGTTTCAGTGGATTTGCACAGAGCAGCCCAGATCCTCCTCTACTTGGGTCCCTCTTCTGTGATCCTGGCCCCTCCCTCCTGTTCAGTGCCCCCACAGCAAGCTGCTTACTATGGGGGCACCTGAGCCCAGTCACAGCTCCCTGTGTCCATTCAGACACTGAGCCCCAACCCCCCCCCCCCTCCCCTGATTGGCTAGCCGACTTTGACAGCAGTACCAGTTAGTGGCGCCGCTGATGTGTCTCAGCCAATCAGGAGGGAGAATCTTGGATGGCTGAGACACACTCATGGACTCATGGACATTGCTGGACAGAGAGGGACCTCTGGTAAGAATTAGGGGGCTGCTGCACACAGAAGGCTTTTTATCTTAATGCATTAATATTAAAAACCTTCTGCATTTACAAGCACTTAAAGTTGTTGAGAAGTTTAAAGCGGGGTTAGGTAAAAAAAAAAAAAAAAAAAAAAAATTCAAGAGTATGGCACAACTGCAGACCTACCAAGACATGGCCGTCCACCTAACCTGACAGGCTGGGCAAGAAGAGCATTCATCAGAGAAGCAACTAACTAACTAGGCCCATGGTAACTCTGGAGGAGCTGCTGAGATCCACAGCTCAGGTGGGAGAATCTGTCCACAGGACAACTATTAGTCGTGCTCTCCACAAATCTGGCCTTTATGGAAGAGGGACAAGAAGAAAGCCATTGTTGATAGAAAGCCATAAGAAGTCCTGTTTGCAGTTTGCGAGAAGCCATGTGGGGGACACAGCAAACATGTGGAAGAAGGTTCTCTGGTCAGATGAGACCAAAATGTAACTTTTTGGCCAAAAAGCAAAACGCTATGTGTGGTGGAAAACTAACAGTGCACATCACCCTGAACACACCATCCCCACTGTGAAACATGGTGGTGACAGCATCATGTTGGGATGCTTTTCTTCAGCATGGACAGGGAAGCTGTTGATGGGAAGATGGATGGAGCCAAATACAGGGCAATCTTAGAAGAAAACCTGTTAGTCTGCAAAAGACTTGAGAATGGGGCGGAGGTTCACCTTCCAGCAGGACAACGACCCTAAACCTATAGCCAGAGCTACAATGGAATGGTTTAGATCAAAGCATATTCATGTGTTAGAATGGCCCAGTCAAAGTCCAGACCTAAATCCAATGGAGAATCTGTGGCAAGACATAAAATTGCTGTTCACAGACGCTCTCCATCCAGTCTGACAGAGCCTGAGCTATTTTGCAAAGAAGAATGGGCAAAAGTTTCACTCTCTAGATGTGCAAAGCTGGTAGAGACTTCCCCAAAAACACTTGCAGCTGTCATTGCAGTGAAAGGCGGCTCTACAAAGTATTGACTCAGGGGGGCTGAATGCACGGCTACAGCGCGGGCCTAAATTGCCGGGAGGGCGTCCATGTACATCCTCCTGTGCATGAGCTGCCTGCGCGCCCCCTGTTAGGTGCGCATGGCGCTCTGTGATCACAGATCGGAGTAAAGCCTTGTACACGCGCGCCGATTGTCGTACGACCGCACGTCCAACTTTTGTCCAATTGGCGGTTTTGTCTAGTGTTCTGAAGGTAGTAATCATCCAACAAAGCTGAACGTAGTGACGTGTTACGAGCGTATAAAGAGGAAGTTCAGGTGAATGTGATTTGTGAATTATGGATGCAGGTTTACACGACCGAACGCTTCCTGGATTCCAAGCATGCGTGTTTGCACTTCCAACTTTTGTTGTGCCAACTTCTGCACACACGAGCCAACAATCCGCCTTGTTGACCAACAAGTTTTCTAGTCTTGTCAGCCAACTTCTGTTGGACGATAATTGGAAATCGGCTGCAGAATCGTGCGTACTAACGGTCGCATTATCGGCCAACAGGCTATTGGACGACCGTTGTTGGCCAATAATTGGACCATTGTTGGTCGATAATCAGACCGTGTGTACAGGCCTTTAGTGACCAATCCTGGCTCCTTACCATGTGATCAGCTGTCAGCCAATGACAGCTGATCACGTGATGTAAACAGAGCCGGTAATTGGCTGTCAGCGTGAGGAGGAAAAAAAAGCAGATTACCGTCTGGAGTAAACGGGACATCGGTCCCACACACTCCAGGCCATGCATTGCTCACCAGTGCCACCTATCAGTGTAGCCTCATCAGCGCACATCCAATGAAGGAGAGAAATTAACTGTTCACAAAATGTTATAAGAAGCTATGAAAAAATGTGTGTATGTGTTTTTTTGTTATTTTTTTGTTATTTTTTGCAAAAAAATAACCCCAGTAGTGATTAAATACCAACAAAAGAAAGATCTATTTGTGTGAAAAAAAATTAATTTGGATACAGTGTTGCATGATTGCGCAATTGTCATTCAAAGAGTGACAGCTCTGAAAGCTGAAAATTGGCCTGGGTAGGAATGGGGTAAAAGTGCCCGGTAAGCAAGTGGTTAATATATGTTCAGGGCCCCACTCAACTGATGCCTATGATTGACCTGCAGGGGGCACACTGGTCTATAGCAGTGGCTCCATTAGTAACAGATGTTTATACACAAGTGAGAACAGATGACAGCGCAATCCAATATAAGCAAACATTCCAGAACACCAGCTTTGGAATGCTGCATTGCACCTTTGTTATATTAAACAGATGTCCTCGGCATTTAAGTGGGTAGTGTTCCTACAGATAAACACCAGATGTACTGCGCCACGCTACCTGGATTGTAATATTGGCCTGCAACGGTGTAACTGGTAGGAGGGGCAGATGTCTTTGGCATGGGGCAGACAGGGGGGCAAAGTTCTATAGAGCAGAGATCAACGATACTCTCCACATGAAGTGTCATGTTCACATCTATTGGAAACCAGCATGCCAGCGAACAATGGCGCATTGTAGTCTTGGTTTGTTTTCAGTTTTTGCACTGTTCTGTAATAATAAGTTCAATTTATTACATAAGAATTAGTTTAGTTTGCAAAAAATCATGAAGCGACCGTACGACCAAAGGTTATCTACACTTGTACTGTGAAGTACACCTCTCATAGCAACTAGAGACGAGATATCTTGAAACGGGGGGACAGACGGGGTACGGTTTCTGTAGACGGGGAGGATGGTCAATGTGGCAACGTCCGGTTATAATGTTAGGTCCATCGCACCGCGTCATGTAGACCACAAATAGACATCCTTGTGATGGGTGAATTTACGGCTCCTGTAGACAAATTATATTGTTTCCACGTTACGTCGTAAGGTTTCGACCACAAGACCTTACAAACGAATATAACCTAACGCGACAGTAGA
>BLSH010071085.1:1398421-1446903 GCA_018402905.1 Glandirana rugosa | reverse complement strand
CCCCCCCCCCCCCCTTCAGCTTCTAGTGCTGTCACACTTTGAATGACAATTCTGCGGTCATGCTACACCATACCCAAACTAAATAATTTTTTTTTTGACAGATGGAGCTTTCTTTTGGTAGTACTTGATCACTGCGGGGTGTTTTTATATGTTTAGCAAAAATAAATAAAGTCCGAAAATTTTGAAATGTTTTTTGTTATAAAATTTTGTTATTAAGTTTTCTCCTTCACTGATGGGTGCTGGTGAGGTGGCATTAATGAGGTGGCACTGATGGACCCTGATGATGAGGCACTAATATGCAGCACTGATGGCCACTAATAGGCAACTCTGATGGTCATTACTGCTGGGCGCTGATTGGAATCTACAATGGGCACTGATTGGCACCTCTAAAGTACATCCCTGGTGGTTCTGGGTGGCATCCCTGGTGGTCCTGGATGGGCTACCTCGGGGGGGGGGGGGGGGCTGCGCTAATAATCAATCAGCGCAGACCCCTCCTGTCAGGAGAGCCGCCAATCACCTCTCCTTTACTTACGTCTGTCAGACACGAGTGGAGGAGAAGCCGATAAACGGCTCTTCCTGTTTACCACGTGATCAGCTGTGTCCAATCAGAGTAAAAGAGGCTCTTTACCCAGATCGACCACACCACACCACTGATCGCCACACTGGGGCGCACGTTCGTGGGTTATCCTGCCGGATATCATATGGTGTCCAGTCAGGATAACTGAACCACTTTGCGCACATCATATTGCTATATGGCGGGCAGGAAGTGGTTAAACTGGGTAAGCATAAGGGAACAGGGATTATTATTATTATTTATTATACAGGATTGTGCTAAGTCCTGGTACACACTGACAGTTTTTTTTTTTAACCCATTGGGCTGAACGAAAAAAGAGGAGTTTGCTGTACTAACTATGTGATGTTAGTACAGCTATCTCCCCGCTCAGCTATTGTGTTCTGACAATAGTGATTGCAAGCGGTTGCCCCTCTTCCCCATCCAGCTTTAGATGAACAGTCTTACCGTGCAAGATACTTTCCTGTCTTCATTCCAAGAGTTTATCTTCACCATTGATGATCATAGTATGTCTCAGCCAGCATGTCCCGGTTTGATAATTTAGCACCCACTAGTGTGCTAGATGTAGATAGGTTTTGTTGTTGGTGTAGGAACATTTTAGCTTGGCTGAAGGCCAAGCCTGGTCTGTGAATCTGGGTCAGGGTTCAGTGACTCAGGGGCTGGGTGACTCATCTGGCAGCTCTTGCAGGCACTTCCTCCTGGTCTGGAAGTTTGTAGAAAGGGTGGGAGAAATGAGGGGCTGCCATGCATATTTGAGGCCTCAGCCAATCCCCAGCTTTGGGCCAGCAGGGGGGCAGAGCTTACCTCCATAAATAGACACGAGTCATGCCAGCAAGGTGGTGGAAGATGGAGATGGGAGTGATCAGGAGGCTGTCGGTGGCCCTTGAGGGTGCCCCCTAGTCTGGGGAGGGTGTCCTCAGGCCTAGCGCTCAGGTGCTGGAAGTCTCCCCCTAAAACACAGAGGAAACCCTTGCTTCCTGGAGGCTCGGGAGCAAGGAGAGAGGACAGCGGGAGCAGGTCAGCACATCTGGGACATCTGAGAGTCAGCCGGGCGGGCTGGTGAGTGTCGGTCTGGAGGACTGTGGAGAGAAGTTAGTCCGGAGGGCTAGAGAAAGGGGCAACTGCAGCCAGGTGGGTTGGCAGGGCCTGAAGAGGTGGTGCTTGGATCAGTAGCCACAGGAGTGATGTAAGCTGGACACTAAAACTCTGCTTCACAACCAAGGGGTCTTGGGTTCCTGCCTGTAATGGGCCATTGCTTCATCTGATAAGGGACTGTGCGATTATCAGTGTTCCAGCTGGGTTCTATTAGCAAATGAGTGCTGGAGGAAGAGGAGGAGCTGTATATATAAAGAGATGTCCCAGAAGTTTGTACTGAAATCAAGTAGGCATCCCATAATCTCCCATCCCTATCCAAGTTATTATCCCTTTAATTAAACAAAAAAAAAAAAACAGTCATGGACTGTTTTTCTGGCTCAAGTGTGCGGTGTGCAGGGTGGGGGATCCCAGCATACTTGCGACTCCTTAGGGGGCGCTACAATTAATGAGGAAAAAAAATGTTTTTGTTTTTATTTTTGTATACTTTTTATACTGCTGTTTAACCACTTGCCGACCGCCGATCGGCATCTGACGGCGGCAAAGTGGCTCGTTCCCGCAAATCGGCGTCATACGACGGCGGCTGCGGGAACGTGTATAGTGAGCGCACGCGCGCCGCCGGAGGCGCGCCCGCGCGCTCACTGTGTCCAGGGGGGGGCCAGGGAGCGGGTGCGGCGGCTTCAATTGCCGCCGGCCACCCGCGATGCCCCCCACGGAGAGAATGAGCGGAGGTCCGTGTATGTAAACACGGACCTCCACTCTGTGTGAGGGGGAAGGGCTGTGATCACAGCCTTCCTTTACGTGAAGGCTGTGATAACTTCCCTTCCCCAGATAGGCAAGTCCCCCATACAGTTAGAACACGCCCAGGGAACATAGTTAACCCTTAGCGCGCCCCCTGCAGGTTAACCCCTTCACTGCCAATGGCATTTACACAGTAATCAGTGCATTTTTATAGCACTGATCGCTGTATAAATGCCAATGGTCCCAAAAAAGTGTCAAAACGTTCTGACATGTCCGCTGAAATATCGCAGTACCGCAAAAAATCGCAGATCGCCGCCATTTTTAGTAAAAAATAAAAAAAAATAAAAAAACCCCAAAAATGAATTCTCATCATCCGTAAACGCGACCACTTTTGCGCAAACCAATCAATAAACGGCGATTGCGATTTTTTTTATCGCAAATATGAGGAAGAATATAAATCGGCCAAAAACGGTGAAAAAAAATGTTTTTTTATATTTTTTTTTTGGATTTGTATTTTAGGAAAAAGTAAGAAATTTGGGTTTTTTTTGCAAAATTGTCGCTCTTCTTTTGTTTATAGCAGCGATCAGAAATGACGCAGCGGTGATCAAATACCACCAAAAGAAAGCTCTGTTTGTGGGAAAAAAAGGACGCAAATTTCGTTTGGGTACAACGTCGCACGACCGCGCAATTGTCAGTTAAAGCGACGCAGCGCCGAATCGCAAAAAGGGCTCCGGTCCTAAAGCTGGAAATCCTTCCGGGGCTGAAGTGGTTAAAGGTAAATAAAGCACTTTTTCTAAGCATATTAATGAAAGCGGATATTAGTCTGTGGTCTGGAGAACCTGGCAGACTGTGATTGGCTGATAATTGGAGGTTATTTGCAATTGGCTGAGATTTTAGTGGCCCGCTGCTAAAGTATCTTTGCCAGTGATGTATGTGGTTTAGAAATCACAACATGGTATAACTTGGATTTCCCCTTTATGTTTTTCAGTTGATATTTGACAATGGTGCAAGTCCTGTAACATTGGACAGCTACCCAATGATATTTCTTTTCCCTTTATGTAAGTAAGGCAGTGTACACACAGGATGCACAAAGAACTCTGTGGACATTGCTCTAAGTAGTTGGAGTGCTTGGAGACCTAAAGTGATGGCAAAGTTCATACAACAACAATAACGGGTGTACTTAGGAAAGGTGAGCAGGGCAGAAAAACTGGTTCTGCTCATAAACTCCCTGTAAAATGACATGGTCTGTGTATCACTTCTATGTGTTCACTCACTGAAGCAATCCTTCTTCCTTTTTTTTAATAGACCGCCAACATTTTGATTATCCCTCCCTCTTAGATTGTAAGCTCTAACGAGCAGGGCCCTCTGATTCCTCCTGTATTGAATTGTATTGTAATTGTACTGTCTGCCCTAATATTGTAAAGCGCTGCGCAAACTGTCGGCGCTATATAAATCCTGTATAATAATAATAATAATATAGCAGTTCTTATTTGCTCCAGTTGTGATCAGGGGGTCTGGTTCTGCAATGGTGGACCCTGCTGGGTCCTGCTCTGTGTATAAGGACTACTAATAGTGTACTGCAGGGGTAGGCAACCTGGGGCCCTCCAGCTGTTGCAGAACTACAAGTCCCATCAGGCCTCTGGGAGTAATTGTAACTGCCAGCCTTGCAATGCCTCATGGGAAATGTAGTTCCACAACAGCTGGAGGGCTACTGGTTGCCTACCCCTGGTGTACTGTGTGAATAAAGTCTGCAGACACTGCCTGCAGGATTCATTCATAAATTCATTAACCGCTTGCTGCCCGCCCACAGTAAATTTAATGTGGCAGGGCAGCACGGCCAGGCAGGATCACGTCCATGGTACGTCATCCTGCTTCTTCTGGGTTAGTGGCATACATGCTCCTGGTACTTGGCCAGGGGATCATGTGATAGCTATATTTTTAATAGCTGTGTTTTCGCATAGTGATCTTGTGATTGGCCCACAGCTATCATATGCTACCTGGGCCAATCACAGCACACAACAGTAAATCACAGCTGTTATAAATGTAACCCCCACCCCCCGAGTGGTACAGTGTCACTGTGGTCACACTGGACTACTATGATGAAAGTATGTAAGTAAATAAATCAAATGTTTAAAGAAAATTGTTTAAAAAATGGAATACTTTTTTTTTACTTTTTTTTTGTTACGTTTTTTTTTTTTAAACGAAATACTGTCAGCATCCCTGATCACAGCCACACCAGTCATATGATGTTTAAAAACAAATTGTGACAAAAAAATTGCAACTTCAAAAAACTCTCCATGGCTCTTACTTACCTCACACTGTCTACTTTCCAAATATGGGACATTTTGGGGGGTGTTTGTACTGTCCTTGCATTTTGAGGAACCTCAAGAAATGAGAGAGGTGGTCAATACATCTGGACTGATCCGTTTTCAAAAAAAAAAAAATATATATATAATATACAGTTGTATGCAAAAGGTACCCCTGACAATTTCCTTGATTGTCATTTATAAATATTTGGGTGTTTGGATCAGCAATTTCATTTTGATCTTCAAATAACTGAAGGACACAGTAATATTTCAGTAGTGAAATGAGGTTTATTGGATTATTAGAAAATGTGCAATATGCATCAAAACGAAATTAGAAAACTGATCAGTCCAGACGTATTAACAGCCTCTCTTATTTTTTGAGGTTCCTCAAAATGCAAGGACTACTGAAATATCTCACAAAAGTGAGTACACCCCTCAGATTTTTGTAAACATTTTATTATATCTTTTCATGTGACAACACTGAAGAAATGACACTTTGCTACAATGTAAAGTAGTGGGTGTACAGCTTGTATAACAGTGTAAATTTGCTGTCCCCTCAAAATAACTCAACACACAGCCATTAATGTCTAAACCGCTGGCAACAAACGTGAGTACCCCCCTAACTGAAAATGTCCAAATTGGACCCAAAGTGTCAATATTTTGTGGGGCCACCATTATTTTCCAGCACTGCCTTAACCCTCTTGGGCATGGAGTTCACCAGAGCTTCACAGTTTGCCACCGGAGTCCTCTTAGACTCCTCCATGACGACATCACAAAGCTGGTGGATGTTAGAGACCTTGCGCTCCTCCACCTTCTGTTTGAAGATGCCCCACAGATGCTCAATAGGGTTTAGGTATGGAGACATGCTTGGCCAGTCCATCACCTTTACCCTCAGCTTCTCTAGCAAGGCAGTGGTTGTCTTGGAGATGTGTTTGGGGTTGTTATGTTGTAATACTGCCATGCGGCCCAGTCTCCGAAGGGAAGGGGGATCATGCTCTGCTTCAGTATGTCACAGTACATGTTAGCATTCATAGTCCCCTCAATGAACTGTAGCTTCCCAGTACCGGCAGCACTCATGCAGCCCCAGACCATGACACTCCCACCACCATGCTTGACTGTAGGCAAGACACACTTGTCTTTGTACTCCTCACCTGGTTGCCGCCACACACGCTTGACACCATCTGAAATAAATAGGTTTATCTTGGTCTCATCAGACCACAGGACATGGTTCCAGTAATGAATGTCCTTAGTCTGCTTGTCTTTAGCAAACTGAGGGCTTTCTTGTGCATCATCTTTAGAAGGGGCTTCCTTCTGGGACGACAGCCATGCAGACCAATTTGATGCAGTGTGCACCGTATGGTCTGAGCACTGGCAGGCTGACCCCCACTTCCTCTTCTTCTTTTTTTGCTATATAAAAAAATGATATTGGCTGAATCTAGCAGGCACTGCCTTGCAGCAATAGTAACCTTCTACTTTTGCAGATTAGGTTTTTGAGCAATACAGAAGATTGCAGTGCATTCTGCTTACTCTATGCTGTCTAGTGGAAATTGCATTTTGTATTGTAATTGTTGTAATTGTAGTTAATTTGAGAAGCATTATGCAATTCATTCTTCCCCTGTGCTTTTTGTTTTGCAATCCTGAATTAAATACAGTATGTTCATGGATTATGATACACTCTTTTTATGTTGTGCAATCCCACACAGCAGAGATATGGTTTGAAATGCCTTCTCTTGTGCTATGTTGTATGATAATCAGAATAGGACTTGTGTAGGATACTATTTTTTTTCTCTGTTAGGTAGTGTCAATATCTTTCTTATCCAATTCAAGAATTACTCGATAAAATGCAGAATTTTTATTTTTTTCTCTTAATGGACCACTCACAGTTGGGATAGGTTTTAATACACACAATTCCCATTCATTCTTAGGTGGCTAGTTAGACCTATGTGCTTGCCTTGTTTTATACAAAAAACCCTGCAGAACTGTTGTGACTTTACAATGGGTATGTGAAGGTTCCCATTCACCCAGATCATGGTATACCTAGTAGAGGTTGGTCACATTAACTGGGCTTCTTCTCTAATGGTGAACTTCACCACTCATCTAGAATACTCAGCTTTGAGTTTTAGGAACCTAACATTGACACGGGTAACTTTATCACCTTGGTCCACTTGCTCTGCAGTCTTCTTACACCTATAACGTGAAAGAGCCGCAGATGATGAGCTGCTTCCTTTCCCCAAATTTAGTGCTGATACGGGTCTGTGTTTCCTTCTGGATTGAACTTGGATGGGGTGAGGGGAAACATACGATAACCAAAAAACACTGAACTAAAGGGGTTGTAAACCCTCACAGTTTCACATTAATGCATTCTATGCATTAATGTGAAAAACCTTTTCTTTTGCAGCTGCCCCCAGAGCCCCCCATTTACTTACCTGAGCCCGATCGTTCCGGCGCTATGGACGAGCACACCCGCTCCAGCCGGTGTCTCGGGTCCTCATTGGATAGATCGATAGCAGCGCAGCCATTGGCTCCTTCTGCTGTCAATCAAATCCAATGATGGGGGCGGGGCCAAGTCCTGCTGTTTGTTTCAATGGACAGCAGCAGGACACAGGAGCATGCCCGCACGGGTGACCCCAGGGAAGGCGCTTCCCTGACGGGTCACTCGATGTGGGGAGGAGCCAGGAGTGTCGCTGGGGGACCCCAGAAGAGGAGGATTGGGGCCACTCTGTGCAAAACCCTTACACAGAGGAGGTAAGTATGACATACACTAGTTACATTGTTAGTTGAAAAAAGACACAATTCCATCTACAAGTTCAACCAAAAAAAAAGAAAAAATATATATATAAATATACAATCCCATTTATACAATCCTTCACCCACAGTTGATCCAGAGGAAGGCAAAAACCCCAGCAAAGCATGATCCTATTTGCTATGGCGGGGGAAATGATTCCCTGAGAGGCAATCAGATTAACTTTACCTATAAATGTTAGTAGCCAGTTATGTTATGTACATTAAGGAAATAATCCAGGCCTCTTTTAAAGCAATCTACTGTGCTGCATAGAACCACCTCTGCAGAGAGTCAATTCCACATTTTCACAGCTCTAACTGTTAAGAAACCTTTCCGTATTTGGAGATTAAATCTTTTTTCCACTAGACGTAAAGAGTGCCCCCTTGTCCTCTGCGACCTTAAAGTAAATGGCTCAACACCAAGTTCACTATATGGACCACTTATGTATTTGTATATGTTGTTCATACCCCCCCTTAATCTCCTCTTTGAGAGAGTAAATTCAGTTCCTCTAATCTTTCCTCATAGCTGAGCTCCTCCATGCCTCTTATCAGTTTGGTTGCCCTTCTCTGCACTTTCTCCAGTTCCCCGATATCCTTTTTGAGTACTGGTGCCCAAAACTGAACTGCATATTCCAGATGAGGACTTACTAATGATTTGTACAGGGGCAAATGATGTCGCTCTCCTGGAGTCCATACCTCTCTATACAAGAGAGGATTTTACTCGCTTTGGAAACCGCAGCTTGGCATTGCATGCTATTATTAAGCTTATGATCTACCAAAACCCCCAGATCCTTCTCCACTATGGATTCCCCCAGTTGTACTCCCCCTAGTATGCACGATGTATGCATATTCTTAGCCCCCAAGTGCATAACTTTACATTTATCAACATTAAATCTCATTTGCCACATAGTCGCCCAATTTAACAGTGCATTGAGGTCGGCTTGTAAATTGGAGACATCCTGCAAGGACGTTATTCCACTGCATAGCTTTGTGTCATCTGCAAACACTGAAATTGTACTTTTATTGACATGTTTGTTATTTAAAAAAAAAAAAAAAACGGAACCTTTACAATCACTTTAAGACAACTCCCAAGAGAATCACCACTGGCTGATGACTAGTGCCTTTTTCCTTTTGAGCAACCGAGATCTGCACACAGTCACTAGGGCTCTGAATTAAAATCAGTACTCGCAATGCCACAGGATCATCTGTTGGCGCCTTCCGATATCCATCAGGCAGTCAGTGAGGGAGAAATAATACTCACAATACCACAGGACAGCTGGACACTGTCCTCCAACTTCCAGCGGGTACTCTTTAGTGAGCTCTCCTGACCAGAATCCAAGACTTATTTTAAGGTAGGCCCTCCAGCTATGCTGTAGTTGGGATCTCTATGATCCTCAAGCAGCATACCAGCAGACTGTCCTTCAGGGTGGAGCCCCCTTAGCCTTGGAACTCCCTTTGCAGGACTGGACCCGGGACCCACTAGAAATTCGATCTGAGCCCTTTGCACATTGCTTTTTAGCAAGCTTTTCAATAAATAACAGGAATTTTTCATTCACACATATTGCAATACATGTTTAAGCTGGCCAACTCTGTCAAAGTAATCCCTCTATGGCCAGTCCTACTCTGCTCTGCAAATTCAAATGTGGTCACACCCCTTTGACATCTGATATTATTGATTTATATACAAGTACAAGCTATTGGGAATTGAGCACAGGTATATCAGGTATACCAGTCACTCTTGCTCCAGGCCTCAGACTATGGAGCCACCGACTGGGCACACCTCCCCAGAGATTGGCTGGTTTGCCATAAATATTCAGGCTGAATATCTGTCTTTTTCCTCCCACAGTGATTCTAGAACCCTCTGAGAAGCAGCGGGAAAGAATCAAACCAGCATCCTGTGAAACGCTGAGCAGACTAAAGTAATCAACAGCTGCTCCACTGGCTACAGAGGGACTAAACTAAACTTACTTAGCATCCTAAACCTTAACTAGGAGGCTGCCACATGCCTTTAAAGGGATAAAATCTAAAAAGATGCTGTCCCCAATAAATAGAACTTGGCTACCCAGCTCTCCCGCTGGCCATGCCTCATGATCTCTGCTATGGTGAAGAGAAATTGCTAGCTGTAGAATATTCAGAAATCTGCACGTCTTGGGGTGTTGGATTCCTGGTCCCCAACTGAGCTGTGCAGTTCCACCTGCTGGCCCCAATGTGGTTTTTGTATCCGCTGACAAATATGGACATTTGTAATGCCCTAGTCCTCACATATGAGAAATTATTGCTGCTATTTTGATTATTTTACTAAAGATTCCGAGTCCATCTTCTGCCTTAGACTAACACGTCTTTTCATTTAGCAAACATGAACTTCTCCTATACAGTTGAGATTACAATTGAGATTTTAATCATTTTGTAATGTCGATATCTGATCATTCTATGTTCATATCTTTTGGGCAAGCAGAACAGTTGAATTATCTGGATTTCAGCCATAGGACAAGAGGGGTGTTGAATAGGGATGGGCTGGATGTTCGAGTCGAATGTAAGTTCGACTCGAACATCCGCTGTTCTTTTGTTCTGAGAATGAACATTATGGGGCATTTGTGGCAAATTCGAGCACCACGGAGCACCCCGTAATGCACTGTGAGATCGCAGTGCATTGACGGCTGATTGCCCAAAGCATGCACCTGACCTGCATGCTTTGGCCAATCACAGCCAATCATGGCTCAGGGGGCTAAGTCCACGCCCCACACTATATAAGGCTGCTTAAACAGCGGCCGTATGTAGTATGATAGTGAAGAGAACTTGAGCTAGATTAGGCAGGTTAGTTAGTGGGGTGCAGGCAGTGTATTAAAAAAAACAAAAGTGTGTCTGTGTGTGTCTGTGTGTGTCTGTGTGTGTGTGTGTGTGTGTGTATATATAATAAAAAATCCCCATCATGTCCGGAATGCCACCAAGGAGTGGCAGACGCTCACAGGCCACTAAAAGAGGGCAAGCAGCCTCTGTGTCCACATCGAAGAAGAGTAACTGGGAGGGGTTACAGTGTTCTGGCACCACCAACACTCAAGGACCAATTTTTCTACACCTGTTTGACTGGGGCATGTCATCACAAGTTTATACAGTGCAGTCCGTATAGTATGTGTATATATAATGCAGTTCAGAGTATATAGTGCAGTTATTGTAATATATATAGTACAGTCAGTGTAGTGTGTATATACAACACAGTGTATTGATGTGGTTAAGGGGAATCCCTTTTTTAAAAATGGCGTGGGCCATTTTAAAGAAAAAAAATTGGCGCGGGATTCCCCTTAACCACTTCAATACACTGTGTTGTATATACACATTACACAGACTGTACTGCCAAAATACATACCACACCCTTATCCAAGCATTCAACCTGGCAGGTCAGGATAGAGGGAGAACGAGCGAGCGCCCCCCCCCCCCTCCTGAACCATATCAGGCCACATGCCCTCAACATGGGGAGGGTGCTTTGAGGTCCATCCCAAAGCACCTTGTCCCCATGTTGATGAGGACATGGGCTGATTCCTGACAACCCTGGCTGGTGGTTGTCAGGGTTTGAGGATGGGGGCTTATCGGAAACTGGGAGCCCCCTTTAACAAGGGGTCCCCCAGATCCCGCCCCCCCCATGTGAATGGGTATCGGGTACATCAGGTACCCCTATCCATTGACCAAAAAAGTATCAAAGTAAAACCCACAGGAGACGGTTTTTGACAATTCCTTTATTAAAAAATTATTTTTAAAAAAGTCCCGCAATGTACATCCATCGTCGATCACGGTGCCGGCAGACCGAAAAAAAAGAAAAATGCATCCACCTCTTTCAGAGGCGACTCACCGAATGGGCTGTCTTCGGTTTGACAGCTCTTATGTAGCCAGGGGCAGGGCCACCCGGTGATGTAACCGAGTGACCCCGCCCCCTTCTGACATCATGTGATGTCAGAGGGGGGCAGGTCAACCGTTTACATCACCAGGTCCCCCCCACCCCAAAGCACCTACCCCCCCTATGTTGAGGGCATGTGGCCTGGTATGGTTCAGGAGGGGGGCATTCGCTCGTCCCCTCCCCCCCCACCTGATCTGCCAGGTTGCATGCTCGGATAAGGGTCTGATATGGGTTTTTATTTATTATTTTAAATTTTGGCGTGGATTTCCCCTTAAAATCCATACAGACCCGAAGGGCCTGGTATGGACTGGGGGGGCGCACACCATTTTTTTTTTTTTCATTGATTTTTTTTTTTTATCTATATTGCCGGTAATACGTTACAGCCGTGAGCAAGTTTGAATTAAATTTTTCCTTTAGAAATATAATTTTGTGGCAGCACTGTTCTACACATCACACAGATGCGCCACTTTACAGGCAGACTAAGGGGACCCCCCAGGCACGATCTTTAAAGGAATATTTCATTTTTGTTTCACTTTAAGCATTATTAAAATCATTGATCCTGAAAAAAATTATTATTTTAAAAACTTTTTTTGCATTGATACAGGTCCCCTAGGGCAGGACCCGAGTCCCCATACACTTTTTATGGCAATAACTTGCATATAAGCCTTTAAAATTAGCACTTTTGATTTTTCATGTTCGTGTCCCATAGACTTTAATAGGGTTCGCATGTTTGGCCAAACTTTTTGCCTGTTCGCGGTGTTCTGGTGCGAACCAAACCAGGGGTTGTTCGCCCCATCCCTAGCGTTGAATATATATAAAAAAAATAAACCTTTATTTTGCATTGCAAGAAGTTCACACTTTTTCAAAGGGGTAAATCCATCTTGGACAGCCCCTACATCACTACTATATCCTGTAGGGACTGGTGGGAGGATCCACAGTGCGCATCGAGCTACCATTAAGGTTGGTTCCTAGAAATTCCAATACTGTCCAGAGCAGCAATCTTCCAGGACTTCAAGGATAAATGGCAGCAACTACACATGTGAAGGCCTTGCATTGTTCACCTACCCCTTTATGCAGCCTCCGCTATTCACAGAACTCTTGGGGAACCGACCGCTAAGGAGGGAGTCAAGAGGAACATGTGTCACAGGGGAAGCTATCCGATTGGTTGCTCCCGCTCCAAGGGACTCTTGGCCGCTGTCTTGGTTCAGGCAGAGCCAATTTAAGGTAAACCAAAGAAAATTCCCAGCTCAGCTTGTCAGCCAGCCTGTAACCAACTGAATTAACCTGTCTAACAGTTATAGGTGGGGCGGTGCCCATTTGTTTGTAATGTTAGAATACTGGTGAGAGAATGCACTGGACACCTTTGCTGCCATTGTGCTGGGTGTCCTGTGCCTTTTACGGAGAGGTGGGCTGCTTTCACGCTCACCTGCCCTCTACCTATCCATTATAATGCATGTGCTTCTACTATGGAGAAAAGTGTTTAGAGTTAGGACTGCGGATAATAATGGGATGCCTTGTCGCGGCCTCCACAGCTTAGCATGCATTTGCAAATGTGTGCAAACGAAACCCGTTTTTCACGCAAACTGTTAAACAGGTTAATTTGTTTGGTTGCAGGTTGGCTGACAAATTTGAGCTGGGTTCCAGATGAGCATTGAAAGGATAATGATGCTCCATCCTTCTGGACACCTCCTCGTTTGGGCACAAACCAGCCAGGCCACATTCCGCCCCTCAAGACAGTTGCTGTCGGCACATCTGAGACTTGCTCTGCTACACGCTGCTGTTGCATTCTGTGAGTGTTCCCGGTCAGACGCCTTCCCTCCAGGCTTGCTGTGAATTGTGGAACTTTAACATTAATACAAATTCTGTTTCTGCAAATGGCCTCTTGAGTAAGGTCACCAGATATTTAAAATGAAATCCAGCGACATATTTTATTTTTACTAGTAATGGAGGCAATCAGCGACTTATAGCGGGACTGTGATGTTGTGGCGGACAAATCGGACACTAAGTGACAATTTGTGGGAACTAGTGACACTAATAAAGTGATCATTGCTAAAAATATGCACTGTCACTGTACTAATGACACTGGCTGGGAAGGGGTTAAAATCTAGGGCAATCAAAGGGTTAAATGTGTGCCTAACAAGTGTTTTCTCACTGTGGGAGAGGTTGCTTTTACTACTCTCAGCAGTTATGTTATGTGACACTGTGGCAGTGCAATGCCAGCCAGAGCCATGATAGAATGCCTGCTGTCTGTGAGTTATGATACCATCCATTATACCAGAGAGACAGACACAGTACAATGTAGTCTATTCACAGACACCCCCAAAGCACACCGCTGTTGAAGCCTTGAGGCACTGGCATTGGCAGCCCCACAATCAGATCCGTTTCCCCTCTGTGCCTTCTGCTGGACACTATCAGCTGAGCTCAGCTGCCTTTCTCTGCTGTCACCACCACTCCCCGCCTCAACAGCCTCTCTTCGGGCCCCGGCTACTTCTGGGTGGAGAGCGGAACTGAGCTGAGGAAGATTACTGCGCTGGGGAAAGCAAGGAGATAGGCAGGCAGGTGGCTGGCCGGCCGGGACTTGAGCCATGGCAAAAGAACATGCGAGCGGGAATTACACCCCCCCCCCCCCCAGCTAGTAGGAGCAGCAGAGTGTGGGGTGGGGGGGGGTAGTAATTCAGAATTTTTTAAATTCTGCACTGACTGTCTTTGAAATGGCTCGGGCCCCTGTTCAAATCCAATCAGGGGACACAACCGGGGACAGATTTGGTCCGGGGACAGTGTACTCAATCCGGGGACTGTCCCCTGAAACCGAGGACGTCTGGTCACCTTACTCTTGAGTGTTTACTGCCCACGCACCACACTGCACCTCCCCACATTGGACAGATTATTTTAATATAAAATTCTCTCAAAACATTAAACCATGTCCCTTAATGTAAATTCAACATCAATCACATTAGGGCCGTCTTATCACATGGGCGACCATGGGCACTGCCCAGGTACACATGGGGCCCCATCAGGCCCGGTCGGATCTAGGGGGGTGCTGCTGGCAATGCTGTGGTGACATGGTAAACTGCACTGCACACACAGAGTGACTGTAATTTTGTTAGCAGTGGCTCTGCACCCATCTGCTGCCTACCTTAATCTTGTTGTCATCGGCGGTCTCGGCCTGCCTCCTTGGGAGTCCATGGGGTTTGTGGTTGGGAGCGGGTGTAAAGCATTGCTTGCAGGTCTCAGGCCAGGAGTTTGTGGCTGGGAGTGGGGGTGCAATGTCACCGTGCTGTGTGCCAATCCTGCAGCATTTGTACACCCCTGGTCGCTGCCCTAGCAGCTAAGGGTTCAATGGATCAGACAGAGCGCTGCCTGGCATCTCAGATGACGCAGCAACAAGAGGCATTGCCAGATGCAACAGAGGTTGCAGATTCAGACTTGGATCTTGAACCTTATTTTTTGTTTATAATCAGACTAAAAAGACACGCCCAATATGTAGCGGTGTCCCCAACCCCTAGAGGCCTAATGGTGACCTCCAGAGTTGGGGAGAGCGGACATCCTTCACAGTATGGGTTACTAGGCATTGTGGGTGTAATGTCTAGTGTACTGACACGAGTCAAGTAATTGGCCAACAAAGCCGAACGTAGTGACGTGTTATGAGCGTATAACGAGGAAGTTCAGGTGAATGTGATTTGTGAATTACGAACACAAGTTACACGACTGAACGCTTCCTGGATTCCGAGCATGCGTGTTTGCACTTCCAACTTTTTGTTGGCCAACTTCTGTACACACGAGACAACAATCGGCCAATGCCTTGTTGGCCAACACAAGTTTTTTAGTCAAGTTGGACGACAATTGGAAATCGGCCAAAAATCCGACCCTTTGTATGGGCTTTTAGGCAGATGCAATAGCAACTGGCATACTCTGAGACAAAAGTAATAGGCAGACCGCTATACAGGTAGAGTGCCTTTAAGCTGGTAGCAGAAACTGTATTTGTAGAACTGCTGTCTCCTATGGCAACTGAACTTTCAACAGTCAATAGAGATCTGTACACGTAACTCACAGTAACCCGTTATAGATCTTCTCTCGCATCTCACAGTATCCTACTGTAGATCCTCACTCACTGAGCTCCCAGTCTCTCACCAGACTTCAAGATCCCAGCCGCCACTGGGTCCCCTGAGCTCTTCCACAGCTAACCCACTGTATAATTCTCAAGCTTCACCCCTGCTAACCCGCTGGGTCCCTGGCTTGGCACTCTGCTGAAGCTTTCTCACTTCTTTACCATCCTCAGCTGGTGAAAAGCCTGCTCTGGTACTTCTTGAGACTTCCACACACTTGCCTCTGGTAACAGGAGTGGTCGTCCCTTAAGGCAACTGTTTCTCCCTCATCACTGGCAATGATTTGGCTCCCTGTCCGGCAGAGCCTCGGCAACTTGGTTGGGCTTCCACCCTGGAGCCCCAACCCCATGCTGCTTCTCTAAAACCTGGATAGGTCTGAGACAGACTAGCAGCCAGGTGCTCCCGGGATAGGCCTCATGCTTCTGGCCTAGCAACACGGAGCCTTGTAACACACGTCCACCCAGACAGCCGTCCAGGTGGCACAGAACCCCGATCACCTAACTCCTCCCTAATAAATAGGCTCTCCAAGCAGGCCAAGGGGCCGAAGAAAACCCCTGCCAATTGGCTGGAACAACCTATCCACTCCTAGTCTGAATTCACTATGCCCCTGGTCATTCTAATGCCACAGGCAACAATGCCACCTAGTGACAGAAGAGAGGTGCATCAAATCCAGATTTAGAGAAAAGTCAGTGGATCCCCCTAACAATTAGCCAGGCTAGTTACTACCTAGCAAACTAAATTTGTCAGCAAACCTGCCTAAGAACAGGGTGCTACACCTAATTTTAGCCACATCCAATTTTTGCTGTGGTGCCCATGGTGAGCTGCAGGTCACAATCTCCCTGGTAGGGGCCCCAGTGCATTACTTTGCCCAGGGTCCCCTGATACTTCTAAGATGGCACTGCAGTAAATCCTTGTAAGCCACGATGACTTGCCACCACAATGACCCTACTGACTGGCACCGTCCACTGCCCTAATATCACCAAATGACAGATTTCCTGCCAGCTTCTCTTTTTTTTTTTTTGCAATTTGCCACTGAATGATAGATCAAATATGGCTTTTTTTGCTTGGTGGTTCCCCTAACTGCATACAGCCTGGGTTAGGGTCACACTAACTCCTGAAACTCCTCTCTAACCTCTAACAACGCACCTGTCTATTGATTTGAACCTCAATTTTGTTTGTTGCTGACCTTGGCCTGAACCCTGAAACTCATCTCTAACCTGTAACAATGCGCCTGTCTACTGATGCTGACCTTGGCCTGAACCCTGAAACTCATCTCTAACCTCTAACAATGCGCCTGTCTACTGATGCTGACCTTGGCCTGAACCTCTTGACAACCAATCTGTCCACCTGTTGTTGACCCATGCATACACGGCTGTCCTGACACTCCGTTGTCATCGATATTGTCTACACCTGTGCTCTCAAGTTCCAGCAAGTCTATTTCACCATGGGCTCTTATAGCACTCCATGACCTCATGCCACCCATCTTCTCTGACAGGGGCCTCAGGCTGGAGATGGAAGAGTCCATCCTCCTTACCGCAAGCTGCTTACCAGGTAGATGACCACAAAGCATCACAGAAGTTCCTGAAGGCCTAACTGTATTGAAATTGCTACTGGGCCTAAAGCCTGTCTACATAAGGCCTTAATAAGGAAATCAACTGAGCAGCAGACAAAATCCTTGTGTGCAAACCCGTTCTATTATTCCTGTATTTGTAGGCATTTTAGATATAGGGATTTGCTGACGTCTGGCGTTCTACTTGGTGACAGCAATGCATTGTGGCCCGGTGCTGTGCCTCAGTTTTCGAACAGCTTGGATCTATGGCCTGCAGTGCAGCTCTTTGCATTTTTCCACCCAGCTCGGTGCAGCTGCCTGGCATTGCACGGCACTCTTGTGTACTGCAAGGCTTGTTAGTCCTGATGACCCCTGCATTGCAGCGTCGGTAATAAATCCTGCAGATGGAGGTGAGCTCATTTGCCGAGCACTTTATTAAATTACTGCAGCAGAGCGAAGACTTGCTGTGTGTGAGGAAGGGGGAAGAGGAGGAGGGATGCAGGAACATATATTGAACGCTTAGATGCACACAGATAAATGAGGATGGAGAGGGCTGGGAGCTGTTTGTCATAGGTGCCGGGCTGTCATCTTGCAAACCCATCATGTAGAGGAAAAGGATGCCGGACCAGCTTGGCCTACTGCAATCTGAAGTTTACGCAGGACTGGTCTGTCCTCTAGGCATGCTGGGATTTATAGTGCATTGCTAGGTCTCCTATTGCAAAAACCTGGTGACTGTGTTAAAAAAAAAATGGAGGAGATTGTGTTGGTCAACCAGCCTAATTCTGGTTGTGTGTTTTGAGGGGGATCAACTTGGTTGGCAAGGGCAACAAATCATCTTTATATTTTGATTCAACTGATAAGACTGGTATGCATGCAAAAAAAGATTGTGAATTTTAATAAGCTGTATGAGTATTGTTGCTGCAATCACGATTTACACATACAGCCGTAAGGTCAATTCACTTACCTAAATGCATAGCTCCCAACTGTCACTGATTGCGAGTGACTGTCCCTGATTTGGAGCAATGCCACTCTGTCCCTCATTCCTCCTCATTTGTCCCTCATTTTGGTCTGATCTATAGAGCTGTATATAAAATGCACTTTTTATCTTTCAAAAAGGGTTTCCCAGTGCTAAACTTTCCACCCAGTTTCTAAATTGCTGTAAAAGCAAATATAAAGGAATACTAGTGGTAAAAAAAGCCCTTGTGAATTTAATTAACCTTTTTTTTGGCTTAATTCTCCTTTAAGGGGGTGTGGCAGGGGGGTGTTCTATGCCTACATACATTTGCTCATTCCCATCTCAAAATGTTGGGAGGTATGTAAATGTTGCATTTATATACTGTTGTTTGATAAAAGCAGTGATCTCTCTGCACAAATCCTAACATGCCCCCTGCTTGGTCAGAGAGAATGCACGCTGCTAATTACAGAGCTATTGGCCTAACTCAGAGGGAAGGGTTCCATAACTATGCAGAGAGACCACTGCTTCCACAAAGAAAATTAGAGTCCTTGTCTACAGCTGCTGGCAGGAGATAGACTGAACCACAAATAGGAAGGCCAGTGGGCTGGCCTGAATTTATGGGAGGAGCCTGGAGGGTATTTAAAGCGGAGTTCCACCCTAAAGTGGAACTTCCGCTGGTTCGATTCCTCCCCCCCTCAGGTGTCACATTTGGCACCTTTCGGGGGGGAGGGGGAAGAGGACACCTGTCTTTAGACAGGTGTCCTTTTCCACACTTCCGGGAGTTCTGGCCGGCGGACGCGGCCGCTGACATCAGAAGCCCGGCTCCCTCCTCCCTGCTCGCTCTGCTACTGGCCGCCTGGCCAGTAGCAGAGCGTGGCAGAGCTCGCGCATGCGCGGTAAGGTGCCCGGCGTGAAGCTGTACTGCTTACACGTCCGGGTTCCCTTACCCGCGATGGAAGCGGCTGCACCCGTCCCCCGATCCGAAGATCGGCGGCGGGTGCCGACATCGCTGGAGTCCAGGACAGGTAAGTGTCCTAATATTAAAAGTCAGCAGCTACTGTATGTGTAGCTGCTGACTTTTAATTTTTTTTTTTTAGCCCGGACCTCCGCTTTAAGCACCCTCACTCTCCATGCTCTTTGTCGGTTCCAGTGCACGATACCCTCCCTCCCATCCCCCTTTTTCAGGGCATTTCTCAGCACATTCTTCATTATTACCCATTACATATAGGGTATGCCCCCTTCTCTTGGCATACCGACCAGATGACCAAGGCACACCTCAGGTCTATTTATGTTGTAAGTCTTGTTGCGTGTATGTGATCCACATCTACAGTATCTTCGGTCAGAGGGCCACGACCATAAATGAACAGATTCCTCCATCCACACCAGGGTGGATTTGAGTTAAATTAAGTCTATTTAAATCACTAGTAAAAAGGCTTGATTTAAATCATAATTTTTAAAGGGCATATGTCATCTCTGACCTGTTGTTGACTCACCGACTTTCCCATTCACTTTAATGATAAGGCAGTGACACAACAAGGGGAGGGACGTGGCGGCAGCAGGTGATTGGATGCCCGCTAACAGGCGCTGCCATGATGGATCTGAAATGACAGGTGCTCTTTAAATGTAAGAACTTATTCTTGCTGGTAGATAGAATCTTTAAAGTGGATGTAAACCCTAACATATACCCAGTGAAGTGAACAGCCTCAGATGATACACAGAGATGAAATAAGTCTCTCTACATATGTAGATCTGCTGTCTTCAGCTTTATATACGGTTCAGAAAGTGCACATTGTGTTAGAATTTTTTCTTCCTCATTCTGCACTGTGAGAGAAGTCTTGGATTGCACTGGGAGACAGTTGATTGGAGGAAAGGCGCACGCCCTCCTCCAGATAGGCAGAGACTTTCAGAGCTGTGCTGTGAGTAAAGCAGCTTTCTGCTAATCTATTTATAGCACCCTCGCTGACACAAAATTCAGCTTGGTTTTATTGGAGAACTTGTCAGAAGTTATCATGCTGATAACAGAAGAACAAGAGAAAGCGTGGACTTAGTGCTTTGAAGAGAGATCAGAAAACACTGCAGATATAGGCCTCTTTCACACAGACGTTCCGTTCAGGTCCACCTGTCAGTTTTTTCAGGCAGACCTGAATGGACCATCCATGCACCCCTATGGAGCGACGGATGTCAGTGGAGATAGGTCTGCTGACACCCATCTCTCTCCAATCCGCTCCAGACCTGTAAAGTCTGGCGGATGGAAACCCCATTTTTCCATCAGTCATCGGATCGGATGACAACGAACAGACGGATCCATTGTCATCCGATTTCCCATAATGGAGAGCGGGGGCTCTGACAGATCTGTCTCTGCACAGGGAGCGCAGACGGATCTGTCATCCATCGGCTCAGCGGGGATCGGCGGAGGAATCCCTGCTGAGCTAAACGGAGCCCGCTGATGGAATGCCCCTGTGAAACCAGCCTTACTGTATGTACGTCTCAAATTTCATGAATCGGGTTTACATCCACTTTAATATTTGCAAACAAAATGAAGGTTTCCTATTTAGAATAATAAGCTGTCAGGTTAGTAAAACAGCGATATCAGAACCGATTCATTCATACAGTTTGTTTTGCAAATCTATGTACACTACAATGTGATAAAGGAATAATCCTGAACTTTGTTTTATCTCATGGCTACTGTGAAATTGTGTGAATGCAGCACATGATCTCTCAGCTTGCAGAGCTTGGATTCATTGAATGAGTTTACCAAAAATGTAAATACTGCAGAACATACAGCCTCATGCTCCATTTCATGCTGAATAAACTACATTATAAATGTATCCTAAATAGAAAACTATTTTTAGATACATTCTTACTCCAAAAGCATTCTATTAAAATAAATTGGATAAAAATCAAAAAAATCTGATTTGAATAAAAAATATATATATATTTTTTTTTAAATCATGGATTTTTATCCACCCTGATCCATACAAACAAGTTAGATGGAGGAATCCCCTTCTGCCAGGACATTGTACTCTAACAGCAGCACCTTTTTTTGGCCAGAATACACTGATTAGAAGGTGCAGCTGCTGATGAAAAAAGTCTGGTCTGGTATGGAGTGGGGGGGGGGGGTGGAGAGAGAGAACCCCACGCTGTGTTTTTTGGGGGTTTTTTTTTTTTTGTTTACCGGCAATTTTTTATTTTATTTTTTGATTATTCAGCTCTGACAGCTGATGACTTAACGGCTGTTAAGACACTGGCTAGCTTCCAGGCCCCGCTCCTTAACAACCAGCTTTTACTGCACCCGATAGCCACGCAGGAGCCACTCAATCCCTTTCTCTGTCTCAAAAGTGAGAAATCAGGGATCTGTTTAAACACCTGACACCAACCTCTGTCTTACTGACACCAACCTCTGTCTTACTGACACCAACCTCTGTCTTACTGAGACAGTGGACACTGTGCTGTCCACTGCCCTACTGACTGATGCTGTCCACTGCCCTACTGCTTGATGCTGTCCACTGCCCTACTGACTGATGCTGTCCACTGCCCTACTGCCTGACGCTGTCCACTGCCCTACTGCCTGACGCTGTCCACTGCCCTACTGACTGACGCTGTCCACTGCCCTACTGCCTGACGCTGTCCACTGCCCTACTGCCTGACGCTGTCCACTGCCCTACTGACTTATGCTGTCCACTGCCCTACTGTCTGATGCTGTCCACTGCCCTACTGTCTGATGCTGTCCACTGCCCTACTGTCTGATGCTGTCCACTGCCTTATTGACTGACGCTGTCCACTGCCCTACTGCCTGACGCTGTCCACAGCCCTACTGATTGATGCTGTCCACTGCAATACTGACTGACGCTGTCCACAGCCCTACTGATTGATACTGTCCACTGCAATACTGTCTGATGCTGTCCACTGCCCTACTGTCTGATGCTGTCTACTGCCCTACTGTCTGATGCTGTCCACTGCCTTATTGACTGACGCTGTCCACTGCCCTACTGCCTGACGCTGTCCACAGCCCTACTGATTGATGCTGTCCACTGCCCTACTGACTGACGCTGTCCACTGCCCTACTGACTGACGCTGTCCACTGCCCTACTGCCTGCCACCGTCCACTGCCCTACTGACACTGTCCTAATGACATTGTCCACTGCCCTACTGACAATGCTGATGTTGTTTTAATACATTTTAAAATGTGTGTGTGTGTGAGCTTTTGGGGTGCACACTCTAATGCAATAGGCTGTGCACACCTATGGTTGCACAAGGCTTGCTGCTAATGTCCTGCACCTTCCCAGACCTGACCATGGCTCCACTGTATTGCTTCACTGTAAACTTTTGTGGATTTAACCATTTGCCTGATTGAACTCCTTTAATTAAGAACCCCTAGCCCTAGGGTCCTGAGCAATCTCCTTGATTTCCAAGTGTATTCCGTTCTGCCCACACCTCCCTAACACACCCCTCCTACCACAGGATGGAAGAAATCCACCAGGAATCCTATTAATAACTCAGTAGCGGAAGGAAACCACGGGGAGATTCCAGGGGGAGACGGTATGAGGTGTGTATATATAGACCAAGTGACTGGAGAGAGATGATGGACAGGAAGACGTCAAAAGCTAGAGCGTAGCATTGGGGTAAAATAGATATGGATCTCTCCCAGCTCCTTTGGGCTATAAATACCGAATGGAAAAACTGAACTAAATAAATGTTCTCTCGCCAGAATGAGCAGATTGTAAGTGCTTAGGTTTTTTTATTCTTCTCAGAGGGCTGATCTGATGTGATATCGCAAGGGGCCTGTTGTATAATCGTGTAACTGTAAGGTTTGTATGCTTGAAGAATCATGTGCAACTATGAAAACTGGGGCAGTCGCAGATAGCAGCCAATCGGGGAACCTGTCAGGGCAGAAATATGGAAGCCACCTTTTCCCACTTGTGTGTTGTTGGTTTTTAATTCACATGTATTATAAATTAAAAAGAAAAAATTAAATTAAATTAAAAAAAATATGAGGCCCTGTATATGTGAAAATGATAGCCAAGGATATAAAAGAAGGAGGGATTGGATCCCATTTGCAGAAAGACTTTCCAAGAAGTTTGAAACTTCTGGAAAGATGCAGTTCTCCATTTGTATTGGTGACCACTCTCAGAGACAGAAAGTGAGGGGCAATCCAAAATTATAGAGTTGTTCCAGAAATATGGCAGGACAATGGGGACAAATGTTCAGCTGTTTAATGGGGGGATTTCTGCAAATTCTGTGACCTCTCCAGGACAGGACTACCCAGTGGTAGACATGGCAAAAAGATCACGTGTCCGATTGGGTTAACCCTCAATCCATGAAAAAAATAGTTTGGGCTTTATAGGCCATTTAAGGATAAGTTCACACACTCTGCACTCTTTCCTGCAGATCTTCGGTCTTCAAAGTGTTCCTGCTGCCTACAGTGACATTGGTCACCTCCCAAATATCCAACCCTCACGTGCCACCACCTTTCCTGGTTGCATGAGAACCTGAGCCATTACCTCTTGTCTATTGGTTGCCTCACTTCAAATTGGTCATATGTCTGGTTCCAGACACAGTAAGGGGAGGAGGGGGTAGTGTGTTTTTTTTTTTTTTGCTAAACTACTTTTATGTAAAATTTATGACCCTTGGGGGTTTATTTACAAAAACTTTGATACCACCTCCTCCTAAACAAAACGTTACTCCGTGCTCTTCGATGGCTGTCATGCTACCTATTCCACTGCACCTTCAGTGTTGCTTACAATTCTACTTCCTCCTCTCCTCTTCCTTTCTTCGTTGGGGTCCCCCAAGGTTCTGTTCTTGGACCTCTCATATTTTCAATCTACACCTCCCTCCCTGGGTCAGCTGATGGCCTCCCATGGCTTTCAATATCATTTTTTTTTTTCCAAAGAAAGCTTTATTGAAAAACGAAAGGCAGGCATACATATAACATGTCATTCAGTGATAGATAACTGCACATACGTTGTACACGGTCTTGGAAAACAATATGGTTCTCAAATGAACAACTTTTGGTGAAGGATACAGATCATAACACTGTGAACATCGTAAAAATTTTCAGGTATCTCCTAATATTTGAGTATCTAGGATTATAGGTCTTGGAAGGTGACTGACGGGAACACCACGGCCTGCGTGGTTATGTAAGATATATGTCAGAGGTGTCACCTTAGGTAGAGGTGGTGTGGTAGGTAGGGAGGCGGTCCACCCAGGTAGAGATCTTCTTTCAGTGATGGGGGCGTTTGCAAAAATTCAATAATTGGGGACTGTCCTTCGTATTGTTATAGTCAGGATCAATGGGAGTAATGGAGAGGGGCAGGAAGACAGGTGGCAACAAAGGTGCAATGGGCATGGGAGAGTCGATATTCCTGACCAGGGATTGTACTGGGGGGAAGATATATAGTGGGGTGCATGCTTCGTGTGTGTATTAGCATCACACTGGTGTGTGGTTTTAGTGGGCGGGGGATGTACAAGGAGTTTGTATGGGTCTGTTGTTTGGAAGTTTGTCCAGCAAGCCCAACGGTGCACGAAGAGTGTTGGGGTATTGCGCGAGATTCAATATAATTTCTATGCTGATGACACCCATATCTATCTCCCTCACCCTTCAGTTCACTCTATCAGTCTCCTCACGCATCACTCATTTCTTTCTGGATGTCACATTACTTCCTCAAACTCAACTTCTCCATAACCCAGCTCATAATGTATCCTCCCCCACGTGCCTTTTCCCCTGGCTTCTCTGTCAAGTGCAATGGCACAACCATCCACCCATCCCCACATGCCAGGGTGCTTGGTGTAATCCTGAATTCTGAACTCTCCTTTAGCCCCCACATCCAATCACTTTCTGAAGCTTGCCGCCTCAACCTCTCCAAACGAGGTCCCTTCCTAACCAATGAAACCACAAAGCTCCTGCTTCACACTCTGGTTATCTCTCACCTTGACTACTGCAACTCCCTCCTCATTGGCTTACCTTTTAAATAGACTATCCCCCCTTCCGTCCATCATGAATGCTGCTGCCAGACTCATCCACCTTACAAACCACTCAGCGTCTGCCACCCCTCTCTGCCAATCTCTCGATTGGCTGCCACTCGCCCAACAAAATAAATTCAAAATACTAACAAATTACAAATCATCCAAAACTCTGCCCCCAGCTACATCACCAACCTAGTCTCAAAATACCAACCTAATCAACCTCTTCGTACCTCCCAAGATCTCCTGCTCTCCAGCTCACTCATCGCCTCCTTCCATACTGGCATCCAGGACTTCTCCCAAGCCTCTCCCATCCTCTGGAATTCCCTACCCCAATCTGTCAGACTGTCTCCAAATCTATCCACTTTTAGTTGATCCCTGTAAACTTTTCTCTTCAGAGAATCCTATGCGGCCTCCCAGCTAAAAACTGTATTTTATCCATCAGCTCATCCCCCACAGTTATTACCCTTTTGTATCCTAGATTGTAAGCTCTAACGAGCAGGGCCCTCTGATTCCTCCTATATTGAATTCTATTGTAATTGGACTGTCTGCCCTAACGTTGTAAAGCACTGCGCAAACTGTTGACACTATATAAATCCTGTATAATTATTATAATAAAGCTGGAGAGTGCAAAATCAGGCTCACTTCTGCATTGAAAACCAGGGTGGATAAAAATCAAAGATTTAAAAAAAAAATGGATTTTTTTATTTTTATCACATTTATTTTAATAGATTTTTACTCCAAAAGCATTCTATCTAAAAATATTTTTATATTTAGGATACATTTTATAATTTACTTTATTCAGCATGAAATGGAGCTTGGTTTATATAGCATGAGGCTGTATATTCTGCAATAGTTACATTTTTGGTAAACTCATTCAATGAATCCAAGCTCTGCAAGCTGAGATAACATGCACTGCATTGATGTATTTACACAATTTCACAGTAACCATGAGATAAAACAAAGTTCAGGAATATTCCTTAATCCCATTGTTTATCAAATCTATGTACACTACAAACTGTATGATTGAATCGGTTCTGATATCGCTGTTTTACTAACCTGACTGCTTATTATTCTAAATAGGAAACCTTCATTTTGTTTGCAAATATTAAAGTGGATGTAAACTCGATTCATGAAATTTGAGCTGGGCACATACAGTAACGCTGGTTTCACACAGCCGTTCCATCAGCGGGCTCCGTTTAGCTCAGCAGGGATCGCTCCGTTGATCCCAGCTGAATCGATGGACGACTGATCCGTCTCCGCTCCCTGTGCAGAGACGGATCCGTCAGAGCCCCCGCTCTCCATTATGGGAAACTGAATGACAACGGATCCGTCTGTTCGTTGTCATCCAATCGGATGACTGATGGAAAAAATGGGGTTTCCATTCGCCAGACTTTACAGGTCTGGAGCGGATTAGAGAGAGATGGGTGTCAGCAGACCTATCTCCACTGACATCCGTAGTTACATATGGATGCATGGAGGGTCGATTAAGGTCTGCCTGAAAAAAATTAAAGGTGGACCTGAACGGAACATCTGTGTGAAAGAGGCCAATATCTGCAGTGTTTTCTGATCTCTCTTCAAAGCTCTAAGTCCAGGCTTTCTCCTGTTCTTCATGATAACTTCTGACAAGTTCTCCAACACGGGAGATAAAACCAGCTAAATTTTGTGTAAGGGAGGGTGCTATAAATGGATTAGCAGAAAGCTGCATTACTCACAGCACAGCTCTGAAAGTCTCTGCCTATCTGGAGGAGGGTGTGTGCCTTTCCTCCAATCAGCTGTCTCCCAGTGCAATCCAAGACTTCTCTCACAGTGCAGAATGAGGAAGCGAAAATTCTAACACAATGTGCACTTTCTGAACCGTATATAAAGCTGAAGACAGCAGATCTACATATGTAGGGAGACTTGCTTCATCTCTGTGTATCATCTGAGGCTGTTGTTAGGGTTTACATCCACTTTAAAGATTCCATCTACCAGCAAGAATAAGTCCTTACATTTAAAGGGCACCTGTCTTTTCAAATCCTTCATGGCAGCGCCTGTTAGCGGGCATCCAATCACCTGCTGCCGCCACGTCCCTCACCTTGTTGTGTCACTGCCGCATCATTAAAGTAAATGGGAGTGTTGGTGAGTCAACAGCGGGTCAGAGGAGGAGCCGATGAGGGACAGAGATGACAGTTGCTCTTTAAAAATTATGATTTTAATCGAGTTGATTTAAATCAGGCCTTTTTACTAGTAATTTAAATCAAATCCACCCTGATTAAAACTAATCAGCTTCCAGGTTTTATTGCCAAAGCTTAAATGAACAAGCTGAAGTTAGAAGCGGATTTAGTTTCTATGCAGAAATAATCCTGATTTTTGCATTATGCTTTAGTAAATCGACCCCTTGGTGGCTTATGAGCCACCAGCCACAGAGGCTCTAATTCTGAGCTGCTCCAATCTTTAACTGATTAGCTTGCCCCTGAGCAATTGCAGTCTACTGCATTCACTCCCAGATTAAGGCCTCATACACACGGGCATATCTTTAAAAATAAACAAAACGTCGGGCCCGACGTAAAAAGGAACAAAAAACGTCGTTTTTCGGCGTTATGTATCGGCATTAGTGAGCGTCGGCGTCAATAGGCGTTTTTAAAAAAAATCATCCCTCTGCTATTTTTCAACCTAAAAATGTCGGCGTCAAACGCCGGTACAATATTGGTTGGCGTTTTGCGGCGTCGGCGTAAAAAAATGCCAAAACGTTACAGCCTCAGAACGCGATGGCCGTGGGTTCTACTTTCAGCTCACTAACACCGACGCCATCTACAGCTCAAAAACGCAGACGTTTTTATGGGGCCATTGACTAACATGGAGAGCTGCAAAAAATGCCAGAAAACGTCGACGTCAAAAAACGTCCGTGTGTATGAGGCCTAAGTGTTACGTAGGTCCCTGGACAGCTGCCATGTTTTTGGGTGGGCCCCCAGTGGAGTGTTGAGGGCTTTTAATGGCTACGTGTCTGACAAAATGCTGGCCTGCAAAACCCTTGGGGGGGGGAGGGAGAGTTTTGATCTGCATGGCCTTCAAGAGACAGCATCTCTCCTGACAGCATGTTCAAGGATGCTCCTGGTTACAAGAGCCTACAAGCAGAGAGGTGGGCTTCAACTCCTCCCACACCCACTACACACCACACACGTGTCCATGGGTGGCAGAGGTATCTGTGCTGGCAACTTGCAGTGAGCACCCTGTCAACACAGTGACTGAGCTGTCAAAGGCAGCTCTTGATCTCTAGTAATGATTGGGAGCCAGAGGGACTGGCTCCTGATAATGTAACAGCCAGCTACATTTGCACAAGTTGGCAGATTGGTGAATCAGCTCAAATGGATATTAAAAGCATAAGATGTGGCCATTGACAAGGCAGCATTGGTTGGACACTCTCTCTTCTCCAGAGTTATCCATGAAGAAAGTAAAGCCAAATATCTAAACCTGTTCCAATATGATTGTTTAAAGTTATTGCATAAGCCTAACACTGACTGATCCTCTTTAAGAAGAAATGAAAGGGTTTAAAAAGCCAATCAAGCATTATTTTCCTTCTGGGTCGGCTTATATGACCTCTCCTGTGCTGTACTGCTGAAGTTGCAGTTCACTTTTGTGTGTTCCCTGCCCCACCTACTGACCTACTCCCTGAACTCTGCATGTTAACTAAGCAGCTTCCCCACTCCCAACCAGTACTTGAACTGGGACTGAACGTTGCATATGAAACACCCAAGGACTCTGCAAATTGGCACCATTGTTAGTATAAAGTGGGGTGCTGTCTGACGGATGTCGGGGTGGGGATACACAAAATTGGCCCTTAAACTGACTGATTCAATTTCCATGTATACATATACCCTTTTGAAGAGGGGTCCTTCTGCCTGATCAGCCAATCTGAGTCTCAGGACCCACCCATGAGGAGGCAGTGGTCAGTAAGACTACAGGACCTCGCTATAGGGAAGTGGTATACAGTATCTAGCCACTGGTAGGTATTTGACAAGTTGTACTTTTGAACAGAAAAGGGGACCAACAGATGTCAAGTCAGTGTGACTACCAAACCCATCTGACTAGGGCCGGACTGGCCTACCACGGTAGCGGGAAATTTCCCGGTAGGCAGCCTGCTCTGGCTTTGAGCTATGGCTGCGACCGCCAGCCAACCGCATGTTAATTTACAGGCAGCCCGTAACTTTCAGCCTATTTTGGGGCTACCTGTAAATGCTCATTACAGGCAGCGGTGCCTGTATAGCCAAAGGCCCCCTTAGGGGTGGCAGGTAGGGTGAACACATTTCCAAACTGCCATTCAGGGAACCCCCCCCAGCATGCACCGGTTGGTGACGTCACAAGGGGGCAGTGCCAACATGTGACGTTGCTGGGTGGCCCCGCCCCTTACCTATTTGTTTTATGTATGTTAGCCCAACATTGCAGCTGCAGACGGCCACTTAGATTTACACAGTGTAATTGTTCTTTACAATGTTAGGCTAACACACATGAAACTAATGCTCTTTATATCTAAGGCACTAAAGTTGTATATAAAACCACAAAAACTTTATACTACAAAAGCAATACACATGACCTGAGGGATCTGGAGTAAAAACTGGACATACACTGACCTACCTGTCCACTACGCTGACCTACCTGATTCCTACACTGAAATACCTGACCACTACACTTACATTAACCTAACTGGTTCCTACACTGACCACTACACTGACCTACCTGACCAGTACACTAACCTACCTGAATCATACACTGACCTACCTGACCAGTACACTAACCTACCTGAATCATACACTGACCTACCTGACCAGTACACTAACCTACCTGATTCATACACTGACCTACCTGACCAGTACACTAACCTACCTGATTCATACACTGACCTGCCTGTCCACTACACTGACCAACCTGATCTAGCTGATCACTACACTAACCTACCTGATTCCTATACTGACCACTACACTGACCTATCCGATTCCTACCCCATTGAGGAGGGGGGTGCGTGTCACATCCTCAGCTTTGAGGGGCTCATGCTGGGACTTGTAGTCCTTCATTAGGAGGATGGGATCTATGGCAGTGGTGGGGGGTGGAGGAGTGGCAGTGCTTGGGGAGGGATGGGATTAACTCTCACTTGCTGTCACCTGTTAGTCAGTGTCAGTGGTGTGAGAGAGCAAGGAGGGATGGGTGAGAGAGAAAGGTGGGTGGGAGGGTGAGGTGGGTGTCTGAGAGAGAGAGAGAATGAGTGGATGAGCAAGAGAGAGTGGGTGGGTGGGGTGAGACAGGGGGGGTGGGAGATAGAGGGGGTGGGTCAGAGACTCCCCTAGCTCTGCCTGTAGTGCCTCCTGTGCCCCCCTGTCTGTGGGTAGCTGTGTGTGAAGCACCTACCTCCCGCCCATCCTCGTCCTCTGGGCCCTCGGTCAGCCTGTCTTCCTTCTTGATGATGACAGTACCAGCTGAGAGCGGTCATTGGAGAAGGTGTGCCGGCACTGGGATGTGCTGAGTACGCTGCCCCATTGCTGCTCAGGTCAGGGTGGTGGCGAGGTCTTCTCCCACTCCCTCCCGGGCTTTATGTTCTAGCCAACCTCGTACTGCTCACCGGGGCCAGCTACCTGCTGCTTCAAGATGCCGCTGCTGTTGGTGCCGGCTTTAGCTCCACCTCCGCTGCCCTGCACTGAGCCGCCACTAGACCAACGGGACAGTCACTCTCAAGAACCATGGCGGCGGCGGGCCCAACTCAAAGGGCAGCCCCATGAGCACTAGCTCAGAGGAGAAGGAAGTGAAATCCTCCTCCGCTTTCAATGCTGCGCAGTGAGGGAGTCGTGGCTGTGACGTCACTGGTTGCTAGATGCCAGGCAGCTTTAGCAACCAGTGGCCAGGAGTACAGAACAGGTAAAGGCGGAGGTGGAGCCGGAGCCAGCACTACCGCGGCTCATCCACCCCTGTCCCCTGCATTCTTGACTGTTCCCAATGTCAGGTTCATTCGAAGGTACCCGGTACAGAGATGTCAATTACGGAACAGTCCCGCGCAATCCAGGAAACGTGGGCACCTTAGACTGGCTGGTTGATGTGGTTCACCTGATCACACTGCCCTCAATCACACTTTTCCACACATTCGGAGACCCAGAACAAGCTGGTACGTTGTTTTTTTTTTTGTTTTATTAGGGCAGTGGTTCTCAACTCCGGTCCTCGGGACCCACTAACAGGTCAGGTTTTCAGGATAATTGAAATGCATCACAGGTGATATCATTTGCTGCTCAGTGATTGCAGTATTCTAGTCTGCATCTCCCTAAGGTAATGCTTAAAATCTTGCCTGTTGGTGGGTCCCGAGGACAGGAGTTGTATTAGGGGATTTGAACTTGGATGGAGTAGGGATGATTATGGGATGACCATGAATTGAACAGTTCTGTACGTGGGACCTCTACATCCGGTATATACACTTCTCCATCTTCCTCCAGCACTGACACTTTCTGACCGTTAATCTTCATGTACTTCTCTCCTGCAGAACGTTTGCTTCTCTCAGGTGAGACCTGAAAGGATATTTATCAGGCCTCCAACATCATCTTCTGGCCTAGCTAGCACATGGTGAGGACTGCTGTAGTTGAAACAGGACCTCCAGACCACCCATTACAGGCAGAGGCTAATAGCCTTCATTGAGTAGCAAAGTACTGAGTGCTAGCTGGCCTGATGGACTACTACTCCCAGCCCATCCTCCTCCAGGCCCTGTCGGCTCCTCCAGCTGCAATGGCCATCTCCACTACCACAGCAACACAGGAATCCCACACTGACTTCTGCATCCTTCCCAGATCGTCTCTCACCCCAATCTGCTCCGGCATGCCTCTAACAGTTTCCCAGGGTATGTTGCTCACCGACATTCTGACACTTCCACACTGGACATCTCTCCCGAATAGTGCTCTTTCCTGCTGTACTTTCAGCTCTGTCTTGTGCCTGCCACCAAGATCTCACTCCTCCTGGCTTCACCTGAGTTCTCTCTAGGCCTAGGGTCACCCCCCCTCCCCCCAGACTGGGGACTTCCCTTGGGCCACGACAGCCCACACTACTCCATCTCCAGACTTCCTCCCGAACTTCTCCCGCCAGATTGGGCTGACCCAGGATATTTAAGGAGGCCTGCCACCTGCCAACCCAGATTGGGGATTAGTCAGGGCTCCTTAGAACACCCCAGATGGCTACACCTCCCCTCCCAGCTCTCTTTCCAGAAAACACCAGAACCTTCTGGAAAGAAGTGGGAGGTCTTGATGACACCATTCTGTGATTCACTTAAGCCTACCTGAGCTACTCCCAACCCAGGATCAAAACAATCAGGCCTGACTAAATTTTACCTTGGCTACCAAAAATCTCTCACTACACCTACCTAGTGCGGAGGGTGCTACACCCATAAAAAATATGGCTGCAGGCTGACATGTCAGCTGTGCATGCACCGTTCCGAAGCTAGCCAGGTTCCGGAAAGCCGTACACGCTCGGCCATTTTCGAGCAAGCGGGCACATGCGCAGTGACTTTATTTTATATCAGGCATTCATCTCGGTGGCGGCGCGCTCCTCTCCACATCACGGTCTGGTAAGCCCGGACCCCGCACAGCCTATGACCACCTCCTTTACCATGTGCGCACAGCTTCTGTGATGTTATGCTGTTGGGCTGGTATAATACTGCTATGGGGCTCGTATGAAATTCTTTCCAGGGCTGGTTTTTATTTCCAGTCTGGCCCTGCATCTGACTCAATAGTGTGTGTCAACACAGGTCCCTAATCTGATTTAAATGGATCTTGTGAGATGTCTAAACACCAGTTTCTGTTTCTATACAGGAAGACTGCAGTGCGGGTTTGTAAAAGGTGGAGCAGGCACAGGACAGTTGCTCAATACCACCAATATAATTTCTGCTGTATTTTTCGACTGCCCAAGTCCGGTTTCTTGCCTTATGTACATGGGGTCCTGGGGCCATATGATGTGATTTTTTTTTTCCTTGACCAGAAGCCATCGGTACGGTGTGCAGCAACGCATAGAAATTAAAGGCTCTATGAAGATATACCATGGTACTTGCATGAACACACAAATCTGTATGTCCCTGGATGCAGACAGTCCATACTCCCTTGTAGATTTTCCCCCTGCTAGAGTTGTGTTGGCTCTTTGACACCCAGTGGAACTTAGTAGAACCACTGGGCCTGATAAAACTACTAGTAGTGCGCTGTTTAAATAGCGCAGGTTATGACACCTATTTTAGTGCGCCAAATAAACAGTGAATCACAATGCATATTTCTTTTGGATTAAATGAATTGGTAATAGTACATATCTGCATCCTCATTTTGCTATTCCACTGACATCTGGCTATTCTTCTTAACCAACTCTTAACTACTGGCTTTTCATCTTTTCAGGAATTCCTCAAATTACAACATGGTCTGTTGTGTGGTGTGTGTGGTGGGCTTTTTTTTTTTATTTAAATAAGGTTTAATGATTGTAATGTTTGACTCAAGTGCACCGTCAAATTCCATAGTGTGGGTGATAGAATTGCAGCATAGATTACTGTTGTGTACATGGAGCATCCTGGGGAAATCTAAATGGAGCTGGGAAGGCTTCATTACTGTACAGAGTGATGTTCGGGAGGAAGGAATCGATATTTCGGAAAGAGCACTTAATTGTTCTAGTGTAAATAACAGACAGTATAGGCAGCTTTTAATCTACACAATGTCAGGCCATATAGTCATTTTGTTGACTAGACATCTCTGATCCATTACGTTATTAGCTTTTAACTCCTTTGGCCCTTAGAATAGAAGGAAACACGAGGAGACTGGCCTTCAAAGACGACCTTCCTTTATTAAATAACTGTTCTTCAAACCAAGATAACACATCATGGTGAATATCTTCATGGCACAACGTTTGATTTCCATGTCAGCTTTCAAGGAAAGCTGAGAAATTTGTAGGCTGCCGTAGATAATCTCCTTATGATACTAGTAATTTGGCTGTCATACTGATCCTCTATCTTTGGAACTTACTGTTTTGGAACAAAAACACAGGAAGTGAAGCCATGGCTCCTGATATGCATACCTACTCTGGATCAGCAACAAAGGAGGATCTGAGGACAGAAGATGAGTATGAGATTGGGAAACTCGCATTGTTAGAAGAAAGTTGGCACTGCTTGGACCTTGAAGGGGACTTACCCCGAAAGCTTGTCCTGAAAAAATGTATGTTGGTGCAAATAAAAAATGCATTACGGACAGTACTCAATTGATTTTGGTGTATGTAAAGCCAAAGCCTTTTTTTTTTGTTTTGACTTGACGAATGTCCTTCAAAAGTTTGAAAGCCACATACACTGTTGGAAATTAGTTTTTCCGAGGGTAAAAAAATTTCAAAACTTAATAGCAGTGCACACGTTCTCCATCCATTAATTGGACGGTCAGCTCCGATTAATGGGTGGGAGTAGGAAGCTGTTCAGGAATCAACTGAAACATCTCACCTGTGCTTTGTAGGTTTGTTCTGATGATGCAATACTGGAGGTGGGGTAAGGACCGTGGCCCACTGCGGTCAAAAATGAGCATCAATTTGACCCCATTGAAATTAATATTTTCTAAACAAAAGTCTACCAGTGTATAATCAGCTTGAGACGGGATCTCCACATGCCACCCCTTTTTTCTTTACTTATTTTTTTTTCTTTATTTTTTCTTTCACCATAACTAAATCCTCATTGAAAGATTTCCCCTCACATTCTGTCCCAGGGAGATTTCGGATTTCGCCTTGCAGAATCATAGAAAACAGATCCTTGGTGCCCAACCTGCAGCCTGAGGGCCACATTCAGCCCTTTTGGCACTTACTGGGTGGCCCTGTTTATCTCCTGAAACACATGCCCCGTCCCCAACAACACCTATAGCATATTCGTGGTTTTCAGACAATCTCCTGTAGCATGTCTACAGTCCCTGATCGTTTCTTGCACTATGCCCACAATCTTTGACCTTCTCCTATGTCTGTGGTCTCTGACCATCCCCTGTAGCATGCCTGTAGCCTTTTGACCATCTCCTGTAGCACATTCATAGTGCAACTCCTGTAGCTCCTCAGTTCCATACTCCTTTTCTTTAGGAATACAGTCTTCGGGGTTACATTAAAACAAGGTTAACATGCTGGATTCGGCCTTTCACAACTGAAGCATGCAAAGGATATACTGAAAGCATGAGTAGATGTTCATCCTGTTGACCCATTTTGAATATAAAGAAGATTCTCAGCCATTCTATGCATTGTGGTCATACTTCTATATATGTGGTTTATACTGGCTTGGCAAGGACCAGACTTTTCCTATGCAAAGGATTGGCTTGAGCAATGTTGATCATCCAAAATTTGGTAATGAGATGTCGGAATGCCAGTTTAATTCACCCTAAAGAGAACGTGTAAATCATTTTAGAGTGTTAAACTTTTAGATTGATCCCCACAATGGTAAAGTCCAATCCCTATCCTCCTGCTAACTTAAGCTGAACTCATTCAGGTTTACAGTTGACCTGTTACTACCAGAGAAGTGATGTCACAGTCAGTGAAGCTAAATCCATTCTGTTGTACAGCTTTAGAGCGAGCATGGGGCTTACTGCTATGGAAGTCATCCTCATTTGCGTAAAGGCAGCTGGGACGTTAACATATACACTGGGATCAAGGACTGGACAAAACTGGACCAACCTAGTGTGATGTGTACTCATCAGGTTACTACACTGCTGCCTAGTTCATAACCTGTTTCCCACTCCTAACAAGAGTTAGCAGGGTTTTCAGAGTGCTTGATAGGCCTACTTCCTCTTGCCTCTTTCTGCTACTCAAGTTCCCTTTTCCACTGTCCAACAGAAAGTTTGTCAGCTGATAGCAATACTCATTCAGAACATAGTTTTGTGTAATCCAGTAAAGACTAAGGATGGGCTCGGGTGTGTTTACAAGTGCACATGCCCAAGCCCGCCGGGAAGTGAACCCTGCACTGCGCTAATAAAAGGCAGTGAGACATTCCCCGATCGCTGCAGTCGCTCATCGGGAAAATGTCTCACTGCCTGTGATTGGGCAGTGCAGGGTTCACTTCCCGGCGGCCTTGGGCACGTGCACTTGCGAACACGCCCGAGTCCATCCTTAGTAAAGACCAACTCAAAAAGCTTTGATCATAGGCTAATGAGTGAGTCTGCAGCCTCTTGTCACATGGGACTGTTGCATGATTCTATATTGGAGAAAACAAGGAACTTACAGTGAGTGGCATAGGATATTGTCCCAACATCCTTTAAAGGCTTACAGCTAATATTCCCATAACACTGGATCATCCTGCTACTTAAAACCTCCCTGTAGACACTGCACTACAGCTATAGCAATAAAGTATAGAGGCTGCAACTGCTGACTACTTGAGTTTTGGCTTTCCAGTATGTAGGCCAACTGATCTCTGCTGCATGCATGGCTTTTTGCCCCCACGTTGCAGCTTTTGGAGCTTTTGGTGTAGTATGAGATGCAGGTTGCACAGTAGGGAAACCTAAGCAATCAATGGCCAGATTCCACATCACCACTGCATTTGCAAAGGGTGCCCAAAAGTGACTATAAAATCGAAATGCCACCAGGCAGCACTCTTGGTTGCCCATAATAACACATAGATGACGGCTCATTTTAAGTGTCATGTATGTTGCTATGGGGTAGCCAATTGGTGTTGGTAGTTGCTGCCATGGGAGGAACAATGGGAATCTTAGCAGATATTCTTGCTTGCCATGCAATGGTTGTGTGGTTGTACCATTACCTAGACCTGAGATTGTCAAAAAAAATACCACCACAACCCACCAGCAGTGGAAGAAGAGGAAGGCAATACGATGAGTGGCTCTGTCTGGGATTTCAATCTCCCCTAATCTCAGGGAAAATGGCGATTTGCATCAGGTTCTCTGAGCCAATCAAGGGGATCAGGACCGTACTGATCAATTAAGACCATCATCATATGTATAAATATCTTTATAATCTAAGCAACGTGGATTTTTTTTGGCTCTGTCACAATGGCGGTGCATTAGCAGTTCACAGAATCCTTTTACCTGTTGCGTGGAGGAGTTTCTTTCAGGCAGAGGCTAATAACATGGATGACATTCTCTGTCAGAGCTATCATCAGCCTGCAAGGGGTTAACCACTGTAATCTATCACCCCCGCCTCCTCTATATTTCTCTGGCGTTCTCACATTGAGTGATTCTTGTATTCTCCTTCTCTGCATTGTGCCTGAACCAATTCTTGCATCCCAGGCAGATCTCCTTCCATTACTGTAATTGGTTTCAGTGCAGGCTTGCAGGATGAATTTGCAGCAGTGGTGGGGCAGGGGGTGGGTGCATCCCTTTAAATCACATGACTGACATCATTGGACCCATAAATAAACTAATAGATGTGACATGAGGCATACACCCTGTATTGATTCCCACCTCTGCCCAACCAGACAGCTCACTGATACGGGCCTGGTTTGTGTGTGTGGGGGGGCTGCAAAGGGAGGGCTGAATATATTAGTAAATGGGCTGTCTTAATTAAAGAGTGCATGACTGTGCTCTAGTGATATTGCTGTGAAGAATACTAGGTGAAAATATATAGTAGATATGTCTTCAGCTATGAGGGGTTTTGTATATTTTAGTAGTGTTTGGGCATACTCTAGCTCCGCACGTTGCTTCCTTGTTACCATGGCTGGAATAAGACACCAGCTTGTTAGATCCTGCAGATGGGTTTTACCAGCCCTCTTTGACGTGCTTGCTGGAGCTCCCAAAACTTGTAAGATTGGCTTTGCAAAACTACCATGTTGGTGGCCTCAGCCTGAGGCAAAGAAGGGTTCCTTTTTTAGTTTTTCCTCTTGAACATCTGGGTGTCCATCAAGTCTGAGCCCAACTTGCAGTTCTGCAGCAAGACTTGAAAATCAAAGTCTGGAAACAACCCTTTCTCACATTAAAGAGGTGCTCCTACGTGTCAGGGTGGTCATCTGGGCTCAGGATATTTCAGACACTTGGGACCAGAACATTGCCTCTTGGAGCTTCAAGATGGAGTTCTGGTCCTTTCCTCCACCCAGTAAACCTGCCGTTGTCCCACAAAATAGGGCAGATCTTAATGCTGCTCCAGCAACCCCAGTTCCAGAGGCTAAAATATTTCTACCTCAATCCTTTTATTGTTCCCAAAGCAAAAGGGGGGGGTCGCCCTATTCTAGGCAACAAATGCCACTTGGAATCTGCCTGCTCCGCCATTGCTTCACTTAATTCTGATGACCTCTGTGGACATCTAGGATGGTTACTACAGATACCAATTTTTTTTTCTCCACATCCATGCTACTTGTGTTTTGCTGTGCACAAAGGTAAAAAAAAAACCTTGATCCTTTACAACTATCTAAGAGGACAAATGGGGACAAATCAAAGTTTATCAACCGTATGGACAATAAAAATTCAAAGGCTCAGGATAGAAAATGTGTTGCTTCTTTTTTGAACAACATTCTTACTGAATGTGGTTAGTATGGCAGTCCAACAAACTTAATGGGCACAATTAATTATCTGTCGAATGATCATTAATGTTTAGATTCTGTGTCCTGCAATGCGCTCCAAAAAAGGTTTTTTTATGGGTACACAGTCAAAATCTTTTGCTTTTCTTTTAGTTTTTTGATGAAAGCAGGACGTTTACTGTCCTTGAGGAGGATCCACTTCACTTTCAGTGATGGTCACAGAACCAAGGAGTTGGGGGTAATCTGTCCAATACAGAGTTTTGGGAGGGCCAGTGTGAGCTAAACCCCTCTGTGTGATCCTTCACTGTATCAGGAGGTAAGGGGACATTCTCCACAATGGGGACAGAGATCACAAACTTTTCCCACACTTTTCAAAGCTAAAGACAGGAGAATAGTCTTGAATTTCACTTTCAGGTCAGTCTGGGACACAGCTCAGTGTGTTGGCCTTTCATTCTTCCAGTGCAGATTGCTGTGCCAACAATTAAAGCTCAACAGCAGCCGGTATGAGAACTTTAAAGCTGAAGTTTGATCTGACTTTATTATGCCTCCATTGGTTCCTCCCTTCCCCCTCAACAGGGTAATGACCTTTTTCAAATAAAACCTTTCCTCTTTTATTGCTCACCTTTTTTAGTCCCAGTGATCTCATCACTGGGTCTTTGTATTTCACTATACAATGCAGGCAGAATGTGGCTGGTGGGGAGGGCTGGCAGCACACCACAGCACCCTGCCCCAGTACTCCTTTCAAGAGTCCATGGTCCTGGTGCAAGCAGTGGGATGGTTCTTGAGAGGAGTTGTGCAAATATCAAAATGCTTTGATAAGTGGATGTCAGTCTGGAGGAGTGAGCATTCTTAGGCAGGCTGCATTTGCATGCAGACTGCTCTGGGTAACACCCATATGCATACCTCTCAACCGTGCCGCATTCGCCGGGACTATCCTGGGATTTAATCCATGTCCCAGAGAATCAATGCTTTGTCCCAGAGTGGAGCCAAGTGCTGGAACAATTTCTAGCACTTGGCTCCAGTTGCTGGCCCACAAGCATGCACCAGCGCGGGCACCAGTAACACCCGCCCTGTGGCTGCTGTGGGGTGTCTCGGGTCCTACACGGCTATGTATATGTGACAGGCAGTCTGTGGCGAGAGATGTCAGCTGCTGCACTCATGCACCTTGCACTGCAGAGCAGCTTGTGGCTCCTTTTCCTTGGCTGTGATGCAGACAGGAGGGGTGAGGTGGGGAGGAGTCAGGTCATGCCCGGATCTATGGTAGTGGTGAAGTGGGCCTTCCAGATTTCACCTGGTCGCTGAGGGAAGTGACCACGGCTGTGCTTTCCCTCTCCAGTCATTCCGGCAATCCTCCTTATGGCAGGTGACACAGAATTCATAGATTGGACTGTACACAGTATGATTAGCACCCCCTATGTCCTCCAAAAGCTGCTCATCTTCTGGCAGCGGGAAATGGGGATGGAGGGTGGTAACCATACAGTGTACAATCTGATCTGTGGACCTGGCCCGTGTCATGTGCTGTATGAAGGGGCACTGGTATGACAAGAGGGAGAGAGGTTTGTGGAGGGAGAAGGGGCTATGTGCACAGGGAAGGTTAATTTGGGGAGGGGGGATTTTGGTTACGAGGAAGAATTGGGGGGGGTTGACTCCATGTACCCTGCCCTACTGACTCCTGTCCTCTGTCCTGCTGGCCCTGTATCCTGCCCTGACCCTGTACCTGGCCCTATTGACTCCTGTACACTGCCCTACTGACTCCTGTACACTGCCCTACTGACTCCTGTCCTCTGTCCTGCTGGCCCTGTATCCTGCCCTGACCCTGTACCTGGCCCTATTGACTCCTGTACACTGCCCTACTGACTCCTGTACACTGCCCTACTGACTCCTGTCCTCTGTCCTGCTGGCCCTGTATCCTGCCCTGACCCTGTACCTGCCCCTATTGACTCCTGTACACTGCCCTACTGACTCCTGTCCTCTGTCCTGCTGGCCCCTGTATCCTGCCCTGACCCTGTACCTGGCCCTATTGACTCCTGTACACTGCCCTACTGACTCCTATACACTGCCCTACTGACTCCTGTCCTGCTGATCCCTGTACCTGGCCCTATTGACTCCTGTACACTGCTCTACTGACTCCTGTCCTCTGTCCTGCTGATCCCTGTACCTGGCCCTATTGAATCCTGTACACTGTCCTACTGACTTCTGTCCTCTGTCCTGCTGATCCCTGTACCTGGCCCTATTGAATCCTGTACACTGCCCTACTGACCCCCTGTCCTCCGTCCTGCTGATCCCTGTCCTCTGCCCTTGTGACCCTTCTTCTCCGCCATACTGACCCCTGTATAGGTACAAGGAAGCCCAGGTTTTGTTTAACCGCACTCCTTAAGCCCCTCTCACTGTTAAGAGTTTGGCCACACCCACATTTTGCCGCTCACTTCCTCCAAGTGTCCCTCATTCTGAAGTTCTGGAGTCGGGAGGTATGCATATGTGATGTTGAGCCTCCATGATTTGAAAGAACAATAAAGCAAATGAATGAAAGGGGAAGTCCAGGGGCTGCAGCTTCTTATGCACATCTTGAGAAGCTCACAGTGTGCAGTGAAATTAGAGTAAGCAATTTCAGTAGCGGAGATGAGCCTGCTGCCTGTACAACTGTGTGACTGGAGAGAAGGCTGGAGCTCAGTGTCAGAGCCGTTTTTGTGCTGTGTTTTTGCACACACGTTAAATGCATCTTTAGCCTGAAGATTTTAAAATCCCCACACATTATATATTTTCCAGAGGTGGATGCTAAAAAGTTGAGAACAAAATGATGGTAGTTCTAATTTTTTACCTCATCATATTGCTGCAACGGTTTATGAAGCCCAAATTTTTCAGTGAAAAATACACGCAAGTTCATTTTGGGACACGCAAATGCAATATTACATGTTGAGCCTTAAAATTGTACGTCTGTGAAATGGTGACAAATTTCAATGCACAATTTAGGCTGCATTCACACCTGGGCGTAGCGTTTTCAGGCAGAAATACACACATTTTTTACTGCGATTTTGCAGCAATATTTACCATGATTTTTGCCGCAATTTTGCTGCGATTTTTACCGCGATTTTGTACAGGTCCAAAGGTCACTAATGTAAAAAGTAGAAAAACTCCCAAATCAAGCTACAAAAATACTTTCAGAACTTGTTTGAGCTTCAGGCGTTTGTAGGCTTTTGGCTTCAGGCGTTTTTGAGTGGAGATGTGAACCATCTCCATAGAGCCCTCCTGCGTTTTGTAGCTTCAGGCTTCAAGCTACAAAATGCCCAGGTGTGAATGCAGCCTTAAGGTGACTCTTTAAAAGCACTGATCAGTCGGTGATCAGTTTAGCGTTAACCATGAATGATGGCATATGGAGTGATGCCCAATATGTGTAGTGCATTTGGAGACACCCTTGATGCGTGTGTGTTCATATGTACAGTATCTCACAAAAGTGAGTACACCCCTCACATTTTAGTAAGTATTTTATTCTATCTTTTCATGTGACAACACTGAAGAAATGACACTTTGCTACAATGTAAAGTAGTGGGTGTACAGCTTGTATCACAGTGTAAATTTGCTGTTCCCTCAAAATAACTCAACACACAGCCATTAATGTCTAAACCGCAGGCAACAAAAGTGAGTACACCCCTAAGTGAAAATGTCCAAATTGGGCCCAATTAGCCGGTTTCCCTCCCTGGTGTCATGTGACTCATTAGTGTTTCAAGGTCTCAGGTGTGAATGGGGAGCAGGTGTGTTAAATTTGATGTTATCGCTCTCACTCTCTCATACTGGTCACTGGAAGTCCAACATGGCACCTCATGGCAAAGAACTCTCTGAGGATCTGAAAAAAAAAAGAATTGTTGCTCTACATAAAGATGGCCTAGGCTATAAGAAGATTACCAAGACCCTGAAACTGGGCTGCAGCACGGTGGCCAAGACCATACAATGGTTTAACAGGACAGGTTCCACTCAGAACAGGCCTCGCCATGGTCGACCAAAGAAGTTGAGTGCACGTGCTCATCGTCCTATCCAGAGGTTGTCTTTGGGAAATAGATGTATGAGTGCTGCCAGTATTGCTGCAGAGATTGAAGGGGTGGGGGGTCAGCCTGTCAGTGCTTAGACCATACGCCGCACACTGCATTAAATTGGTCTGCATGGCTGTCATCCTAGAAGGAAGCCTCTTCTAAAGATGATGCACAAGAAAGCCCGCAAACAGTTTGCTGAAGACAAGCAGACTAAGGACATGGATTACTGGAACCGTGTCCTGTGGTCTGATGAGACCAAGATAAACGTATTTGGTTCAGATGGTGTCAAGCGTGTGTGGCGGCAACCAGGTGAGCAGTACAAAGACAAGTGTGTCTTGCCTACAGTCAAGCATGGTGGTGAGAGTGTCATGGTCTGGGGCTGCATGAGTGCTGCCGCCACTGGGGAGCTACAGTTCATTGAGGGGAACCATGAATGCCAACATGTACTGTGACATACTGAAGCAGAGCATGATCCCCCTCCCGTTGGAGACAGGGCCGCAGGACCGTACTCCAACATAACAACCCCAAGATGACCGCTGCCTTGCTAAAGAAGCTGAGGGTAAAGGTGATGGACTGGCCAAGCATGTCCCCAGACCTAAACCCTATTGAGCATCTGTGGGGCATCCTCAAAGGGAGGATGGTGGAGGTGGAGGAATGCAAGGTCTCTAACATCCACCAGCTCCGTGTTGTCTTCATGGAGGAGTGGAAGAGGACTCCAGTGGCAACCTGTGAAGCTCTGGTTAACTCCATACTCAAAAGGGTTAAGGCAGTGCTGGAAAACGGTGGCCACACAAAATATTGATAATTTGGGCCCAATTTGGACATTTTTACCTAGGGGTGTACTCATTTTTGTTGCCAGCGGTTTAGACATTAATGGCTGTGTGTTGAGTTATTTTGAGGGGACAGCAAATTTACACTGTTATACAAGCTGTACACTCACTACTTTACATTGTAGCAAAGTGTAATTTCTTCAGTGTTGTCACATTAAAAGATATAATAAAATATTTACAAAAATGTGAGGGGTGTACTCACTTTTTGTCAGATACAGTACTTGTAGCACCCTGGTCTTAGGCAGGGTTGTTAACAGATTTAGTTTGCTAGGTGGTAACTAGCCTGGCTAAATGTTAGGGGGATCAACTGACTTTTCCCTAAATCTGGATTTAATGCACCTCTCTCTTCTGTCACTAGGTGGCATTGTTGCCTGTGGCATTAGAATGACCAGGGCATAGTGAATTCAGACTAGGAGTGGATAGGTTGTTTCAGCCAATTGGCAGGGGTTTTATCTGGCCCCTTGGCCTGCTGGTGGAGCCTATTTATTCAGGAGGAGTCAGGTACTCAGGGTTCTGTGCCACCTGAATGGCTGTCTGGGTGGATGTGTGTTACAAGGCTCCGGGTTGCTAGGCCAGAAGCCTGAAGCCTATCCCAGGAGCACCTGGCTGCCAGGCTGCCTGAGGCCTATCCAGGTTAGAGAGAAGCAGTGCGGGGTTGGGGCTTCAAGCCGGAAGCCCAACCAAGTTGCAAAGGTTTCACCGGACGTTGAACCGGATCGTTGCCAGCGGTGAGGGAGAAATAGTTGCCACAAGGGACAACCATTCCTGTCGCCAGGGGCAAGTGAGGATCAAGGCCAGTGTATGGAAGTCTGAAGAAGTAACAGAGCAACCTTTTCACCAGTCGGGGACAGTGAAGAAATGGGAAAGCTTCAGCAGAGTGCCAAGCCAGGGACCCAGTGGGTGAAGCTTGAGGATTATATAGTGGGTTAGTTGTGGAAGAGCTCAGGGGATCCAGTGACTGGGATCTTGAAGTCTAGTGAGAGATTGGGAGCTCAATGAGTGAAGATCTACAGGGGGATACTGTGAGATGTGAGAGAAGATCTATAATGGGTTACTGTGAGTTACGTGTACAGATCTCTATTGACTGTTGAAAGTTCAGTTGCCAAAGGAGACAGCAGTTCTACAAATACAGTTTCTGCAACCAGCTTAAAAGCCCTCTACCTGTATAGCTGTCTGCCTTTTATTTTTGTCTCTGAGTATGCCAATTGCTTTTGCATCTGCCGAAGGGTGTCCTGGCCCTAAACCCTCTCTCCACCAGTTCTGTTTAAGAGACAATAAATCTTTTCTTGCATTCAAAAAGTGATTGGCGCCCATGTTTCCAACTTGCATTACACCCTACATGCCTAGTAACCCATACTGTGGAGAAGGATGTCAGCTCTCCCTAACTCTGGAGGTCACCATTAGGCCTTTAGAGGGCTGGGACACCGCTACATACTGTACATCATGGGGCAAGAGCAGGGGTGTATCTACCACAAGGCAAACAAGGTGTTTGCCTTAGGTGGTGCCACCCCCAGGCAGAAGGGCAGAGGCGGCTTTTTAACCACTTCCCATCCTTTTGGTGGTTGTACCCAGATGATGCCTCTTCTCGGTATGGTGTTTTAGAGCCGGAGATCAGCTCCCTTGTATTAGCAATCGGAGAGGGCTTGCTAGCTGCTCGATTACTATTACCAGCAGCAGGAGGGGAATCCATAACCCCCCACCTCCTTCCAATGCTCTCTCGGGCTCTCCCATCCCAATGGGAGACCCGAGCAACCAGCCGGCATGTCCGCAGGCTGGCCAGACAGCCAAGCAAAGCCAGGAAAGGCTTTGATCGGCTGTTCGTTACAGTAAACCAGAAGCAATGACATCAGTTTTAAAAAAATCTAAAGCATTTAAAGACACCAATCTTGGTGTTTCTGAATGCTTTTTAATTGCAGAGGAGGGATTTGGGGTTTTCTAGACCCCTGATCTCTCCATAAAGAGTACCTGTCATGTGCCTATTGCTGACACAAGGATGTTTACATTTCATGTCTCAGGGTATGATGAGGAAACCGTAGTTGCTCACTGTGAACAGTATACCGCGGCTGGGATGGGACATATTTAGATGGGGGGTGCCCAATTTTTATTCCATTTTCCATGGCTGGTAAAGTTCAGTGTTCTTGCCCACGTGTAGTTGACATCCCCCTGAAGGGGAAAACCAATTCAGAAAATATCTACTTAATCTTATCTGAGGCCCTAATTCATATCAGTGTCACGTAACCACCTCTACTCTTTCCTTGCAGACCTACTTTCTCTTGCTGACTAACTATTCTCCACCTTGACTCCACCCTTCCTGCCTATTTATACCCTAAGCAAACAAAGGGAATTGGGGATCCCTAGAAGAAACTAAGCAGACTTAGACCAAATATGGAGCTGTGACAGGGTTCTATGTGGTTCTAGCTGTTTCTAACTGCTCCTATATCATATTTGCTGATTCTTGTAGCAAGCCCGTAGTTTTGACCATATCCTGCTGAATGTCTGCCACCATAAAGCTTGTTCTAGCCAAACATGAACACAAAGTCTTAATCCAGTATGTCATTGCTTTCAATAAGCCTTATTGATTAATGCAGTACATCCTGATTACTACCAACTCAAGACTGGGCATTTTCACGAGTTTCAGGTCACACAGGTGACCTACTGGAGTGCCTCTTGCTCAGCGTTTTAGTTGATGCTGGAACGAGCTCTAGGGACCAGCACTTGGTGTGCCTACAGTGGAAGAAACTTTGTTGGAGCTTGGAAGCATTGAGAATATGGATGATCGTCTGAGCTTTATTACATTTATTGAATACAATGTGGGGCCATTTGGTGATGTCCAGTCCAAGACTGCACTTAAAGTTCCATATATCAAATTGACCACCAATGTACTAGAGGCTGCAGCCTCACCCAGATGGAGCAGTAAATATCCTGCTGAATAGGCTGCAGGAGGTTATACAATACTCACATTAAAGGCAAACTAAGGGAGAGTTGGCAGGTCACTGAATGATTTAATTGGTTGATGGACATTCTTTAATGCAGACATTCTTTCAACGTGTGACTCTAAATGGCTCTGCAGAGTAATCAAGTGTTTTAGATAATGGACGGTCTATGACCAGTGTGGCTTTATTCATTCTGTGAAGATGTCCATTCCATGTGATGGTTCAGTGGAGGCTCTCTCTTTGTTTATGTAGGTGATCTCTGTGAGGAGCTTCTTGCAGTCTGGGGGGAGAATGCTTTTTTATGGCTCCTATGAGCTGTCCCTAGTTGTCTATCATTGAGCCAGCTTCCACTGCTGTGTCTGTCTTGGCTATTAATCAAGCAGCTGTCTCTACTGCTCAGTGCATTGTAGTGTCACTGTCTCTGGCTATCAATTAGATGTCTTTGGGGCTGTCACTGGCTCTGATACAGTTTATCCTCAAGCATTCTCTAATGCTGTGTGTTGCAGCGATCAGGTCTTGAGCTGTCTCTTATTCTGAAATAGCAGTTCTAGTACCAGTACTTGGATTGCCTAGAGAAAACATTTTTGTCTGGCTTGTCTGCCAATGTAAAAATCGTCTTGCCTTTCTGGTACTGTATCTCTAATATAAGCACACCCTCAAGATTTTCAAACGTAATGAATGCATGCTTGCCAACTTTATGGTCCCAGATCCTGAGACAGTTAACCCTGCCCAAATTTTGCAGATTTTCCTCTTACTTTTCGGGTGGGGGTGGCCAAATTACACCCTTTTATGAGCTTGTCCTGTCCAGACCCAGCATCTAAATATGTTCGGAATGACCATCATGCCCACTTTTATGGGGTTGGTCCTACTTAAGTTTTAAATATGTGGGGATCATCCACTTGTGACCTCCCATTTCCCACACTTAAAGCCTCTTTGAGTTACTGTGCATGCGCAGTAACTTAAATAGGTTTGATACTGTGATCCCGGGACATGACCCAGGACAGTTGGCATGTATGCAAAAGGGGGTATCTCTCTTATATGAAACATTCTGTTTATAGTAAAAGGTGTTGTTGGGCTCCAACCACTTTTTACTATAATACCCCAACCCCTCCTTTTTTTCTTGTGTCCAGCCCTGCTCTTCCTCCTCTCTTGGCTAACCAAGAATGTAAAACCCTCTACTGCCCTCATTATCCTGAGATACTCACAGCATACATTTCAAGAGGCTTTGGGGCAATCCACACTGGGCATGCTCCACACTACATCATCAGGTAGCTAAAAATAAATATGAAAAACAGAGCTGTGCTAAATACAATATGCATCAACACTTTACACATAAAGTGCCAGTCCATAAAAGTGACCACAAAAGAACACAAGAAGGTGACATGCTCTCCCCTACATTATACAGATCCATTCACCAGAGTGCCAAGACCACAAAGAGGTCTATATCACTTAATAGGTTTTGTCAAATCGCCATGGATATGATGAGGAACGTGTTTAAGCTGGCCAACTGCATCAAAGTAATCCCTTTCTCTGGTCCGCATTAGAGACTGGGCAAGGAGGGATTTCTTTGCAGTTGGTCAGTATTGCAATGTTGCCCTATAGTTGTCTTGTCCTATTTATCTAGAACCTGTCTTTGGTTCCCTGTGTCCATCTCTTGCTGTATTTGAGAATGCTGCCTGTGTATTTTTAATACACCTCTTATCTAGTCTCATGATCCTTGCATTCCATTGCAACCTTACTGAGCTGCCTCTATTGCCCTACAGTTGTCTCATCCTGTCTATCCAGAACCTCTCCATTGTATCCTGTGTCCATCTCTTGAGAAAAGTGTCGTCTGTGTTTTTCTTTACTCATCTTTAGAGTTGAGCGAACACCTGGAAGTTCGGGTTCTGCTGGTCCGTCCGAACTTCGTGACAAAGTCCGGGTCCGGGTCCGGACGGAACCCGAACGATCGCACGGACACAAGCGAGTTGAGATTTCTACTCATTTCTTTTTGTGTCTGCTGTGAAAAGAGTTCTCTACCTGTGTCCTATGTTACCTCTCCAAGACCTATCTGTCCTACTCTGTTGACATCCCGTTATCTCCGTCGAGTCATTCCAACGTTACCTTACGTTCCTAGTACTCTGATCTATTCTCCACATAATTTTTATGTGTCCGTCGTAAGAGTTTATGTCGTTCTCTACCTGTGTCCCTTGGTTTCTGTCCAAGATCTATTTATCCTGTTCTGTTGATATCCCGTTGTAACGTTATGACTGGTTGACGTTTCTTTAGGGAGGAACGGGTCAGAGATTACGCCTGGT
>BLSH010071085.1:1383392-1394035 GCA_018402905.1 Glandirana rugosa | reverse complement strand
GAAATCTCTAATTTCTGCTATCTGTCCTCAGAGCAACAGCACAGACAGCAGTAGTAAAGTAATCTATCTCAGGATGCAGGATCAGGTCTTAAAATGGCTAAAATCTGTCCCTCACGCCGTCAGCTTCCTTTCCCTATACTAACCCAAGGAGCATGTGACTGCAGCACTGTGACTCCAGCTTATAAAGAGGCTGGGTCACATGATGCACCGGCCAATCACAGCCATGCCATTAGTAGGCATGGCTGTGATGGCTTCTAAGGGCAAACCAGTGAAACGCTTGTTGATTGGCTGCCCTGCAGCTTCTCAACACGTGGAGTAAAATAGCAGAACCCCGGACCGAACCCGAACGATTTTTGAAATGTCCGGGTCCGGGTCCGTGCCACGGACACCCTAAAGTTCGGTACGGACCCGAACGTTACAGTCCGGGTTCGCTCAACACTACTCATCTTGTCTATCTAGAACTTGTTTGTGGCTCCTCTATATTACACTCATGCTGTTTTTGAGGGACCGGTTTCTGTTGCTGTATAGTTGTCTCAATTTGTTTATCGTTTATCTTGAATATGTCTCTGGTTCCCCGTGTCCATCTCTTGCTGTCTTTTAAGGAGTTATCTTTGTTTTTCAATATCCATCTCATCTTACCTGTCTAGGACCTGTCTCTTGAATTTTGTTACTATCGCAACCTTAGTAAGCTGTCTTAGTGGCCACAAGTTGTCTCATTCTGTCTATCTAGAACCTATATCTGGTTCGCTGTGTCTGTCTCCTGTCGTCTGAGGAAACGGTCTGTTTTTCTATACCCACCTCATCTTGTCTGACTGGTCTCTAGTTCCCTATATCTGTGCCATGCGGTCTTTGAGGGAGCGATCTCTTGTCCTATACTCATCTCATCTTGCCTATCTTCTAGAACCTGTCTCTCTGGTTGGTTCATCATTTCTGTTTCATAATGGTCTTTGAGAGAGCGGTCTTTTGCTCTATACCCATCTTTTTCTGTCTGTCTGGGACCTGTCTCTTGATAACCATTACAACCTTAGTAAGCTGTTTCTATTAGCCTATAGTTGTCTCTTCCTGACTATCTAGAACCTGTTTATCATTCCCTGTGTCCATCTCTTGCTGTCTGTGTTTTTCAAAATCGAACTCATCTGGTCTGTCTAGGACCTGTCTCTTCACGCTGGCAACCATCACTTTTGCCCTATACACATCTCCTCCTATACTATCTAGGACCTGTCTTTGGTTTCCTTTCTCAATCTCATGCTGTCTTTAGGAGAGCTTTTTGTTTCCTATTCCAATCTCCTCTGGTCTACCTAGGACTCCTCTCTGGTTCCCCATATCTGTCTCTCTTGCTGCGTACCCATCTTATCTTTTCTGTCTAGGACATGTCTCTGGGTCTCCCATATCTGTTTAATATTGTCTTAAAGGGAGCGGGCTCTCTTGCTGTATGCTCATCTCATCTGATCTAACTAGGACTTCTCTCTGGTTCACCATATCTGTCTAATTCTGTCTTTTGAAGGAGTTATCTGTCTTCTTCTATACCCATGTCATGTGGTCTGTCCAGGACTCCTTTCTGGTTCCCCATATCTGTTTTGTACTGTTCTCAGGGGAGCCATCTCTCTTGCATTATACCCATCTCATCTGTGTAGGATTGTCTCTGGTTCCTCATATCCTATCTTATGCTGTCTTCCCCTATTCATCTCTTTCTGTCTTCAAGAGAGTAGTCTCTTTTGCCCTATACCCATCTCATCCTGTCCTATCTAGGACCAGTCTTTGGTTCTCTGTGTCCATCTCATGCTGTCTTTAAGGGAGTTGTTGTCTATACCCATTTCATCCTGTCTGCCTAGGACTTGTCTCTAGTTCCCCATAGCGGTCTCATACTGTCTTCGACGGAGCGGTCTCTCTTGCTCTAGACTTGTCTCATCTTGGTTATCTAGGACTTGTCTTGGATTCCCCCCCTATACCCATCTCACCCTGTCTACCTAGGACCTGTCCCTGGTTCCCTGTGTCCATCTCCTGCTGTCTTTCTGGGAGTTGTCTGTTTTTTTTATATCCATTTCATCCTGTCTGTCTAGGACTCATCTCTGGTTCCACCATATCTGTTTCATTCTGTCTTCAAGGGAGCGGTCTCTCTTGGTGTATACCTGTCTCATCTTGTCTAACTAAGACTTGTCTCTGGTTCCTCATATCTGTCTTGTGCTGTCTTTGAAGGAGCTGTCTGTCTTCTTCTATACCCATTTCATATGGTCTGTCTAGGACTCTTCTCTGGTTCCCCCATATCCATCTCATATGGATATATGAGATGATCTTTGAGAGAGCCGTCTCTCTTGCTCTATACTCCTCTCATCTTATCTGCCTAGGACTTGTCCCTAAATTCCCATATCCATCTCTTGCTTTCTTCAAGAGAGTGGTCTCTCTTGCCCTATATCCATCTCACCCTGTCCTCCTCTTATTCTGTCCTGTCTAGGGCCCGTCTCTGGTTCCCTGAATCTCGTGTGGTCTTTGAATACTTTGTTTCCCATACCAATCTCATCTGGTCTGTCTAGGACTCTGGTTCCCCATATCTGTCTCATACTGTCTTCAAGAAAGCAACCCCCTTTGCTATATACCCATCTCATCTTGTCTGTCTAGGACTTGTTTCTGGTTCCCCTTATCTTATGCTGTCTTCAAGGGATTGGTCTCTCTAGCCCTATACCCATTTCATGCTATCCTATCTAGGTTCTCTGTGTCCATCTCATGCTGTCATTAAGGGAGTTGCTTTTCTATACCAATTTCATCCTGTCTGTCTAGGACTTGTGTAGTCTCATACTGTCTTCGAGGGAGCAGTCTCTCTCGCTCTATACTCCTCTCATATTGGCTGTCTAGCACTTGTCTCTGATTTCCCCCTACCCATCTCATGCTTTCTTCAAGAGAGTGATCTCTCTTCTTCTATCTAACTTGTGGGTTCCCCCGTATCTGTCTCATACTGTCTTTGAGGGGCCGGCTCTATACGCCTCATCTTGTCTGTCTAGGATTTGTCTTTAAATTCCCCTATTCATCTCTTGCTATCTTCAAGAGCGTGGTCTCTCTTGCTCATCTCATGCTATGCCCATCTCATTCTGTCCTATCTAGGACCTGTCTCTGGTTCTCGGTATCCATCTCATGCTGTCTTTAAGGGAGTTGTCTTCTATACCCATCTAAGACTTTTCTCTGGTTCCCCATAGTGGTCTCATACTGTCTTTGAGGGACCGGCTCTATACGCCTCATCTTGTCTGTCTAGGATTTGTCTTTAAATTCCCCTATTTATCTCTTGCTATGTTCAAGAGAGTTGTCTCTCTTGCTCATCTCATTCTATGCCCATCTCATTCTGTCCTAGAACCTGTCTCTGGTTCTCGGTATCCATCTCATGCTGTCTTTAAGGGAGTTGTCTTCTATACCCATCTAAGACTTGTCTCTGGTTCCCCATAGCGGTCTCATACTGTCTTTGAGGGAGGGGTCTCTCTTGCTCTACACTCATCTCATCTTGGCTGTCTACGACTTGTCTCTGATTCCCCCTACCCATCTTTTGCTTTCTTCAAGGAAGAGGTCTCTCTTGCCCTATACCCATCTCGCCATGTCTATCTAGCACCTGTCTCTGGTTTCCCCCCTTCTTATGCTGTCATTAAAGGAGCTGTCTCTGGTCCTGTCTTCTGCTCTGCAGCTGGGAGGGAGATCCTGTGGCTGGGAGAGGAGGAGAAGGAGTGGCCACTGGCTGGAGAGAGTGAGAGACATTGAGATAAGCAGAGGGAGGGACAGGCAGACAGAGAGAGAGAGTGAATGCAGAGGTAGAGGATCTCACACAGGCAAGATCTGTTCAGATTGTCTCAGGTAAGGGCTGCCGTGACCCTTCAGGGCATTGCATGTCTATGTGCAGGCTGTAGTGTGGTGTGTAAGTGTCAGAGTGTTGCATGCATTCTCTGAATTGCAAGCATTCTGGGTGATTGACAGCTCACTCTGTCATGATTTTCCTCTCTCTGTATACACAACAAAATGTTTGCATCTATTGGCATTGCAGATTGGGTTGCCATCTGTCTGTGCGCAAGCCCAGATTGCACTGGGGTGCCTTGTGTTTGTGTGGGTATGTGTAGGTGTGTGCACAGCCGGGTGGGGGGTGCTAGTTGCTGGAAACCTAAGAGGATAGAAGCTGCATGAAAAAGGAAAATCCGAAGACAAGCACAGAGCTATGAGTTGGATAGGAGCTGACAGCGCTAAAGAAAGTAACCGTCATTAGATAATTGAGATGGCAGAGATTGCTTAGGTGGAAATCGTATGTTTATAGGTTAGACCATTGAATGCTAATGCAATTCACTGCTCTGATATGCAATACTTAATGACTGCTCTGGGTTGCAATGTTTAGGCTGGTGTAGCTTGCCATGTTTAACCCACTTGCAATGTTTTCATATGGAACTAGGAGGTGATCCATCAAACTAATTAGGGTTTCCATCAATGTGTCAACTTAACATTGTATGACCATTTACAGGACAAAACTCCTCTTACAAATTGACCATCCACCTATTTTTTTTATTTTGCTCTGGGTTGCAATTTTTAGGTTGGTGTAGCTTGCCATGTTTAACCCACTTGCAATGTTTTCAAATGGAACTAGGAGGTTATCTATCAAATTAATTAGGGTTTCCATCAATGTGTCAACTTAACATTGTATGACTGTTTACAGGACAAAACTCCTCTTACAAATTGACCATCCACCAATTTTTTTTATTTTGCTGTGGGTTGCAATTTTTAGGCTGGTGTAGCTTGCCATGTTTAACCCACTTGCAATGTTTTCATATGGAACTAGGAGGTTATCTATCAAATTAATTAGGGTTTCCATCAATGTGTCAACTTAACATTGTATGACCATTTACAGGACAAAACTCCTCTTACAAATTGACCATCCACCAATTATTTTTTTTTCACCCTATTAGAGGTATTCTTCAATGATATCACTGTTTACAAAAATTCCCAACAACTATAATTATTGGGAACTTTTGTAAACCATAAAATAGCAATATAAACCTTTTCTCTAACTGGGTAAAAGATCCCGTGGATGGTCAAGGAATTAGGATCATTTCAGGTTTTCTGTAGCTTTGATACGCAACGTTTTTTTTAGAACACAATTCTAGGATTGATGTGGCAGTAATGTGCAGTGCAACCATGAGGAATGAGGTTGAATTGTGTTGGTATTGCCGAAGGCCTTTGAGATATGCCATTATTTCGGCATATCTTGATTTAGAAGCTCTAAGATTTTTTGCTGAGGTGGCATTCATGAGCCGTGCTTTAGTAAACTTGTTGCAGTTTTTGGTTGGTTGTAATAATATAGATGGTTTTAGTTTTTAGAATAAAAATCATCTGCAAAGTTGAGTTAATGTGGTATCGTGCCATATCAACCAAAACTTGACATCGTAAGGGATTCCATACCGAATCTTGCATCAATGCAGCTTCACCCAACGGTTAACACTGTATTGAATCAAACTTGGTACATCTTTTTATATCTTATACAAAATTGGTATGGAACTGTATTTCCATCTGATTCTGCTCTGAATTTTTTAATTTATTTTGGAAGATCGGTCCAATTTTTGGAGAATGTGGCGATGTACATGCTTGTGTGTTTTGCTCAGTGACTTGCAAAATGTAATCAGATGCTGCATTTTTCTACGGTGGTTTGGTTTAGGATAAGGATCTACACCATGTCCTGCATCTAATGGCACTGATCTGCATGGTTTGGGTGCAGATATGTTTTGTTACAGCATTTTGGTTTGTGGCAAATGTGTTTGTGTAGAGTACACGGAGTTGCAATGCTTGGAATGACATGACCCCATGGCACTCTGTAGGGTGCATTACTGTCTTTGAATGGATGAACGGTTGATTGACTAAAACCGGAGAGCGCAAAATCTGGCGCAGCTGTGCATGGTAGCCAATCAGCTTCTAACTTCAGCTTGTTCATTTAAGCTTTGACAAAATAACCTGGGAACTGATTGGTCTCTATGCAGAATTGCACCAGATTTTGTTCTCTCCAGTTATTGTAAATCAACCCCAATGTGTAGGTGCAAAATATAGGATATATAATTTGTTGTTGAGACATAAAGGGAGTAGCAATGGTTGGGTGGGCAGGACATTGTTGTACAGTGTACTGGTACGAAGTATGTTGATGTGCAATGTTTTGAAGCATTAATACGGTGTGTGGGTACAGTGTGGGGTGCAGTGCTTAGATTGATGTGGCACTAACATAGAATTTGTTCCTGAGACGTAAGTTGAGGAGCAATGGTTGGGTGGATACAACATTGATGTGTAGTGTGCTGGCATAGCATTTGTTGATGTGCAACATTTGACTTAAAGCATTGATACAGTGTGTTAGCAGAGTGCAGTGTTCTTAGATTTATGTGCTACTAGAATGCAATTTGATGTTGAGGAGCAATGGTTGGGTGGATGTGACATTGATCTACAGTCTGCTGATATGGAGTATATTGATGTGCAATGTTTGACTTGAGACAGTGGGTGGATGCTTTGAAATCGAGAGGATTGCTTAAGGAACTGAAAATTTTTACTTAAATTCTAGATGTGTTCACCCAATTGCGTGTGTAGATGAAATCCACTCAAATTTTGCTTTTCATATGATTGCATAATTCCATCTGAACGAGGATATGTCATCTCTCCCGGCTCCTCCGGCCACAATATGTCTCTTAATACGGCATTGATCTAGGTTGTGTTGCTATGAAGTATATAATAGAAAGATTTCCCAGTGCCCCTTCCAGATAGTGATCACAAAAAGGGCCATCTAAACAGTTTTTGAGGTTTGGGTTAGGGTTAGGTTACATGCGGAAATGCAAATGAAACCACATTGTTGTGCCAAAACCCTAACCATTAACTACCTGAGCTTCCAACGTGGGGCATCGATATAACCAGATGGCGTTGCTAGGATTGTGAAAGACCTGGGGCACCGTGGGCACCTCCAGCTACAGCGTAGCAGAAAGATGGGGAATGTCTTTCCTCCCAGGCTTTTCCTATATGACACAGCTGAGGAGGAGCTTAGGAGAGCTTCCCTTGGCACTTGATCCTAGTCATGCAATCAATGCGAGGTCTGTGTGTGAGCTGCAGGGAACACAAAATTGCATTGCAACCTGGGCACCCAGCAGGAGATGCGGGACATGTGACCTAGCGATGCCCGTGGACAAAGCAACAAGTTACCTTGGAGGTAATCCATTCCTACTTAAGGGTACAGCAACACCCCAGAAGCTGACACTAATTCAATGTAGCTGAAAACCCCCAGTCCTGAATCTAACAAGGCAAAAAATATTACAGCTGATACTGCATGAAGAATGAAAATAAAAATAATTTATATATATATATACAGTATCTCACATAAGTGAGTACACCCCTCACATTTTTTTAAAATATTTTATCTTTTCATGTGACAACACTGAAGAAATGACACATTGCTACAATGTAAAGTAGTGAGTGTACAGCTTGTATAACAGTGTAAATTTGCTGTCCCCTCAGAATAACTCAACACACAGCCATTAAGGTTTAAACTGCTGGCAACAAAAGTAAGTACACCCCTAAGTGAAAATGTCCAAATTGGGCCCAAAGTGTCAATATTTTGTATGGCCACCATTATTTCCCAGCACTGCCTTAACCCTCTTGGGCATGGAGTTCACCAGAGCTTCACCGGTTGCCACTGGAGTCCTCTTCCACTCCTCCATGACGACATCACTGAGCTGGTGGATGATAGAGACCTTGCGCTCCTCCACCTTCCGTTTGAGGGTGCCCCACAGATGCTCAATAGGGTTTAGGTCTGGAGACATGCTTGGCCAGTTCATCACCTTTACCCTCAGCTTCTTTAGCAAGGTAATGGTCATCTTGGAGGTGTGTTTGGGGTCATTGTGTTGGAATACTGCCCTGCGGCCCATTCTCCGAAGGGAGGTGATCATGCTCTGCTTCAGTATGTCACAGTACATGTGGGCATTCATGGTTCGCTCAATGAACTGTAGCTCCCCAGTGCTGGCAGCACTCATGCAGCCCCAGACCATGACACTCCCACCACCATGCTTGACTGTAGGCAAGGCACACTTGTCTTTGTACTCCTCACCTGGTTGCCACCACACACGCTTGACACCATCTGAACCAAATAATTTTATCTTGGTCTTGATCATGGGGTTTTAAAGTGGTTGTAAACCCTTCCATATAGCCAGTGAAGTGACTGACCTCAGGTGATGCACAGAGATGAGCTAAATCCTCCTACACAAGTTGTACCTGTTTATCTGCGATCTACTCTACTTCCATTCAAAGTGCAGAACTTGTAAAGCTTGTCTGAGCTTTCAGACAACAGGGGGTGGAGAGCTGAAATCACAGAGCTCAGTGAGGAGAATTCTGAGAGCTGATTGGAGGGGACATGCCTCCCCTCCACATGACACAGGAACAAAGCTGAGGCTGTCAATCACAGGCTGTGTGATGGAGCTCCCTCCCCTGTCACCTTTTTTTCTCTTGGTGTCAGGAAAACTTATCAGTGGTGCTTCATGCTGATAGGAAGCAGCAGACAGAAATGGCACTTGGTGCTCTGGATCAAGACAAGTACACAAGGATAGGCATTGGGGGAGATAGTGGGACCGTCCATATGGACATTAGGGTAGATTGTTAGTGTGGATCACCAGGTTTTTATTTTTTGACGGCACTATAATGTTTTTTCACTCTGCAGTTTTTCCCTTATCTGACTGGTGGCAATTTCCCCACGGGCCAGCAGGACTCGCCCAAATCCATTCACCTATGTACCATATGATGATTGTTTTGAGAATGGAGGTGAATTGCATACTAAACTATATACACAAACTTGGTGTATGCTAGTGTGTACATACTTTTGTGTGTTTTTTTTTTATTTTATTTTATTGCATAGAGAAGTCTTTGCTTATTAATGTTGTTGTTTTGTTTTTTTGGTGTTTTTTTCCTTCCTCCCTTTCTCTACTTTCTGCTTGGTTTAGGATATTTTATGTTTAATTCTATATTGGTGTCTATGCTGCATGTTTTCTCATCTATATATTTTTTCAACATGGTTTCAGTGTTCATCTTTGTGTATATTTGAGACCCAAGATCCTAATGAAGTGGGGGTTCCACGAAACGCGTTGACCTTCAGATAGTGATCTCATTGGACCCTTACATATCCAATGTTTTGCCAATTCCTGTTTTGAGGACATGTGGCCTTACTGACATTGGATTTTAGATCCTGGGACTATTAAATTACGGAAATTTGAAGGTTTTTCCAACCTGCATATCTTGAACAATGTCATAATAAGGCTGTATAAGTCTTTATTTGATGTCTTTACACTTTATCTTTGGAGGTATGTCTAAAGTCCCAATATTTTGCTTTTTTTCTTTTTGTCAGAGGGATATGCTTTGTTCATACTTCATGTCTGAGGTTTACAACCGCTTTATGTGCATACATGAAAACGAATCTAATAGACGGCACCATCTTTGTTCAGACATCATCCAGAGTTACAATGTACTAGAAGTTCTTGACTCGGATGATACAATCCTAAAAATACTGGTACCTCTGCAGTTCTTGGCATCATTCGCAAATATCTAACGCAGATCGCCATCTGTTGCAGCCTTTGACCTTGCTGCAGTTACAATGCTGCAGTCTGATCACTGTAAAGGGCTCATTCACACTTACTTTGGACACTGAAGAGTGATCTGTGTTTCTGTACTTGCCAAATATGCTGCAGAAATCTCCTTCCTGGCTGCATCCATTTTAACTGCGGGCAGCTGAAGCTTCTGCCTGTTCACTTCCGGGATTTACACAGACACACCTCCAGCTCTTCAGCTCTCATTGGCCCTCTTGTGACCCCCCCCCCCCCAGTTCACAGATTTACACAGACACACAGAGGCACACCTCCAGCTCTGCAGCCCTGCGGCTCTCATTGGCCCTCTTATGACTCACCCCCCTCCCTTCCTGGCAAACTCTCACAAGAGTGAACGAGAGAGCTATGCATGATGTAATAAGCCTAGGCTAATGGCCAGACAAGAAAGCGGGCTGTATAAGGTATTTAATGGCAGAAAAAAAATGTTTTGCTATCCAAAGTTAAAACAACAAGGGCAGAAGATGGAAAGATGAAAAAACAACTGGAGACTGGGGAAATGCTTCCTCCTGTCTGCAGCAGGGATAGGCAAGGTGTCCACTCCCGGACACCGGTGTCCGACAGGGCTGCCTGTGGTGTCCGCCGCTGACTTTTTTTTTTTTTACACATCACTTTTTTTTTTTTTTTGTAACTGTATCATTATCATGCGCCCCCCCGACTCCTCCTAGGCCGTAGGAAGACAGCCAGGGAGTGTGGCGCCGCAGAAGGGTGGCGCTCACTGGCAGGGGCTCGTTGGCGCGACGGGTGTGTGTCCAGAGACTCAGAGAGAGGAGAGGCGGCTGAGGTTCCGTGCGTGGTAGGCTGGTTAGGGAAGGACGGGATCTAGTGAGGCGTCGGGCGTGCTCCTATTCACCCGCCGCGGTGTGAGGGACCGACAGAAGGATGCCGGATCCTCCTCAGCCCCCCCGCGTACTATTACTATGTCAATGTTTTTTTTTTTTTTTCACTACACATTTTTTTTTTTTTCAGTCGCCGCCTGTGGTGTCCGTCGGGACAGCCTGTGGCCACAGGCCCTCA
>BLSH010071085.1:1348722-1364041 GCA_018402905.1 Glandirana rugosa | reverse complement strand
CAATAGGGAAGAGGATTTGTGCTAGGAGGGGGGTTTTGAGGTGTTTGTGCTAGAAGAGGTGATATGGTAGAGGAGATTTGTGCTTAGAGAGGAAGAATTTGTGCCAGTATAGATGATTAAAGGGTATTTGTGCTAGGAGGGAAAATTTGGATTGGGGGGGGGTGGAAATCTGTGCTGGGAGGGGGGAATTGAATTGGGGGGTGGGAGAGTATTTGTGCCAGGGGGAGTGATTTCCTTTCTGAGTGGGGTGCTGCATGGGGGGATTTGGGGAGAAAGGATTTGAGCTGGGAGGGCAACAATTTGTGCTGGAAGGGGGGATTTCACTAGGGGAACGGATTTGTCCTGGAAAGAGGGGAATTTATGATTAATGGGCAATCATGGAGATTAGTGCTCAATTTTTTATTGCCAACACATAATGCTCATATATGGGGGGGGGGGGGTGCAGTTTGGCAAGTTCGCCCTGGACTCTAAATGGCCTTGTCCCAACACTGTTTGGGATGCAATTTTAGAGGTATAAAAGTATATGTATAAAACCACATTCACAGTTAGAATTTCATTCATTCACACATAAGGAATTAGAGCAAATTTCCATCATTCGCTTTTTTTTAACAGTACAGTCAAAAAAGATCATTGTATCCCAGTTTTGTGCAGTCTTTACAGGGGAGGTCGACAACCCATCGATCTCAAGCAGGTGATGGGTCTATCGTTTTCCTTCCTTGCCAACTCCCAGTACCTGGGGGTGGCATTTACTGGAACCAATCCCCTGTATTTTCCTCCCGTGGCAGCTGAAACCCAGCTCCTCTTCCTCCCATCATCATTCAGTTGCCACAGAAGGAAAATACAGGGGATCAGCTGCAGTAAATGTCACCCCTCTTGTCTTGGTTCCCAGCAGCGCTGCTGCAGGGGATCTTCCGGATGGAGAGCGGGGAGAGGATCGGTAAATATGTAATTTACCGACCCCCTTCCTTTTCTGATTGGTACAGATCACTGTGTGTCCATTCATAACTGTAGCATAGTAAACAGTGTGTACTATGTTTTATTTGTGAATGAACAAGGAGACCATGCAGAGCCCTTCCTGCCCATTCATTTTGTGTAGCTGAGGCTGCAGAGATGGGATTGAGGGCTGTGTCCTTAATCTTCTCTCTCTGTCTCAAAGGTGAGACATCAAGGGGTTTTTTTTTTTTGACCACTGATATTTCACCAAAGCCCTCCAACAGGGCTGCCACAAAAAATAAAAAAGTAAAATAAAATAAAAGACTTGACACCGCTCTACTGGCTGACACTGTCCTCTTTTACGGTAGGCTAAGTTTGTATTTTTACAGTGACATTTGTTTTTTTATATTTTTACTGAGTTTTAGGAAACTAAGTTTTCCTTACTATTTAGTTAGGTCTTGCTAGTTACTTTCTTAAAAAAAAAACTACTATTACTAATCCTAATCCTTTTCGAAAATTTCAAGGATGATTTCAGTTTTTCAAATTCTAAATGTTCATGGCTATATTTAAGCATTTGCTCTGGCCCTACATGGAGAGTTCTCTGGCAGGATGCCTACCAGGGCAAACATTGGAAGTCAGTGGGGCTGGAGCAGCCCAGGCATTGCCAGCAATACTTCAGGCCTTTATTTTGGCTTTTCTCAATGAATTATTGGTTTGTGAGCCAGTTGAGCTCTGCGCAGTGAAGAGTGGTGTCACCTTAACACAAAATGGGCAGTGAAGTGTGGCGTAACCTTAACACAAAATGGGCAGTGAAGAGTGGTGTCACCTTAACACAAAATGGGCAGTGAAGAGTGGTGTCACTTTAACACAAAAGCATGCCAACGGGAAGAACGAGACAATCAAGGGCCCACTTGCATGCATCTTTGTGTTGTGGTAACATGCTATAGTGCATTGGGTTTCGTTACACAATTTGTGGCACATCATGTTTTGTAGGAAAAATTGGTGTATTGGCAGGTCCTTTATTTCAATGGGCTGCCATAACTTAACGCATGTCATAAAGCACGTTAAGGGCTGGGAAGCGCTGACCTGTCTGTGCTGCTGGAGGGCAAACCAAAATGTTGGCTTACCATAATGTACAAGTGCTCCTGGGGACCCACTGTGCCTCAGTTCTGCTTTCTCTTTACAGCTAGATGTTGAGCTGTTGTAAAAGCATAATGTGGTATCCCACAGCAGGCCCCCTAAGGAATGTAATCTAATATCCCCCCCAGCATGCCAAACTGAACACGACTTCATGTCTTGACTTCTTGGAAGAAAGCTGAAGGCTCACAAAAACATGGGGTAGATCTTATTCACATTACCAACAAGTCATTGGATGCCACCCATTTCTGCAACCCCCCCCCCCCCACTGGTTTCCACTTAGCTAAAGGATACCATTTAAAATACGAAGCACATACAACGCTATTCACAACTCTGCCCAGAGCTAAATCACCAGCCTCATCTCAAAATCTCTCCAAAACTGTCCTTTGCTCCTCCTTAGACTTCCTACTCTCTAGCTCCTTCATCACACCCTCCCATGCTTGCCTCCAGGACCTCTTCAGAGCATCTCCCATCCTCTGCAACTCTGTATTCCAATCTGGCTATTTCCTACTTATTCAGCCTTTAGGCGGTCCCTGAAAATTCCTCTCTTCAGGGAAGTCTACCATGACTCCACTCAACAACTGGGCTTTCACTTTCTCTGTTAGCATAACCCCCATGGTTGGTGCCCTTTGGATCACTTGCCCTTGCCTTTTAGATTGTAAGCTCTCATAAGCATTGTCCTCCTAACCCTCTTATCTTAAATTTTGTGTTAGAACTGTACTTTCTCCTTTTATATTGTAAAGTGCTGCGCAAACTACAAATACCCGAGCTGATGAATTTAAAAGAAACTTACCAGTGCTGTCTCTGCCATAGCCAGTTCATCTTACTGCTGGGCTCCACCATCTTGGATACAGGAGCTGGTTGGGGCTTCCTTGAGGAACTACAGCCAGCTTCCTGCTGCGCATGCACAAGCTTAAGCAGTGCTTTGTGAATGGTCCTGCAGCCTCCTGGAGAATGTGAAAAATAGGTAAGTTGTTTTTATCCCACCATTAAAGTGACCCAATTAGGGGGCTAACAAAATTACAATAGCATTACCCTTTGGAGGAAAATGTGTTTATATTTAACCTATCCTGCAGGCCACTAGACGAGTAAATAAAAAGCAGCTTTCTTTAAAGGGTTTTGCCACTGAAAAGCAGGCCAAGCATTATACAATTTTCAGTCAGTGTTGATGGGGGAATCCGCCTGCAAAGCCATTGTGTTCGGCCAGTAGGGAGCCTTCTCTGCCAGCAGAACACAGTGATCACTGCTATCAGCTATATCCGCTGGCAGTGGTCACATACCAATAATCCAACAGGCTGGTTGTGTTGAAGTTGTCGATGGATCGACTTCAGTGAAACCAGCTTGCCCATAGATGGATTGGATCTTGGCCAGTCTCTAATGAACCGGCTGAGATTTGATCCATCTATGGCCGGCTTAACTCTGTTAACCCCTTTGACAGGGTCACTTTAATAGCCGTTGAATCTTGATGAATTAGGGCCTCTATCTGTGCCCCGCTCCTGGTATTGCATCCATTAGGACAGGCCTGCAAATCACAGAAGGAAAGCTCCTGTTAGTTCGTGAAGGAAGAGCTTTTCCACTTTCCATCCTCCTCCTCTTTCCTTTGAATGGAAGACCGGACTTTCAGCCTAATGGATCGTTCATGTACTGTCTGATCCTGCCCGCATGCTCCACCACTTGCTCAAACAACAAGCAGCCTAATGCTGGCCATACATTAGTACACTTTTGTTAAAAAATGTTGCGTCTTTAGAGCATTCGTTTGGTTTCCTAATCATTAGTGGGGTTAAATACATTAGTTTTGTGCTACAATGATGATATAATTCCAAGAAGTACAATGGAAAAAAGACTTTGCATGAATTTCTACCAAGTGTCCACTTCAAAATTTGAATGCATCAAAGCAAAAATTTTTTTAGGGACTTGAATGGCATTCATCAAGTTATAAAATGTACTGATGAAAATTGTCATACAAATATTCCTCCAAGCGTTTGTTAGAAAAGCTACTAGTGTATGGCTAGCTTGAGGAGGAGTTGGCTTAAGTAAAACTATAGGAGAGACCGCGGCTAGAGCTGTCACTGGATCGGGCTCAGGTAAGAATGAGGGGGGCTGGGATGGATACTGCAGCACAAAGAAGACATTAGGCTCCATTCACATCTGAGCGATCTGCAGTGACATCTGCTGCAGCTCATTTTTTTTTTTTTTTTTTTTTTAGTGGAGCATTACCGTAGATTAGAATGGGCTTCCCTCCACTCCAAAAACGCTCCAAAGAAGCTCATGTGCCAAATCTTGGCTGCAGTTTTTGCCGCTATTGTAGAACGATTTGTCGCTCGACAATCGCAACAAAATTGCCCCGCGTTTTGGGGTGCCATGAAGAAATAATGGCATTGCAAAGCGTTCCGCGTTTTGCTGCAATTCCGGATCGCTCAGGTGTGAACGGAGCCTTAAGGTGAAAAATCTTAAGATTTTAGAACTTAGAAAAAGTTCTTCCACATGTGGATGGCTGTTACAGCTCATGAACAGTAAGTCCCAGTGCACACTGAGGCAACCTGTCAGGAGACTTAGCCACCTGACAGGTCCCGCTCCATGCACTGCAATGGAACCATTTTAATTGGAGCGACACAAGTCGATTCCGACTTAGAAAAAGTTTCCTGCACCTTTTGGGGGCACCTTCAGGGCGACTTGCATTGACTTCTATTACAGAAGTTGTTTGCAAGCTGCGCTGAAGTCGCGATGTACCGGGCGGCTTCAGAGTCGGGCGACTTTGAAGCCGCCCCAGTGTGAACCAGCACGACGTATTATTTTACAGGAAACATGGTAGGTTTTCTCAAGTTGCATGTGGAATGTTTTATATGGTGTTGTTTGATGCCACCTGCTGTGACTTGCACGGTTAATGAGTGGCAGCTAATGGGTAAAGGTGTTGGTGAGGATGGCCTGCAGCCAAGCATCTTGTCTTTGGACACAAATCCACCCTGCTGGATGTTTTCCTTGAGGATACAGCATTCCTCTTCCCACTACAGAGAATGGAATGACTTTGCCAATTCACATAGATGGAAAGGAGAGAGGCATAAGCAGCACAAGGAGCCAATCCAAGCACAAGCATGCTGAAGGGAGGAGAAAGCTGAATGAACGAGATTAATTTATCACTGCGCTGCATCTCCTGTCACTATTGGGCATGCATATTTATTACATGTTCACTATGTCTAAAGATTGACAATGGCTTAAAGTTGAACTCCAGGAAGATATTATACGGTGGGGAAAATAATTATTTGATCCCCTGCAGATTTGTACATTTGCCCACTTACAAAGAAATGAAGGGTCTATAATTTTTATCATAGGCGTATTTTAAATGATAGAGACAGAATATTAACTAAAAATGCAGAAAAAAATACATGGTACAAATGTTATAAATGAAGTTGCAGTTCAGTGAGTAAAATAAGTATTTGATCCCCAACCAAAACATGACTTAGTACTTGGTGGAGAAAGTCTTGTTGGCAAGCACAGAGGTAAGACGTTTCTTGTAGTTGGTTACCAGGTTTGCACACATCTCAGGAGCGATTTTGGTCCACTCTTCTTTACAGATCTTCTCTAAATCCTTAAGGTTTTTTGGCTGTCGCTTGGCAACTCAAAGTTTCAGTTCCCTCCATACATTTTCTATAGGATTAAGGTCTGGAGACTGGCTAGGCCACTCCATGACCTTAATATGCTTCTTCTTGAGCCACCCCTTTGTTGCCTTGGTGGTATGCTTTGTGTCATTGTCATGCTGGAAAACCCATCCATGACCCATCTTCGGTGTTCTGGCTGAGGGAAGAAGGTTCTCATTCAAGATTTTACAATACATCCATTGGCGCCTCAATGCAGCAAAGTTGGCCTGTACCTTTAGCAGAGAAACGGTCCCAAAGCATAATGTTTCCACCTCCATGCTTGACAGTAGGAATAGTGTTCTTGGGGTCATAGTCAGCATTTTTCTTCCTTCCAAACACAATGAGTCTAGTTAAGGCCAGAGAGCTCGATTTTGGTCTCCTCTGACCACAGCACTTTCTCCCAATCCTCCTCTAAATCATATAAGTGTTCATTTGCAAACTTCAGAAGGGCCTGTACATGTGCCTTCTTGGGAGGTGGACCTTGCAGGTGCTGCAGGATTTCAGTCCATGGCGGCGTATTGCGTTACCAATGGTTTGTTTTGGGACTGTGGTCCCAACTGCCTTGAAAACATTCACAAGCTCTTCCTGTGTAGTTCTGGGCTGATCCCTCACTTTTTTCATGATCATCCTTACCCCATGAGGTGAAGCTTGTATGGGGCTCCATACTGAGGACAATTCATGGTTATTTTGTATTTCTTCCATTTGCGAATAATCGCTCCAACAGTTGTCTCTTTCTCATCAAGATTCTTGCTGATGATCTTGTAGCCCATTCCAGCCTTGTGCAGGTCTACAATTTTGTCCCTGACAAAGATTCCGTGGACAGATGTCTTTTACACACATAACGAATTGTCATTAGGAGCACCTTCTTAAATTGATAGGACTTATCTGTGTACCACATGAGCCCATCCTATGCCAGTCTGTGGGAGCCAGAATTATTGTTGGTTGGTAGGGGGATCAAATGCTTATTTTACTCACTGAACTGCAAACCCAATTTATAACATTTTGTATCATGTGTTTTTTCTGGAATTTTGATTGATATTCTGTCTCTTATTTAAAATACACCTATGATAAATCATTATAGACCCTTCATTTCTTTGTAAGCGGGCAAACTTTCTGTTCTATTTTGTATAGGGTAAGGGAGGGTTATAACCCCTATCAGGTTTTTGACCATCTGTGTCCCATTGGGAAGACTACCCTTCTTTTCCTGTCCCATACCCAAAACAGGAAGGAAGGGGAAATCCCTCCAAAGTGAGGGAATCCCTGGTTGTCACCAGAACCAGTGTCCCCATTGGAAGATTTTGCCTCTTGTTCTGGTGACAACTCAAAATTTGGGATTTTATTTCATAATATGATTGACAGAGACACAGTCAACAATAAAAACCCTGACAGGAGCTCTAGTCCCTCTCCACTTTATCCAAAATAGCGCACACGCAGCTCACTGTAGAAATTCTGCAATGCCGAAGTCGACAGATTCCATGTGCATAAGTGACGTCATATTGGCTCGGCCAATGAAATGACCAGCAAATGATGCCTGGAAGCTGGCCACTTGAAGATGTCAGCGGCTGGCGGGGAGTTCCAGGGCACTGCATCGCTGGAGCCAAGGTGAGTATAGTTTGGTTTAAATACAGGCAGAATAATTACCTGAATGTGACCTGATATCAGCCTCTAGCAGTGCTCAGTATAGCTAAGCTTGAGTATGAGAGGAAGAAGCTGCACATGGAGCCAATCAGTTTATGTGCCAACAAGAAGCATGCTGATAGAAGGAGAAAACAGAGGCACACACTGTGCTGTAGGATGACCTTGGCCCAGACTGAGGACATCTAGTGACAGGAAAAAAACAGACTGCTGGGGTAATGCCTGGAGTTTGGGCTGTTTTTGACTGGAGTTCTGCTTTAAAGCCAACCCCTTTTTGGTTGTCCCCACTGGAAAATTTCTCCTCTCTTCCTGTTCTGGTGACAACTTTACACAGTTGGTAAGTTTGGAAAAAGACACAAGTCCATCCAGTCCAACCTGTGTGTGCGCTTATATGTTAATAGTACATTGTATACCTCTGTATATTGTGGTCGTTAAGGTGCCCATCTACCAATTTTTTTTAATTGATCGATGATCCCCTCTGAAACCACTGCTTGTGGAAGGGAATTCCACATCCTTGCCGCTCTTACAGTAAAGAACCCTCTACGCAGTTTAAGGTTAAACTGCTTTTCTTCTCATTTTAGTGAATGGCCTGTTGTTTAAATTCCCATTCATGGTAAAGCTTTTTCCCTATTGTGGGGTCACCAGTACGGTATTTGTACATCAAATCTCAAGCGTCTTTTCTCCAAAGAGAACAAGTTCAATGCGTGTAGTCTTTCCATATAGCTGAGATCCTCCAGTCCCTTTATTAATTTTGTTGCCCTTCTCTGGACCCTCTCCAGTTGCAGCATATCCCTCCTGAGGACCGGTGCCCACAATTGGACAGCATACTCACGATGCGGCTGGACCAGAGTCTTGTATAGTGGGAGAATTATTGTTTTATCTCTGGAGTTAATCCCCTTTTTAATGCATGCCAATATTCTGTTGGCTTTGCTTGCGGCAGCCTGCCATGGCATGCCATTGCTGAGCCTGTCATCTACTAGGACCCCCAGGTCCCTTTTCCATCCTAGATTCCCTCAAAGGTTCTCCTCCTAGCAAGTATACTGCATTCATATTTTTGGCACCCAAATGCATTATTTTACATTTTCCAACATTAAATCTAATTTGCCATGTAGTTGCCCACCCCATCAATTTGTTTAGATCTTCTTGCAAGGTTTCCACATCTTGCGTTGAAGTTATTGCCTTGCTTAGCTTTGTATTGTCCGCAAAAACTGAAATTGAGCTGTTTATTCCATCCGCCAGATCGTTTATGAATAAATTAAATAGGATTGGTCCCATGACAGAACCCTGGGGAACCCCACTTTCCACACCAGACCATTCTGAGTTTTCCCAATTTATCACCACCCTCTGGTCTTGCCCCCGTAGCCAGTTTTCAATCCATGTTCAGTCCATGTACTCACCCTTTTGATCCATGCCGACAGACCTTAGTTTGTACAGTAAACATTTATGGAGAACTGTATCGAATGCTTTTGCAAAATCCAGGAACACCACATCTGCCAGCCTTCCTTTATCTAGATGGCAGCCCACCTCATAGAAGGTTAATAGATTAGTCTGGCAAGAATGATTCTTCATGAATCCATGCTGATTACTGCTAATGATACCGTTCTGATTACTAAAATCTTGTATATAGTCCCTTATCATCCCCTCCAAGAGCTAGCAGAATATTTATGTTAGGCTAACTAGCATGTAGTTCTGGGATGTATTTTGGACCTTTTTTAAAAATTGGTGCTACATTGGCTTTTCTCAAGTCAGCTGGTACCATTCCAGTCAGTAGACTATCACTTGGCTGAGTTCCTTAAGTACCCTCGGGTGTAAGCCATCTGGTCCTGGAGACTTATTAATGTTGAGTTTATCAAGCCTATTTCTAATTTTGTCCTCAGTTAGCCATGATCATGCTTCCTGTGACATGCTATGAAGGTTAACATTACAGTCTTGGTTACTGAACCCCCCCCCGTTTCCCTCGTGAAGACTGAGGAGAAGAATAAATTCAAAACTTTTGCCATCTCTCCGTCCTTTGTAACCAGATTCCCTTCCTCATCCTTTATTGGGCCAATATGTTCAGACCTCCCTTTCTTACTATTTATATACTTAAAGTGGTTGTAAACCCTTGACGACCACTGTAACCTACAGGTAAGCCTATAATAAGGCTTACCTGTAGGTTCCCTGCATATTCCGTAAATCTGCACGGTTTAGGAGATATACAGTGTACTCGCATGTGCCCACGTCATCGGGCACATGCACAGTGAAGAAACTGCCTCCGTGCCGTTTCCTCACTGAGATTGTGCTGCGATTGGCGGCTCCCACAGGCATGCGCGGGGGTGACATCACGCAACTCCGGCCAGTCACATAGCCTGAGTCCGCGGCCCCAGAAGGAAGAGGGGCAGAAGATGGACAAGGCCTGGAGCGGGGATATCGTGGGCTTCCAATGCAGGTAAGTGCCACATAATAGGCTAATATGCAATGCATACTAGCCCATTATGCTTTTACATTTCAGGGTAATAAAGAGGAAGTAAAACCCATCAGGGTTTACTTCCCCTTTATAAAAACGTCTTGGTTATTTTAACGCTCCTCCACAATGTGCCTTTCGTGTTCTATGTTAGCCGCCCTGATTGCTGATCTTTGGGTTGGCTGTTAAATCTGTTACCCTCATCTGCACCCTGGGCAGATGCGATTCCCAATCTGAGCTGTGGATGACAACATCATCCAGATAGGCCGCTGCATAGGGCCGATGAGGCCTCAAAGTCGTGTCCATCATCCTCTGAAAGGATGCAGGGTCCCCATGCAGACCAAACGGCATTCGTTTGTATTGGAAGGACCCCTTGGGGGTAGAGAAGACAGTTTTTTCCCTTGCTGACTCCGTTAGGGGGATCTGCCGGTATCCCTTAGTTAGGTCTAGGGTTGTTATGCATCAACCCGCAGCATCAGGTATGTGTCAAACTTAGACACTTCATTCAGCTCCCTAAAATCGTTACAGAACAGGATAGTGCCATCGGGCTTTGGGATCAGTACTATAGGACTCGATCAGGCGCTGTGGGACTCCTCTATGGTAGCTAACTCCAACATGGTTTTTATTTCTTTCGCCATCGCCTCTTGTCTAGCCTCAGGTATTCGGTAGGGTTTTACATTTACACGGACCCCGGTATGGTTCCGTGATTGTCATGTTGTAGCACAGTGGTCAGTCTGGGTAGGGAAGAGAGAAAGCCTCTATTTTTACTGACAAATTCCTTAACACACAAAAGGGTACCCCTGGTGATGGGACTTTAAAGGCGCTGACCCAGTAAATTATATAAAAATTATCAAAATTTTATTAATACATATAGAACCAGACATGATAAAAATCTATGGCATGAAAGAGGAAATGATCACACATGGACCATGGATGGTACAAAGACAATACAGGAAATACCTCAATCCAACATGACATGTTTCGGAATTCTTCCTTCTTCACTGGGATTGTCAGAGGAAGTTACTGTATAATTGTTCCATAATGTGACTTTACATATATTCATGCCAGAATTAAAAACAGCACAGATATAGCAGCCTGCATGATCTCCATTCCATAAACCCTAGTAGCCTCATAGTATACCAGCAATATGCTGTCCATGTAGTTTCAGTAATACCCAGTTAAAGGAAAAAGTGGCGAGATCACCATTAGGAAGAGGGTAAACACAGTGCCACCAGAGCCAGACCCCTCAGGGGCCAGCAGTTAGAAACTGGCCTGTAATTGAGGAGATTTGCTCCTGCTCAGGCTGAAGTTGGATGCGGGATGGCACGAAGGTCTTAAACGTTGTTGCCAACAGAGCGCAGCACGTCCGGCACAGGCCGACAGGATCCATGCTCCAACTTAACTAGTTTCCTCCAGGCTCTCTGTGCTTTTCCACAACCTCCAAAAATGGGGAAAATCCCTCCCCACTAGGGCTTCATGAAGCAGGGAAGGTACCATTCCCACTGAATGGGTCACTCTGCTGCAAGGGGTGTCAATCTCGACCAGCGCCGTCTGGTAGTCACGAGTATCCCCATGGATGCAAATGACCCCGACAGTGCTAGGGTGTAACTTGGCCAGATTTACACAGCTGCTTTTGACCAACGTTATCACACTACCACTAGTGAAGAAGCGCAGTGACAGGTTTCCCATCAATAGTAATCACACATATTTGCTTCTCCATGCGACTTGAGCATGATGCTATACATGCGACCTGTGAAAACAGAGAAATGCATTTTTTCATATAAGCATTATCACATTGCATGGGTTCATCATTCAGGGGACAATTGGCAGCAATATGTCCCAATGCATGGCATCGGTAGCACTGTATGTGTTCTATACCCACTCCTCTGAAGGGTCCCCAAGACCTTTCTGGCTCCTTTGGCCAGTCTCTAGGTCTAGAGCCCCCATTCTCTTTAAGGTATCAGTTTTATCAAATTTCCCCTCACCCCTGAACCCTGGGACAGTCATACCGGGTCCGCCAGGCGATCTATCACCTCTAGAGACATTGGAGTGGGGCGCAGATGGGCACAACAAGTCCTCAGCAGCCGTGTATCTCTCGACGAGGTCCACCAGTTGGCTTGCAGTTTTGGGGTCCCCATGGCTGACCCATTTCCTCAAAGCAGCAGGGAGCTCACGTAGATATCGGTCCATGACCACGCGGTCCACAATCTGGGGACCTGGCAAAGTCTCTGGCTGTAGCCATTTCCTGGTAAGGTGAACTAGGTCGAACATCTGCGAACGGGGTGGCTTGTCGATGCGATAGGTCCACTGATGCACACGTTGGGCCCGGACTGCCATGGTGACCCCCAGACGTACGAGTATCTTTTAGAGTCTCATAGTCCTGGGCCATATCGGTTTCCAGATCGAAATAGGCATTTTGGCATCCCCCGGTCAAAAATGGTGCTAGCAGTCCCGCCCACTGTTCTTTTGGCCATCCTTCGCGCAGAGCGACTCTTTCAAAGGTCGTGAGGTATGCCTCCACGTCCTCCGCAGGTGCCATCTTCTGCATGTGGTAAGAAGCGCATACCAACTTTGGTTCCACTGTCATGGGAGGTGCGGGCCCCTTTTTTAACTCCAGCAGGGCTTCCGCAAACTGCCGGTTCTTCTCCTGTTGTGCTGCGATAGCCTGGCGACTCTCCTCTCGCAGTGGCCTCTGCGACCTGGCAGTTGGTTTCCTGCTGGGCTGCATTGGCTTCAATATTTCTTCCATCTTTGAAAGTTGCCCGCATCCTCCACCACGTGTGAGAGATTAGCTTGTGGGGATCACTTTTCAGGGGAAAAGATTTAGTATGGATGTCAGTTTCTTTAAAGTCTGGCGGCTTGCCAGGTTTATTTTTACAGGTTTGCAAGATCAAAACAGAAAACAAAACCTTGTCGTCTGGCACTACACTAAACCAAGATTCCTCTCTATACAGTGTGGGGCTGTCCCCGACATCCACAAAACATAAGCACGTTGCAAACCTTGTTTTTAGAGTCCAATTTAGCACACAGAGCTCTCTCAGCTTTCTCCCTCTGAGATCCAGGATCGAGCTCTAGTGAGATTTCTTCCTGATCATTAAATGCAGGTGGAGAGGGGGTTGAGTGGACCAGAAAGTCCGGGCCGGAACCAGCTCTGCCACGGTGGCTGGCGAAACCCTGGTCGGACTCCCGCCAGTCCTCCCAAAATGATCGCATGCGAGGCGACAAGTAGCGCCCGTCCATTGTGGTGCCTCTCATAACGTTACTATATATATTATTGCTTTACATATATTTTTAGTAGGTCAGGTCTAAACCCAATTGCTAAAATGTTTTAATAGAAGTCTTACTGTGTTCATATTGTTTATCATTTCAAAACCCATTTCCAATCTGCACCTTTAAAATTATCTTTTGATCCTTCCATGAAACTCCTTATTTAAGCACATCCTTTAATAGGGTGACCACGGTCACCCAGTTGTGCTCCTGTGTTGTCACCCTCACCTGCACCCCTAGTGGAGACAAGTGGCAGTGCTGACACACATTGCTCAAACATGGTCCACTGTCAGGCAGCCAACGCAGGAGTGCGTGTAGCTAGGAAAAGGCTGAAAGAGGCTGGAGGAGATCAGCAATAAAAAATGGTGACAGTATTTTTATGTTAAACAAAAAAAAAGTAGAGGTTTGTGGTGCTTTACTAAACTAAATGCCATCCATTTAGGTAATGAACGCACAGCAGCAGAGACTGGTAAATTAGTAAAGAACGATGAGGAAAATCTGAAACGTGGGCTTTGTCTTTTATATGTGAAGCGATTTTCCTCCTCCCCTGACACACGCATGTAAATGACAAAAACACGACGACAAGGTCTGCACCCCCCCGGGCAGCCAGGCGTATACGGCAGCGCCAGTGTATATATATGCATGTTTATTGAAATGTTATCTGTGAAGGCTGCCAGAAATAGACAGGAGAGACAGCTGCAGGATGTGCCTTCCTCCCAGACCTCTCTCCATTTATCACCCCCCTGGCCAGAGCTGTCAGAGAGAGCCGGAGCAGCCGAGGGGGGTAACCTGGGTCAGAGGCTGGCAAAGCCAAGAGGGAATCGCGAACCATAAAACGGCCAATGTGCGCGGCTATATGACTGGGCATTGGGTAAGGCGCCTGGGCCTGGTTTATTCGATACGAGAGCATGTCTGGGGAGAAAAAGAAGTTCTAGTGTTCGTTCCAAACCCTTTAATTCTCATACAAGGGAAATCTACTCCCTTGTTTGTGAGCTTAGGGTATTGGAACAGACACCAGAACATTATATATACAGTTTCTCACAAAAGTGAGTACACCCATCACATTTTTGTCAATATTTTATTCTATATTTCCATGTGACAACACTGAAGAAATGACACTTTGCTACAATATAAAGTAGTGAGTGTACAGCTTGTATAACAGTGTAAATTTGCTGCCCCCTCAAAATAACTCAACACACAGCCATTAATGTCTAAACCGCTGGCAACAAAAGTGAGTACACCCCTAAATGAAAATGTCCAAATTGGGGCCAATTAGCCATTTTCTTCCTGGTGTCATGTGACTTGTTAGTGTTACAAGGTCTCAGGTGTGAATGTGGAGCAGGTGTGTTAAATTTAGTGTTATCATTCTCGCTCTCTCATACTGGTCACTGGAAGTTCAACATGGCACCTCATGGCAAAGAACTCTCTGAGGATCTGAAAAAAAGAATTGTTGCTTTATATAAAGATGGCCTAGGCTATAAGAAGATTGCCAAGACCCTGAGCTTCAGCACGGTGGCCAAGACCATACAGTGGTTTAACAGGACAGGTTCCACTCAGAACAGGCCTCTCCATGGTCAACCAAAGAAGCTGAGTGCACGTGCTCAGCGTCATATCCAGAGGTTGTCTTTGAGAAATAGACATATAAGTGCTGCCAGCATTGCTGCAGAGGTTGAAGGGGTGGGGGGTCAGCCTGTCAGTGTTCAGACCATACGCCACACACTGCATCAAATTGGTCTGCATGGCTGTCGTCCTAGAAGGAAGCCTTCTAAAAGATGATGCCCAAGAAAGCCCGCAGTTTGCTGAAGACAAGCAGACTAAGGACATGGATTTCTGGAACCATATCCTGTGGTCTGATGAGACCAAGATAAACTTATTTGGTTCAGATGGTGTAAAGCGTGTGTGGCGGCAACCAGGTGAGGAGTACAAAGACAAGTGTGTCTTGCCTACCGTAGTAGAAAATCTTCCGAAGGAAGATCCTGCTGTCGGTACGTCTGGTTAAACTACGTCACACACCGCATACCAGACTTGTGACTGTCCGACTGGGGGGTGGGGAAGTTGGAGACGTCGTTACGACCGTCGTGAATATACAGATAAAGAGTTTCTGTTGGAGACCTATACTGCGACTCGTGCACGTGAGTCGAAGAAACCAACTGGTACCTCTCCGGACAAGACTCACCTTGGACAGGACAATTTGGTGACATACCAGAACCGGTGGCACGACTTCGAGTCCCAGAACCGTTAGAAGAATATCGGATCCGGTAGAAATATA
>BLSH010071085.1:1323490-1334013 GCA_018402905.1 Glandirana rugosa | reverse complement strand
AGCTACTGCACCTGCAGGGCTCAGAGGAAAGTGGTAGAGTCTGCATCCCTTTAGATGTGATTTCCCTTTGGGGGTATCTCACCAAATATGCCATTCTTGTTGCAGCAGGTGCTGAAAATCTGACTTGTATGTTAGTGTAGACTTCTGGGAAAATCAGCAAAGCCAATCACACAACCAGGAAATGTCATGTGGAGTTCTGTACATCTGTGTACAGAATGGCTCCGGATAGCCATGTTGCATTTTACAGAAAATTACAGCTCTGCAGATTGAAAAAGGTAATTTTTAATAATATTTCAAATACAATATGATTGTGTCACAATTGTATACACTATTATTTATTTATTTTTTTGCTAATTTTGTTCCCATAAAAGTAGAGTTACCCTTTAAGTATTTGTATGCCACTTTGCACTTTAAAATTGGGAGGCGGTGACAAGTGGGCATGTCAGTTTCCTAAAACTTGTCATAAAAAGTCAGTCTTTAACCACTTGCCGACCGCCGATCGGCATCTGACGGCGACAAGGTGACGCTCCTGCGCAAATCGGCGTCATATGACGGCGGCTGCGAGATCGCGCCCAGTAAGCCCGCGCGCTCACTGTGTTCGGGGAGGGCCAGGGAGCGGGTGCGGCGGCTTCGATTGCCGCCGGCCACCCGCGATGCCCCCCCCGGAGTGAAAGAACGGAGGTCCCTGTAAGTAAACAGGGACCTCCGTTCTGTGAAGGGGAAGGACTGTGATCACAGTCTTCCTCTACATGGAAGCTGTGATCACTTCCCTTCCCCAGCTAGGCAGTCCCCCCACAGTTAGAACACGCCCAGGGAACATAGTTAACCCTTAGAGCGCCCCCTGCAGGTTAACCCCTTCACTGCCAATGGCATTTACACAGTAATCAGTGCATTTTTATAGCACTGATCGCTGTATAAATGCCAATGGTCCCAAAAAAGTGTCAAAATGTTCCACCATGTCCGCTGAAATATCGCAGTACCGCTAAAAATCGCAGATCGCCGCCATTACTAGTAAAAAATAAAAAAAAAATAAAAACCCCAGAAATGAATTCTCATCATCCGTAAACGCGGCCACTTTTGTGCAAACCAATCAATGAACGCCGATTGCGATTTTTTTTTTATCGCAAATATGAGGAAGAATATAAATCGGCCAAAACCGACGGAAAAAAATGTTTTTTTATATTTTTTTTTTTTATTTGTATTTTAGCAAAAAGTAAGAAATTTGGGGTTTTTTTGCAAAATTGTCGCTCTTCTTTTGTTTATAGCGGCGATCAGAAATGACGCAGCGGTGATCAAATACTACCAAAAGAAAGCTCTATTTGTGGGACAAAAAGGACGCAAATTTCGTTTGGATACAACATCGCACGACCGCGCAATTGTCAGTTAAAGCGACGCAGTGCCGAATCGCAAAAAGGGCTCCGGTCCTAAAGTGTGAAATCCTTCCGGGGCTGAAGTGGTTAATAAAAAAAAAATCCTATTGATAAAAAAAAAAAAAGAGTAAAAAAAAGTGAGTCTTTCCTGTATTGGAAATTTCGGAGGACACAAAACTTTCCAAATTTTGGCCATAGTGATAGTTGTAGTTTGCTATGAAAAATTGGGAGATCTGGCTATTTAAACTGATTTTTTTTTTTTTTTTTCTGTACAGTGATAAAGGGAGCCCCTCTCGCCTTGTCAGCTGTGATAAGACCGGGCCCCCACCTCCCCTCCTCTACTCCCCCTACCCTCCGAGAGCTGTGTGTCTCCCTGTCTGTGCATGGCGAGGTCACAGCTGTTGTGTGGGCTTCTGGGGGTGAGCAGAGAGACACAGGGTGGACGACAGGACAAAGGCGTGCAGAGAGGAGGACAAGGTGAGAGAGGGTTGTGGTGGGACATAAGGGAGCTGATCTCACTCCTTCCAGTCTATAGACTCTTGCCCTAATCTTTATTCTCACTCTTTTGCCTTGCGTCTTCCCCGGCTGTCACTGGAGTCTTGTTTGTGGTCTTTGACTGTCCCCATGGCCAAACGTATTCACCAAGTAGATTTTCTTAGAGGTACAACCCGTCAAAGCTTTTCTCGAGAGCGCTAGTCATTTACAAGTAATATGTGTACCCTAGGGAGGACTTCTGCGCATTCTAGTAAATCTATGGAATTTATTAAGCTGTACACAAAGCGGGTATCCGTCAGAATTTTGTAGTATAAAAATATTAATAATAATATTGGAGGATTTGGGGAAAACTATTCTGAATTTAGAAGTTCTCGAAATAAACTCAGGTCGAGATATTTAGGATCAAATGACCCCTCGCTTTCTTCTAGTGAGTAGCAATTATTGCTGGCTGTCCTTGCTTGGAGGCAATACAATCTGTCGGTCTTTCCTCTTAAATGTCTTTTTTATGATCAAAAGCTTTGACATTGCTTTAGAATGTTACATTCCCTCCCAGACTGTTAATTATTTTCAGTTCTACAGGTCAATATCTAGGAAGAGTAGTGGCACTGGTCAAACTCGTGACAGTCACTTGTGATTTTTTTGTTTGTTTTTTTAATTTTCTTTTTTTTTTTTATGCCCCGTACACACGATCCGAAAATCGGACTACAGATCGTCCGTTTTTTTTCGCTTGCTAATCTCAGATCGAATCGGAAGAGTTTACTTTAGTCACGAAAATTCTCGCTCGACAGAATAAAAAATCGGAAGCGATGTGATGTGTTGCAGTGTATTTGTATTGCATTTTTGAACGACAGCTGTACTGATGAAATGAAAATTGTACGATCGGGCACCGTGCGAGTAAATTTTTCCTGCATGTCTGATCTTGTCCGGACGAAAAACATCGGATGAACTGTCATGATCGGCTCTCGAAAGCTCTGTACTAATGATCCGATTATCGTACGAACGATTAGAAAACTGTATTTTCCGTCCGATTTTCGGATCGTGTGTACGGGGCATAAGGTTTACGATTGTTGTTTTGGCTGTTTGCACTGAATTTGATTACTTAAAAAAAATATATAAGGTGTTCCTGCTGTTTGTACCATGTTGGATTACTTAAAAAAATGAAGGTACTCCTGCACCACTATTTCTGACAGAATGCTGGCCATACACAAGTAAAATGTGATTTTGGAACATTTGTCCAATTTTCTAATTGTTAGTCAGCAATCTTCTACTTTTTTTTTTTTTTTTCTTTTTTACTGTAGTGTTGAAAAAGAACGGAGGAGGTTGAGAATATTTTCATGAATGAAATTCTAACCGGGAATGTGGAGTTTGTTTGGAGAAACTCCATATGTAACAAAATCTAAAAGCAAACAGGATTTTGACTTGCTTTCAAACATTACTCTCTGATGGCATTATTGAATGTACTGACCAAACATTTAGCAGTTTAAGGCGGACATTTACACCCATCACCAGGCTCCCTAAACCTGAAATGGTATGGTAATATATTTGTAATGCAAGGAAAAGTTCCATATCTATCCTCCACGTTGTGTTCTTTTTATGTTTTTGTATTTTCCTAACCCACGGTGCAAATATGTAAACTAGACAGGAATGAATGAAAGTTCTATCTAAAATACTATCCCATGCAGTCAAGTACACATTGTCGGCATACCCTCAGTGCATGTTGACACATTAGATCAGTGGTTGTCTAGTTATCAGTTTATGTGGTATAGAGGGACTTGGCTGCATCCCTCGACATAGCCAAGGGCTGCACATGACCTGCGGTATATGTAAAGCTAGAGAGAACGTTTCGTGACTACAGACATATTAGAGGAAATGATGCTTGGAGACTATGGACATGCTTCCAGTTTGGCTGGAGAATGAGGACATGCTGCAGGAGACGATGAATCTGGGAACGGGTAACATGAAGCTAATCCCTTGTTCACACGGGGTGATTACATCCATGTTCCATGCAGGGCCATGTTTTACCAACATGGGGGTGTCGCATGCATCCCTGTAAACAGAAAAGACAAGCGGCGCCCCACTAAGTGCAGTAGAGGGTTAAAAACAACCAATTTATTAAAATTGCACTTACAAGAGAGAAGTATATATCAGGCATGTATAGAGTCCAAGGTGTACTAGTCTAGGTGGTCCGTGTGCTGGGGGTCCCGCCTTCACATGTGTCTGGTCACTCCGGTGGGTTCCGAGGCTCCAGGCAGGTGGGTGAGAAGAAAAAACAGGCGTAACGAACCAGTGGGAGGCTGGAGAAAGGGTAGGAAGGCTGTTCCAGGCGCGCGTTCGGAGCAATCCGTGCTCCTTCGTCAGGCCTGATATATACTTTTCTCTTGTAAGTGTAATTTTAATAAATTGGTTGTTTTTAACCCTCTACTGCACTTAGTGGGGCGCCGCTTGTCTTTTCTGTTTACTGCCAACAGAGTGACTTCTGCTCCGTCAGCTGGCTGCCCCACAGACGACTCTCCATACCCCCAATTTGGATGCACACAACACTTCCTCCTCCCCCCTGCACCTGGCTCCGAAGCACCTCCAGAGACACCTGCAAGCGCTACATCTCCCTCCTATCTCTGCATGCATCCCTGCGCCGGCAGTCCCATTGTTGTCTATTGGGACACGGCGGCGAATCCCAATGCGACATCTGTGCGGGTGCATAGTCCCAAATGCCTCCTGGGCCTTACAGAGATCACTGTTATTATCTCTATGCAAATCAATGCTCCCACTCAAAATATAGACGTCTTGGTCCAAGGGTCATGCATCAAGTACCAAAGGGAGGCATGTGGCCATAGGGCTGAAGGTTGGGACCTATGGCATTAGGTTATGCATTATAGACAAGTGTTGTTAGTAGATGTGAATGGACAGTTCACAATACCAATGGAACTTTTGATGTCATGTGTTATACATGCGTGGTTCTAAAATGGATCTACAGTCAATTTTTTTCTCTCCAAATTTTGGATAGAGTGAGAACTGTTTTAGACCTCCTGTCAGGTTATTAGTGCTTTGTGTGTTCCTATTTAGAATTCATCATCTTTTGTCATGGTGACTACTGTCACCTGGCCAGAAAGTGGTAAGAAAAGTTAGGGGAAGCCTTCCAGTGGAAATGGCTAGTTCTAGTAGCAATCAAGAGTATTTCTTTAACTTCCAAGAAAACAAAGTTGTCCAAGCCTAAATATAGCAAAAAGTTGTCTGAGCCTAAATAAAAAAAAACTTGTAGAGTCCAACGATGTAGCATGCCCAAAAAATGATAAATAAATTACTCCTATTGCGCCAAAAAAAAACCTGTCTAGACTTGGCCTGATTTTTTGGCAATGATTATTTGGTATGGAATACTGGCTGAATATGTGCTCTCCGGTAAACAGCACAATGGAAAATATCTGCTGTGAAAAGTGGGCATTGAAAGTTGTGGCTTGGGTTCAAGTTGAATTCAGGTACTGAAGTTGGATGAATTGGGAATAGAATACCAAAAGGCAGGCCTCCTGTCCATGGACCAGCTGTAGATGCACAGACCTTGACCATGACTTAAAGATCGCCAGTAGCACTTCACAGAGAACAATTACTTTTGTGCCGGATTATCTAGTAAAATGGTTATCATTGATCCTGAAAAATCTTTGTCTGCTTGGAAGCTTAGATCAGGCCATAGAAATGCAGATGTCTCCCTGAAGGACAGGCAATGAGGCACCTGTCCTTTCTCTTTAGTATCGTAATCACTGCTGTTTCTTGCATGATATAGGAGTTTTCAACATCATAAGCTCTCAGTGCCTTCGCCGTAGAGTGCATGTTTATTTAAATGTTGTTTTTATAAAATAATTTGGTTGCCAGTTATGTCACGCTTCAACAGTTTGGTCTTTGCCAATTTACTACTACACTGCAGCACCATGCTTCGCTATACTCGCTTTCTCTCTCTTATCTCTGTTTAACTTGCACATATTTTTCCTCTTATCACTCTGCCTTTCATTACATTCTCAGAACTGTTCTATTTTTTGTTTTTCCTGACATGAATGTCTTTCAGTTTGTTGAGCTGTGTGTATCCTATAACTTTGCAAACTGACTCTTTGTACCCTGAAATAATGTTTTTTTTTTATTTTTCTTCTTTTCGCCTCTTAGGTAAATTCAGTGAGGACCAATCATGCATTTCTTGTCTCTGACCCCAGTTACCCTCTGCACCCTCTCTCTCCTCCTGTCTCGGGCACTTGGTCAGAGTGACACTGAGCTCCTGGTAACCACCCGCTCTGGAAAGGTGCGAGGTACCAGGCAAAACTTCCTCAACAGTCATGTCACAGCCTTTCTAGGAATCCCGTTTGCTGAGCCTCCAGTGGATAAGTTAAGATTTCGCCGCACAGAGCCAAAGAAGCCATGGAGTGAGGTGTGGGATGCAACGGTCTACCCCAATGCTTGCTACCAGTACTTTGATACCCTATATCCCGGGTTCCCTGGGATGGAGATGTGGAACCCCAACAGGCCAATGAGCGAAGATTGCTTGTACCTAAATATTTGGGTTCCTCACCCTCGTCCTTCAAATGCTACAGTAATGGTCTGGATCTATGGAGGTGGCTTTTATAGTGGATCCAATTCTCTGGACGTCTATGATGGACGTTATCTTTGCCATGCAGAAAACGTCATAGTGGTCTCCATGAATTACCGTGTAGGAGCTTTTGGATTCCTAACCCTGACACCCGGAAGTGCTGATGCCCCAGGGAATGTGGGCTTGTTTGACCAGCGTCTTGCACTACAGTGGGTCCAAGATAACATAGTGTTCTTCGGAGGTGATCCCAGGACTGTCACCATCTTTGGCGAGAGTGCTGGAGGTGCTTCAGCCGGCATGCATGTCCTTTCTCCTGGTAGCCACCATCTATTTTCCAAGGCCATATTGCAGAGTGGTTCTCCTAACACACCATGGGCTACTGTAACACCCCAAGAGGGTCGACGTCGGGCAGAACTTTTGGGAAAGCTTTTGGAATGTAGGCAAGGAAATGACTCAGAATTGTTGAATTGCCTAAGAACAAAGCCACCACAGAAGCTCATTGACCATGAATTCTCTGTTCTTCCAGCACCAAGTGTCTTCCGTTTTGCCTTCGTACCAGTGTCTGATGGAGACTTTTTCCCAGATGCCCCTGAAACTTTGTTGAACATGGGCCGGTTCAAACCATGCCCCTTGATAGTGGGTGTCAACCAGAATGAGGGATCATACTTCCTGTTGTACGGTGCACCTGGCTTTAGCAAGAACAATGATAGCTTGATCACAAGGGAGGAGTTCCTCGGTGGGGTGAGGATGAGTGTTCCACATGCCAATGACATTGCGATGGAAGCAGTGGTGATGCAGTACACTGACTGGACAGATGAACATGCTCCAGTAAAAAACAGAGATGCCATGGACCAGTTGGTGGGAGACCACAACGTCATCTGCCCCGTGACTCATTTTGCAGGAAAAGTGTCTGAATTTGGAAACCGAGTCTATGCCTATTATTTTGATCACAGAGCCTCCAATCTCGCTTGGCCACAGTGGATGGGAGTTCCACATGGCTATGAGATAGAGTTTGTCTTTGGACTTCCCTTAGACCCCAAATTGAACTATACCAAGCAAGAGGCAGATCTGAGCCGGAGAATGATGAAATATTGGGCCAATTTTGCACGGACAGGGTAAGAATGTGAGAATGTACACAAGGCTTTTGGGGCTTGAAGGTCTAAGTTCACTCAAAACTGATAATTTAATAAGCATATTGAAGCATACAAACTGCTACCAAATCTCCAGGATCCCAGGGGGAAGGGGTATCCCAAATGAAGCTTTAATTACCACAAAGGAAGAGCGAAACCTAGGGCCTCCATGAACCAGAACTCTCTTCTTTAGCCAGGAGAAAGCAGTCAATGTGTGCTTCAGCCTTATCAGTTTTGGTTGGTCTTAGGCCAAATAATCAATGTATAATAAAATGAAAAACAATATTGACAAAATTCAGCTTCATCAGTTGTGAAGATTTTAAAATATGCTCAGAAATATCTGGCTGGTAGAAAAACTGTCTGATGGAATGAAGCATGACACAATCCTCCACCTAGTCATTTCTGCTCTCCATGACTCAATTAGTGACAGAAGAGAAGTCTCTATACATTTATGAAGTGGATCCCCTAGAGCAGTGGTTCTCAACCTCAGTCCTCAAGTACCCCCAACGGGCCATGTTTTCAGGTTTTCCTTTACTTTGCACAGCTGCTTTAAACAGTATCAATGACATGGTATTGATAAGAGCTATTTTATCTAAGGGAAGTTCCCATAACATGGCCTGTTGGGGGTACTTGAGGACTGAGGTTGAGAATCACTGCCCTAGAGGACATATGACACCAAAATGCTGAAACATGCCTACAGCACTTCTGTGTCATCCTGTCTCTAGCTGACTCTCCATAGCAGTCTAATGAGAATACACATCTGCAAGGGTCCCATGCAAGTGTCAAGGACTTGCATTGACATGTATGATCAACAAAGTAAAGAACGACAGAACATTGAATCCTTTTGCACTCAACCAAAGACTGAAAACAAACATTTTGGATTTACTGATTTAAAGCAGAACTTCACCCTAAAGGAAAGTCTCCCTTTGTCCTCCTCCCCACCACAATGCCTCCCCCCCCCCCACCACCACCACCACCACCATCACCATATTTGGCTCAAATTTTTAGGGGAGCAGGTACCTCATTTGATAGATACCTGCTCCTATTTCTACTTGGATTGCCTAGCCCTGCGGTCGGATGTGGCCCTTTGCTTGCCTTTATCTGGCCCTTGGGGCACTATTCCTTCCACTGACACCAATGATGGAGCACTATTCCTCTGACACCAACAGTGGGGGTACTATTGCTCCCACGGACACCAGAGATGGGGGAACTAATTCTCCCACGGACACCTATGGTGGGGCACTATTTCACACACTGACACCAATAGGGTATTGAGATATATATATATACACACAATATACACACAGTAGCTCACAAAAGTGAGTACACCCCTCACATTTTTTGTAAATATTTTATTATATCTTTTCATGTGACAGCATTGAAGAAATGACACTTTGCTACAATGTAAAGTAGTGAGTGTACAGCTTGTATAACAGTGTAAATTTGCTGTCCCTTCAAAATAACTCAACACAAGGTCATTAATGTCTAATTCCCTGGCAACAAAAGTGAGTACACCCCTAAGTGAAAATGTCCAAATTGGACCCAATTAGCCATTTTCCTTCCCCAGTGTCATGTGACTCGTTAGTGTTACAAGGTCTCAGGTGTGAATGGGGAGCAAGTGTGTTAAATTTTGGTGTTATCACTCTCATTCTCTCATACTGGTCACTGGAAGTTCAACATGGCACCTCATGGCAAAGAACTCTCTGAGCATGGGAAAAAAAGTTGCTCTACATAAAGCTGGCCTAGGCTATAAGAAGATTGCCAAGACCCTGAAACGAAGCTGCAGCACAATGGCCAAGACCATACAGCAGTTTAACAGGACAGGTTCCACTCGTAACAAGCCTCGCCATGGTCGACCAAAGAAGTTGAGTGCACATGCTCAGTGTCATATCCAGAGGTTGCCTTTGGGAAATAGATGTATGAGTGCTGCCAGCATTGCTGCAGAGGTTGAAGGAGTGGGGGGTCAGTCTGTCCGTGCTCAGACCATACGCCGCACCCTGCATCACATTGGTCTGCATGGCTGTCTTCCCAGAAGGAAGCCTCTTCTAAAGATGTTGCACAAGAAAGCCCCAAAACAGTTTGCTGAAGACAAGCAGACTAAGGACGTGGTTTACTGGAACCATGTCCTGTGGTCTGACGAGACCAAGATAAAATTTGTTTTGTTTGGTTCAGATGGTGTCAGTGTTGGAAAAAGCAACATCATGTAATTGTAGCCATGCCCCCTTAGGGGTTGCTGAAAGTAATGGTTCACCTGTCACTCTGCCCAGCCAGACATCCTCTCTGTCACTCAGAGACATAGAACAGTCCATTGCTTTTGGTTTGTTTTTGTTTTTTTATTTGAGGGGTATTGAACTTGGATTGGGATTTGGGAATTATGGGATTCCTAAGAACATTCAGTGCACATTTGCTTAGGACTCCTATATACACTCCAGTATATATATTCTCTCTTCTCTCCAGCACAAACATTTGCTACTTTCTGTTGTATCTGTGGGGCATCCTCAAACGGAAGGTGGCGGAGTGCAACATCTCTAACATCCACCAGCTCTGTGATGTCGTCATGGAGGAGTGGAAGAGGACTCCAGTGGCAACCTGTGAAGCTCTGGTGAGCTCCATGCCCAAGAGGGTTAAGGCAGTGCTGGAAAACAATGGTGGCCACACAAAATATTGACACTTTGGGCTCAATTTGGACGTTTTCACTTAGGGGTGTACTCACTTTTGTTGCCAGCAGTTTAGGTCTTAATGGCTTTGGGAGTTATTTTGAGGGGACAGCAAATTTACACTGTTATACAAGCTGTACACTCACTACTTTACATTGTAGCAAAGTGTCATTTCTTCAGTGTTGTCACATGAAAAGATCTCTACAACGTGAGGCGGTGGAAGGCAAACTCCTACGGGGTGTCTATGTTGTCTTTCATCGTTTACAAACACGACCTCTCTTCTCTCTTATATATATGACCTCAC
>BLSH010071085.1:1285970-1307550 GCA_018402905.1 Glandirana rugosa | reverse complement strand
GGTTGCATGGACTTCCTAACTGCATGATTGCCTATCTGTCACCATGGTCACAGGATCAGGGGCCCATCCCGCCAGCTCCCGATCATGACTAGAGACCAAGAGCTGTTTATAACTGTTCACTCACTGTGCTGGGAGTGTGCAAGGATGGTGCTTCAGCACAGAATCCTCTGCCGCCCATGGATGCATATGTGCAGTGGGTGGACATTAAAACCCACTCTTTGCCACTGCACAAATGCGTTCCATGGATGGCAAGAGGTTAAATATGTGCTTATGAGAGGATGTGAGGGCCTTGAATTTGCTTGTACCTACATGGACAAAGCATATGTACGTTTTAGTTACACCTACAGATGAGGCTCTATCCATTCTAGAACTTTAATCAGATGTGGAACCAGAGACGGCAGGACCCACTACCACTCTCCCCTTTATCAACATGCTAATAAAATATGTAAATAACTTTTTTTTCCTTTTCATTGCATACCTTATTTTATAACAAATTATGTCATCAGTGGGTTTCTTAATTCAATTCAGGCAGTTCATGACTGGTGGAGGGGCCCGGCAGGGTACTGCACATAGCTTCCTACATCAGTTCCCTGCCTTAGCGCTCTTCTCAAGAGCTGTCAAACCATGATCACAGCACTCTGCCTCACTACTCCTCTCAAGGGTCCTCAGCCATAATGCAAGTAGTAGGCTGGCTTTTGAGAGGAGCTATGAAAATATAAAAATGTCTTGATGGGTTAATATCAGTCTTGAGGAATGGTAATTCTTGGGCTCCTTTTAGACGAGTGTTCAGATCATATACATATGAATAGAAGCTCAGTGTTGGTCTATGGGCAGGCAAATGTAAATGGATGTGCATCATTTTACATTCATCTAACCATAGACTCAACATGGGCCCATTACAAGCTGCAGGAAAAAATTGAAGTAACAAAAGTGCCATCCATTCAGTTCAGATTTGGTAGGGTAACATAGGGTGTTCATGGGTCCCCTGCTGATTGGAATGGATGCTTTAGGCATGCAGACCACCCTAGGTAACTCCCACATGTGATGCCGAGACTCAGTGATTGAAAGAACTGCACTCTGATGGATACAAAGGCTTGAGAGAAATGGGCTAGATTATACCGATTTGTCCTCCATCCAGGAAGTGAGGTGGGCTCCATCTATCTTGCTGCACAGCTCACAGTAATCAGTGAAATCACAGTAAGTCATAGTAAGGAGATGAACCCATACATCTACAAGACTGAAGGAAAGATTGGAGTTTATAATATTAGCAGTAAAATCTGAAATGGCTGTTGTGTAAATGATTGCAAATTTGGCCTCCATCAGTGTTGTGCCCACTTTCATACCACATTTACCTTCAATATTTGAAGTAGAATGTGGAAAGTGAATTGGGGAATGAATGCTTCTATCTGAACATATTCATATTCACCGTTTGCTACGTAACAGAATCCTTTAATTTCTCTGAAAAATTTGAGGCATCAAAGGATCCCATGTTAAATGTTAATTCCTAAATAAAAGATGTGTAAGAAATAAAAAAAATTACATAAAACATTTTTATATGTTCAGAAAATGTTTAAAGGATTGACCAAACAATTACATTTAAGAAGGATGGAAAATATGAATCTTCCAAGGATTTGTGGCATTTGGAATGTAGTTTCAACCATAAACTGCCATCTAACATGGCTTTAAGGGAAAGACAACTCTAAAGTGTTGACATAATTGGAGCCCGGTGGGGGGCTTAGTCATCTCCTGCCTTCTTACATTTTATGGCCAAAAGATTGTGAACACCTGACCATCACGCCTAATATTATCTTGGACATGGGAAAGGAGGAAGTGGGGGGCAAGTCCATACCAAAATTAGTGATTATTGCAGCTTCCACTCTTTTGGGAAGGATTTCCATGAGTTTTTGGAGTGTCTTTAGGAATTTGTGCACATTCCCCTTTTGTAAGGCCAAGTACTAATGGACACAGCAGATGTAGAAATAATAGAACTCGGTACAGAAATCTTGGCAATAGATTCCCCAGGAGAGTCCTCCCGAGGGCCGACCTATCCAGCAGAGTCCATTTTCCGAGGGTCGATCTCCCCAGTAGAGTCCAGCATAAAAGTTGCCAAGTGGTTTACTTCTCTAGCATCTGCTAAACACTAAAATATGTTTTAGATTGACTAATCTTTTTTCAGTTTGTAATTTTGACATCTAACACCAAGACCAGGCAAAACATCAGCCTTAATGCCTGTTATTCGAATAAATAATCTTTATATACACCTCTTCTGCATGAACAATACAGAGGTTCTGTTGGTTCTTTCTAGTATTCTAGGTTTTCTTCTACGTTTTTCAGCTGTACAAAGGTATAAAATAGGAATTTGTATATTTCATAGAAAATGGGAGATAACATGAACTATGTTCCATAAAGCTCTGACATCTGACTTCTTCCCTTTATAGAGACCCGTGGGCCCTGCTCAACCTGCTCCAGATTTCATCCCTCCCTGGTTCTGCTCACACTGTCCTTGTTTGTAACACAGCACAAACTCTGGTCTCCCTCCCAATCCTGACTGGGGACTGTCCCTCCTCTAATAAACCGATGATACTGTGAGATCACCTTGAGAAAACCATTAACGCTACCTCCAGACTACCAAAACTTCTGACCCAGCATGCAAAACTCTACCTTAAGCTCATGCATGGCTTTCTGCTGTTCATTTTACTATTTATTCTTTTAATAAATTATTTTTCTACATTTTAATTTATTGCCTTTTTATTTTATTTTTTTGTGTAATTCACCCCCCCCCCCCTCCTTTTAAAGTGCACTTGTGCGTATTAATCAACAGAACACATTTTATTAACGTGTATGTACAGCCAACATTTTTTGTTAGGTTAAAACACATGTCTAATTTTTTTTTTTTTTTTTGTGTCCCAGATTTCCGTTCACTTCCTGTCCCTGAAATGCTACTGGAAGTAGGAGAAAACCTTTATGTCAACTTGAGGGGATTGCCCCACATACAGTGGGAAAAATAATTATTTGATCCCCTGTAGATTTTGTAAGTTTGCCCACTTACAAAGAAATGAGGGGTCTAACATTTTTATCATAGGTGTATTTTAAATGATAGAGACAGAATATCAACCAAAAATCCAGAAGCCACACATGATACAAATGTTATAAATTGAGTTGCAGGTCAGTGAGTAAAATAAGTATTTGATCCCCAAGCAAACCATGACTTAGTACTTGGTGGAGAAACCCATGTTGGCAAACACAGAGGTAAGATGGGTTTTGGTCCACTCTTATTTATAGATCTTTTCTAAATCCTTAAGGCTTATTGGCTGTCGCTTGGTAACTCAAAGTTTCAGCTCCCTTCATAAATTTTCTTTAGGATTAAGGTCTGGAGACTGACTAGGCCACTCCATGACCTTAATGTGCTTCTTTTTGAGCCACTTCTTTGTTGCCTTGGCGGTATGTTTTGGGTTATTGACATGCTGGAAAACCCATCCATGACCCATCTTCAGTGTTCTGGCTGAGGGAAGAAGGTTCTCATCCAAGATTTTACAATATATATAGCCCCGTTCATTGGCCCTCAATGAGGTCAAAGTCGGCCTGTACCTTTAGCAGAGAAATTGCCCCAAAGCATAATGTTTCCACCTCCATGCTTAACTGTAGGGATGGTGTTCTTAGGGTCATAGTCTGCATTTTTCTTCTAATCCTACTCTAAATCAATTAGATGTTCATTGACAAACTTCAGATGGGCCTGTACATGTGCCTTCTTGAGGAGGGGGACATTGCAGGCGCTGCAGGATTTCAATCCATGGCGGCGTATTGTATTAACAATGGTTTGGTGACTGTGGTCCCAACTGCCTTGAGATCATTTACAAGCTACTCCCGTGTAGTTCTGGGCTGATCCCTAATTTTTCTCATGATGAACCTTACCCATGAGGCAAAATCTTGCATGGAGTAGGGCGATTGATTTGTATTTTGTATTTGTTCCATATGTGACTTATCGCTCCAAAAGTTGTTTCCTTCTCACCAAGCTTCTTGCTGATGGTCTTGTAGCCCATTCCAGCCTTGTGCAGGTCTACAATCTTGTCACTAACATCCTTTGACAGTTCTTTGGTCTTGCCCATGATAGTGAGGTTTGAATGGAAGAAAGAGATTCTGTGGACAGGTGTCTTTTATACACATAACGAGCTGTTGTTAAGAGCACCTTCTTAAATTGATAGGGCTAATCTGTGTACCACATGAGCACATACTGTAGCCAGTCTGTGGGAGCCAGAATTATTGTTGGCTGGTAGAGGGACCAAATACTTATTTACTCACTGAATTGCAACTCAATTATAACGTTTGCATCATCTGTTTTTTCTGGATTTTTGGTTGATATTCTGTTTCTATCATTTAAAATATACCTATGATAAAAATTATAGGCCCTTCATTTCTTTGTAAATGGGCAAACTTACAAAATCTGCAGGAGATCAAATAATTATTTTCCCCACTGTAATTGTCACAAGAACAGGTTTCTCTGTTGGAAGATTTGCCCTCTCCTTTTGTTCTGGTGACCACTTTAAAATTTTGGATTCCCCATCACTTTCTATCTACGTGGCAGAGGTTGCCAAGACATAGGCTACCAAATTGGGACACGCATGTCAATGAAAACCTGACCATTTCTAATCCCAATCTATCTAAAACTACAAAAAAAAGTTTTTGGTTATGCATACATTCCAATAGTAACGGTGGTGTATTTTCAAACGTCAATGCCTAGTCTGGTCCCTTATGTTACCATTATGGTTACCACTTGGCTATTGTTTTAAAGCTGAACTCCAGACTCAAAAATAATGTTGTCAACTTAAGATGTTCTCTAGTAGCTACAAAAGTTTTAAATCAATTATGTGTGCATAAAATGGCTTTGCAAACTTGTTAGTCTGCAAAAGTAGCAGTGACCTCATCACTGTGCTGCTTGCTCATAGCCGGTGTAGAGTACTGAGCTGCAGGAGAAACCCAGAAACTCCACCCACTACAGGCTGCCTGTAGAAAACTACAGTAGGGAATGAAGACAAGACCAGTCACCCTTCACAAGGAGACAGAGCAGCAGTGATTGGTCTTTATTACGGGAAGCTCCTACATGGGTAAAGTCTCACACTGGGTTACTGCACAGATCTGGAAGACATACACAAAGCACACCAGGAATACACATGGCTCACGTATTTAGATGAGCTCTTAAAAATGAGTCTGGTTTTCAGTTTTATGAAAAGACCTGACTTTTTCCCAAATAAAGGAAATATTCCTAGTTGCAGCACAATTTTTCTGTTGCCATAGCAGCGCTAGGTAATTAGGTTGTGGAAGGGATTCTTTTTTATAAAGCATGCAAATAGTTAAATCCTATTGGGTTTTTTGTTTTTGTTTGTGTTCCAGAGACACATTGGAAAGATAAATCTCTCCAAAGAAAGGGAAAAATCCAACTAGAGGGTGATGTTCTGGTGACAACTGGAAATTTTTGAATTTTGCATCACTTTCTGTCTCGGTGCCAATGGGTCACATGGGAACATAAAGAGGATGCCACAGCAGAGACCCATAACGAAAAAAAAAATATTAAAATATATAAGTTTGGCTTTAGATACATTTTATATATGACTGGCTCGGCTACCATTAATGTAAACCATATGAATGATAAACTTATCAAAGCAAAAAACTGATTTGCTGAAATTCAGTCAGTGGATTTCCTAAACTGAGCATTTTAGTGCAGTTTACCACGGTACGATTATTGTATTGTAACGTCAAAATCTTCACTTTCCTAACATCCATACAGCTGCCAAGAAATGCAAGGCAGGGCTGAACATATTCCTTCCAAAGTACACTAAAACCCTAAAAATGGGAAGAAGACACAAGGGTAGGGCTTGTCATTTACTTCCAACCCAATGCAGGATTTTATTTTCTCCAAAACTACAAGTGCACTTTAATAATGGCATTGTCATCTGCTTGCATGTCTCCCTCTCATCATTCATATAGCAAAGTCATATTTGTACATTGTCATGCCTCCAACCTCTAAGATGTGTTTTTATAAACTTTTCATGTTCTTATTAAGCGATCAATGTCACCAAAAGGGTTCTTAGCTAAGTGACCATAATTTATTTATAATCCCAAAATCGATATTAGGATTTCGGTGAGGACTAGTGGGTCAAATAGCCAGAGGCATTTTATTGTCATGGGAGCGCAGCCTATCAATTAACCAGTGGCATCCCTGAGACATTATGGGAATGCAGTCCAAGTCATTCCAGTGACTCTTTGGGGGAGATCTATTCTTATGTAGTTGTGCATAGTAACCAATCAGCTTCTAGGTTTTATTGTCAAAGCTTACTTGAACAAGCTAAAGTTAGCAGCTGATTCTGTGTGTACCAGTTTTAGTAAATCTCCCCCTATATATTCATGAGAGAACGGCCTGTCCATTCACCAGAGACCATTCAATCGCTAAAAGCCAGTGACATGACTAACACTTCATACTAATAACTTTGCCTGTAAATTGAATAAAGACCAGTGGCAATCACCTACGCTTCATTAAAACATGGTCTGTGCATTCACTAGAAACCTGTGATATCACCAACGGTTCATGAGAACACAGCCCATCCATTCACTTGTCTCTGGTCTCTAGAGACCAGTGACATGATCGAAAATGTCATGAGAATACAGCCCATCCATTCACTAGAGAACAGTGACCTCACCAACACATCATGAGAACATGTCCTGTCCATTCACTAGAAACCAGTGATATCACCAACACTTCATTAAAACATGGTCTGTCCATTCATTAGAAACCAGTGATATCACCAACACTTCATTAAAACATGGTCTGTCCATTCACTAGAGACCAGTGGCATCACCAACGGTTCATGAGAATGCAGCCTATCCATTCACTTGTCTCTGGTCACTAGAGACCGGTGACATCATCAAAACTTTATGAGAACAAAGCCCATCCATTCACTAGAGACCAGTGATATCACCAACACATCATGAGAACCTGGCCTGTCTATTCACTAGAGACCAGTGACCTCACCAACACTTCATGACAACGTGGCCTGTCCATTCACTAGATACCAGTGATATCACCAACACCTCATTAAAACATGGTCTGTCCATTCATTAGAGACCAGTGATATCACCAACACTTCATTAAAACATGGTCTGTCCATTCACTAGAGACCAGTGACATCATCAAACTTTATGAGAACAAAGCCCATCCATTCACTAGAGACCAGTGATATCACCAACACATCATGAGAACCTGGCCTGTCTATTCACTAGAGACCAGTGACCTCACCAACACTTCATGACAACGTGGCCTGTCCATTCACTAGATACCAGTGATATCACCAACACCTCATTAAAACATGGTCTGTCCATTCATTAGAGACCAGTGATATCACCAACACTTCATTAAAACATGGTCTGTCCATTCACTAGAGACCAGTGATATCACCAATGGTTCATGAGAACACAACCCATCCATTCACTTGTCTCTGGTCACTAGAGACCAGTGACCTCATCGAAACTTTGAGAACACAACCCATCCATTCACTAGAGACCAGTGATATCACCAACACATCATGAGAACATGGCCTGTCCATGTACTAGAGACCAGTGACCTCACCAACACTTCATTAAAACCTGGTCTGTCCATTCACTAGAGACCAGTGACATCATTCACACTTCATATTCACAAGAACACAGCCCATCCATTTTTAAAGACCAGTGACTTCACCAACCATCACTTCATATTAATAATGCAGCCTGTCCATTCACTAGAGACCAGTGATATAGCTGAGGTTTCACATTCATGAGAACACAGCCCATTCAGTCACTAGACACCAGTGACTTCACCAACACTTCATTTTCATAAGAACTTAGCCAGTCCCATTCATTAAAGATCAGTGACGATCACCTACATGTCATGAGAACATGGTCCATCCATTCACTAGAGACCGGTGACAATCACCTACACTTCATAAGAACATGGCCTGTCCATTCACTAGAGACCGATGTCATCACTGAGACTTCATATTCATAAGAACGCACCCCATCCATTGACTATTGACCAGTGACATCACTGACACCACAGCTTATTTACTGAAGGTCAGTAACATCACTAATGCTTCTTCAGAAAAACTGAGTGGACAGAAGATAAAATGATGAGCGATTACTTTTAGCGTGTGATTAGGCTGAAAAGCTTGCACATACAGCATTTCAAAAGGAAACCTAATTGTATATGTGGGCGAAGACACTTCTTAGTCCAGTCTTGGTTAACACACCATTAGGTTTTGACCACCTGCTATCATACAATAGCTGATGAAGACCTGTTCTGAAGCAGAACAGAAGTGGGCCAGATTTAAACAGATAATTCTATTAGCAGTAAGACTCTACAACTAGCAGCAAAATCACAAAAATTAGGCTTTCATTATTACTATGGGAAATGGCTCCAACGCTGCTGTAAACCCTTTAGGAACTTAGCATGAAAGCATTGATGAAGCAACATATTACAGGTTGGTGCAACAATATAGTGACTACAAAGGATGGTGTAAGTAACGGTTTAGCAATTGTTTCGCTGGGGGAGTAATATTCCATCCATCATGGACTTCTAGAACTAAATAGTATTACATGGCATTAACTAGAAGATGGGCACCATGGTGAACCATGTTGGTAGCAGTCATTAACCATCCTGGTGAGACTAACAGGTTCACTTTTATAGGAGGCACTCTAAGCAGTCAGTGCTAGGCTTCTTTGGGCAGCCCTGCCACATTTCAATAAATCTTATACAGATCTATACATACTACCACATGGCAGAGCTTAGGGTTGGCAAATGGCAGTATCAAGCACCAAACACTGCAGTGTGTCGAGGTAGAAGGAGATGTACCCTTTCCCTGATAATGCTAAGTATACAGAGAAAGAATACAAAGAAAATATCTATTGAATGCCTCTTGAAAAGAGAATGGGTTACTTAGAGCCAACGATTTGCACAGTGCTTTACATATATAATATGCATTCACATCAGTCCCTGCTCTTAAGGAGCCTACAATCCAAAGTCTCTAACTCACAATAATACTAGGGCCAATTAACCTACCAGCATGTCTTTGGAGCGTGCAAGGAAGCCAGAGAAAACCCATGCACCACATGGAGAATGTGCAAACTCCACATAGGTAGGGTCTTGGTTGGGATTTGAGCCATTAACCCTAGAGCTGCTAGACAGAAGTACTAACCACTTAGACACTGACATGCCTATATGTTCACTTACTGCTGCAGTAATAATAAAAAAAGATTAACTGCAGGTGAATTGTAAGATGACAGAGGAAGAGCTCCAGCTGATTGACAGCCTCAGCTCTGTTCCTATGTGCTGTGTGAAAGGGGTGTGACCCTTTCCCCCAATCAGCTCTCAGAGCTCTCTTCACTGATGTAACTTCAGCTTTCTGGATTGTAAGCTATCAGGTTGAAGTCAGGACTCTGTGCAGGCCAGTCAAGTTCCTCCACCCCAAACACGCTCATCCATGTCATTGTGGGCCTTGCTTTGTGCACTGGTCTAAATCATTTGGTGAAGGGGGATTATGGTGTGGTTTTGTTTTTCAGGGGTTGGGCTTGGCCCCTTAGTTCCAGTGAAGGGAACTCTTAAGGTGTCACCATACCAAGACATTTTGGTCTATTTGATGCTCCCAACTTTGTGGGAACAGTTTGGGGATGGCCCCTTCCTGTTCCAACAAGGTCCATAAAGACATTGATGAGCGAATTTAGGGTGGAGGAACTTGACTGGCCTCCACAGACTCCTGACCTCAACCCGATAGAACACATTTGGGATGAACTAGAGCAGAGACTGTGAGCCAGGCATTCTCGTCCAACTTCAGTGACCTCACCAATGTGCTTTTGGAAGAATGGTCAAACATTCCCATACCTTGTGGACAGCCTACCCAGAAGAGTTGAAGCTGTTATAGTTACAAAGGGTGGGCAAACTCAATATTGAACCCTATGGACTAAGACTGGGATGCCATTAAAGTTCATGTGCGTGTAAAGGCAGGTGTCTTAATACTTTTGACAATATAGTGTATATGGACACTGGACCATCACACCTATCCAGTCCACTCCCCTCTTTTATGGTTACAGCTTCCACTCCACTCCAAATGTTTCCCATTCAGCTACAAAACCATTTTTGAGGTCAGGTACTTATATAGGATATGAAGATCTGTCATTCAAATTCGTCCCATCGGTGTTCAATAGGGTTGCAGTCAGAGCTGTGCTCAAGTCTTGTCTACACCAAAGTCATCAATACATGTCTTTAGGGAGCTGGCTTTGTGCACAGAAATATTGAACACCACGGTGACACCACAGGTACCAGCAGTACAACCACGTTCGCAGACGCATTTCACACAAGGGATCTGTGCTTAATCATTACTAGGTAATGATTGAGCACAGATCCCTTGTGTGAAACGCGTCTACGAACGTGGTTGTACTGCTGGTACCTGTGGTGTCACCGTGGTGTTCAGTAAAGCTTTGTGAAGTATCCTGGATGTGCTGCAGCTTTCTTATTTCTTGCATACTGCGGAGCGAGCCGTGGTAGGCACTCCGGGTTTTACTTCTATTCACAATTAACACCTGGAGCGGTGGTTTGCTTTTTTGTTTTTGGCTTTGTGCACAGGGTCACAGTCATGCTAGAACAGAAAATAAATGTTCCTCAAACCGTTGCCATAAGATTGGAACTGTGCAATTTGTCCAAAATATTTTTCTATGCTATAGCATTCACTGTGCCCTTCAATGGAAACACTTCAACTCAATCATTTGGAGGAGTGCTCACATACCTTTAGCCATATAGGACATATCCATTCAGGTAGGCCCTTTGCACTACACCAGTATTGGCAAATCTAAGAACGTATGCACAAGGACTTTTGTTAGTGTCAGAACTGATTTCCTTTCTGTACAAGTCAAAAGGAATAAAAAAGAGCCCCATACAACTTAATGCAGATCAGAAGAAGGTCAGCAGGTCTGTAAAGGAACGCAGAAACATCTTAAACCAAAACCAGAAGCTAAATGCACCTAAAAGCATGCGGCATTTGGCCATCTACACAAGGAGATTGTATGATGAAATTATAAGGTGGCATTAAATGTAGATTACTGCTGCCTCAGACTACTGATGTTCAGCCCAACCAACATCCAACCTATCCACCATTTTATCTCCAGACTTTGAAAAATAAGAAACTTGCCTCAGACTTGAAGCAGTGATTTTCATTTCTTTCTTCTCTGTCCTGTCTTTATCTTCTATCTCTGTCCCACCTCCCTTCTCCTTCCCATTCTCTGTCCATTGCCCTTTCCCCCTCGCAGATAACATCGATGAAGCTGAACGCCAGTGGAAGGTAGAGTTCCACCGCTGGAGTGCCTACATGATGCGCTGGAAGAACCAGTTTGACCATTACAGCAAGCAGGAGCGCTGCAGTGAGCTGTGACATCACTGTGAGATCACATCACCATCGCCCGCCAACTCTCCTGCTCTTTCAGCAAGGAAACAAGAATCTGCGGCAAACTGTGACATCACCACACCGTCCCTCAGGCCGCCTGTGCGAAGATCAGGGGAGTTTTTGTACATTGTATCATTGCTGTGACATCACTACACTCACACTCAATCACAGGTTGTAGAACCACTTCACACTTATGGACGTTGTTGACATCAATCAATGTGATGGTTCCTGCCTCTTGTATGTACTGTATGTTCCACCCCCACTCCCTGAAGTCCTTCCCCTTGGGGGGCATTTCTCATCCCTGTACGATGCTGTGACCCTCCTTCTTTCTGTTTTCCGCATGTCCATTTGTATATAGTGTTTGATGATATAAAGATATAAATATATATATATATATATATATATATATATATAATTATATATATATACATATTTCTAATATATATATTGAGGGAGATTTATGTATGTTGTATTTATTTGTGATGCTATGTATGTCAGAACCTAAAGGAACCTACCCCCCACCCCATCTCATGCCAAAGCCACGGTGCCCCTTAAACAGGTAAGTCCACCCAAACTGATATTTAATCTATGGGCACATATGGTGGACAGATCAGTTCATGAAATGCCTTCTTCTATCTCTTGACACCATAGGCAAAATCTGTGTGTCCTGATTCCCAGCTCCGCCTATCTGTTACGTCAGTTGCCTGTCATTTTATGTTATGGTTACGGTTATAAGTAACAAGGAGAACATGCCATGGGGTTCCTTTTAGAGATGTAACAGGCCATTGAGTCTTTCAGCCCACTATGTGTCTACCCAAGGCTGTTTTGAGTGGACTAACCCTTTAAGTTGGACTAGACAGATTAGTCAGCCTCATGATTATACTTTTTTTATGATTGCTTTTAAACTATCCCATGATGCACACCCTATATAAAAATGGAAGATATAAAAACATCTGCTGCCCTTAGCAGCCCATAAGGCTGCAGCTGCCATTTTGCTAAGGCAACTTAGAAGAGAAAAGCTCTTGACTGGTTGGAGTTTGTTGCCCATACCAACCAGTTTGAATCTTCTGCAATTTTTATATGCGATACTTGCTACCTTTACACACAACTGGGTGAGTCCACTTGGGCAGTTCTGCAAGTGCCGAACTGTAATACCTACCATGCAATGCCAGCCAGCTGGGACCTAGGTGCCTACAGGCCACTTAGGCCAAGTGGAAGCCATATTTTACTGTCCAGTCCTGCACCAACATGTCATCAGGTTCAAGGTTTCTTGAACTGGGCTGTCTATGAGGCTGATGTATGAAAAAGTGAAGCTGTTGTCCACCCCGACCAAACTCTTAACTTCAGTTGGAACTTTGAAATGCTTCAGTCCTCCCAAGAAGCAAATAAAATGAATGGTAGTCCCCTCAAATGTTCATTCCAGCACCCATTCCACACTGACCAAACTCTTTACTTCAGCTGCAGCATGATGAATGGCCATAGCTAGAATGTTTCCCTTCAAGTAGGCCTCAAAATTTGATTAAAATTAGTTTCACCTTCACTGGTTTTATGTTGTGCAATATGGAGTGTGTTGGCAGTGCTCACAGAGGTTTTAAAAGGGGGCTTCCAAAGTGCCTACCTGATGCCCTCCAACCATGATCTCAGGAGACAAAGTTGGTATATATATTGAGCAGTACACTCCAGCACTCAACCTCACGTTAGCCCAGATGCTTCTCTGAGTATCCTACTTTCCCTGCAGGACCATTGCTTCCCTAAACTTTCCAACCCCACCCATAGTGACCATAATGACCATAGTGACCATAATGAAGCTATAAAGGAGCCAATCTGCAATCCTTTCTATGTAAGAATTTTATTCATTCAAATCCAACACAGAGGTTGTGGATGTTGAGTCTCCAGTTTTAAGGAGAAACCCTAAGATGTACTCTTAGAGGATAAACCTTGGGTGGTGGCAAGTGAGTTGGGTGCTATGGGATATTACTTTGGTTGTCATAACTCAGCCACTATACAGTACGACTCTATACATGGCGTAGTGGGACGTGAAGTTCCACAATGGCTGGCAAGCCAAAAACTGGCCAAGTGGTGTCACCATATATCATGTAATGAATGGCTGTCAATGTTTAGTCATATAGCTATAAATCTATATATTTTATGTGTCTAAATGATATATAAAGAGATCTATATAATAAAATATATCTATACGTGTATGTGCACTATATTCAGAACCCCAGACCCCCAAATAATTTTATAGGTACAATATATATTTACCACTCATCATGTGACTTATTTTTGTGAAATTATCCATACATGTATACATTTCAACGTTTAATCAATCTAAAAGAAAGAAAATTACAGTGTTTCCATAATGGCCAATCATTGCGCAGATTTTTGCTAGCATATTTCTGAAGATGAAAGCTAGCTGTCTGGTTGGTCGAATCTCACTTTCCATTATGTAAGCCCCGGTGAAAATAAAAGGGCTACAACATGTGACCACTCAGAGGTTGACTTTTTCTTGAATAGCTAGCAAAATATGACCTTTCTTCTTAATGGCTGCCTTGGATTGCCAGCGCTAACATGGCACAAACCTTGTACATTGACCATAAACCCTTCAATTAAGTCATTTTCATTTAAAAAAAAAACACTACCATGTAGTTTATTTTGCTGTTAACATTACCAAACAGACAACAGAACTGTGATATAATATCGACTAATCATAATTATGTTTTCACAAGCCTGCGTGCAAGACTGGCGAAAACTAGACTCTGATTGGTTGTTAAGATCTGCAGGACCTAAGTGCTTTTTGAACAGTGTTATTAAATAATATTTTACTTGTGCAATAATTTATCTGAATATTCATCAGGTGTACGGTCCTCGAAATATATTATAGATGAAAGAATGGTTATATATAAATATATAAATATTAAAATTGTTTTTAATTGTCTTGTGACCTTACCAATAGGCTTTATGCAGAATTTAATCCACAACATAACATAGTGCTACCACAATGACATTTTCGGGTAATTACAGGTGTATCGAGTAAGAGCAATATGCAAGATACTGTTACCCATTGTGACCAATCAAAATTCATCTTTAAGTGATTTAACATCAACTGCTATGGTTACTGCACTTTGCATTTTAGATTTTCCCTTTACCCTACCCCCTCTTTTCCCAAATTTATGTACATGGAGGCTTATTGTGCACTGAGTCTCTTTTATCAATCTGAAAGCTTTGCCAGTGAAAATAGCAACATTCATGATGAAGGATTTAACAGCATTCAATATCAAATGGGACAGCATAGGACCACCTTTTTCTATGTTTTTTTATTCTGAGTTGGTGCTGAATGTAGATTACAACAGCCACCCATGACAGAGCCCATCATGGATGTTGCAGCAGATGTTCTCTGGGTAATGTTCACAATGGGCCCACAGGAGCTGAACTGCTCATAATTATCACAATGACCCCTGACTCCTGTCTGCTTCTCCAAATGCATGATAAACCCACCATAGAGGAACGTGATGCATGCATGTGGACTGTATAAAGCACAGGGCTCAATGATCTATATTTCCGAGGTGGTTCAGTAGCTGTCGACCCAACATCTGAGACATCTTTGTAATTATACCCGTGTAAACAGAAAGCCTCCATTATGCCAAGGGCCTTATTATACCCCTAATGCTTTGTGTTCTGGCTTCCCTTCTTGCCCCTACAATCAAAGCAGTAGACCAAGGCCTCTCTTTAACCTTGTGGTCATGAGGAACAAGGCTTGTATTTGAATAGTTCAATAAACAAGATAAAACCTCGCAGTCTTTTGTCAGTGTATCTTTTTTACTAGGAAAATAATTGGGTCATCAGAGTTCCATGGGTGTCACACATTAGACATTTCAAACGTAAAGTAGAACTATTACGGAAAATCTTAGAACTGGCTTTGTAACCCTAGTGAGCAAACCTCTACCACAAATGCTTCACAAGAGGCTTACCGGAACTACAAGACCCTCAAGCCATAAAGAGGTCATGTAATAAATACAGTATGTTCACAGATAGATCCACCTCAACTGTACAGGGTGGGCCATTTATATGGATACACCTTAATAAAATGGGAATGGTTGGTGATATTAACTTCCTGTTTGTGGCACATTAGTATATGTGAGGGGGGGGAACTTTTCAAGATGGGTGGTGACCATGGCGGCCATTTTGAAGTCGGCCATTTTGAATCCAACTTTTGTATTTTCAATAGGAAGAGGGTCATGTGACACATCAAACTTATTGGGAATTTCACAAGAAAAACAATGGTGTGCTTGGATTTAACGTAACTTTATTCTTTCATGAGTTATTTACAAGTTTCTGACCACTTATAAAATGTGTTCAATGTGCTGCCCATTGTGTTGGATTGTCAATGCAAACCTCTTCTCCCACTCTTCACACACTGATAGCAACACCACAGGAGAAATGCTAGCACAGGCTTCCAGTATCCGTAGTTTCAGGTGCTGCACATCTCGTATCTTCACAGCATAGACAATTGCCTTCAGATGACCCCAAAGATAAAAGTCTAAGGGGGTCAGATCGGGATACCTTGGGGGCCATTCAACTGGCCCACAACGACCAATCCACTTTCCAGGAAACTGTTCATCTAGGAATGCTCGGAGCTGACACCCATAATGTGGTGGTGCACCAACTTGCTGGAACTATGATGTCGGTGATAGGGAATTGCTGGCCATCAAGTCAGCTTTGCAGGAATGGCGGTACCTCCTGGAAGGAGCAGCTCATCCGGTATTGGTTTTTACTGACCATAAAAAAACCATATGCTGTGAAGATACGAGATGAGTTACTGTTATTATGTACACCCATTGCATATGTATTTCGCCAAGTGACTGATGTTCCATTTAAATCAAAGGCTCCAAACTATCTAAACAAAGGGCCAGTTTACTGTCCTTCAGACTGCAGGGGGGCCAGACTGTGGCCAGTGGGAGTAGAAAATGCTCCAGTGTCAGTGGGAATAGACAATGCCTCCGGTTTGGTGGTCAGTGGGAGTAAAAAAATTACATAGCACATAGCATTGGTATTAATGGGAAGAATAGGACCACAATGGTGGTGTCAGTGGGAAGAATAGTGCCCAATCGTTTATATCAGTGGGGGGAATAGTGCCCTATTGTTGGTGTCAGTAGAAGGAATAGTGTCCCATCATTGATGTCAGTGAGAAGAATGGTTCCCCATTGTTGGTGTCAGTGGGAGGATTGATGCCTCGTCAGTGGGAGGAATTGTGCACCACTGTTGGTGTCGGTGTAAGGAATGGTTCCTCATCAGTGGTGTCAGTGAGAGAAAAAGTGCCTCATATCAGTGAGAAGAACAGTGCCCGAGGTCAGGATAAAAGCAAGCAAAAGGCCACATATGGCTCACGGGCTGCAGTTTGGAGATCACAGATTAAAAAAAATAAATAAATAACTATGTTGGAATCTTTCTTTACCAATATCTTAACCTGATTCATTAGCATTTCAGGAGAGATTCTGCTGAGCCGGGCCAAAGGTATTGCTGTCATTCTCTTTCTCTGTTACTGTTACTGGACATTCTTTATAATATCCTGAAACTGAAGATCAAACTCTAGCAGGCACAGGATAAAATGTCTCCTAACAAGAATAAGACAGCTGCAAGCCAAATCAAGCCTCGTACTAAGATCCCTGCCAGAAGGGCGCTGTAATCATATACTGTCTGCCGGGCAATAGATGTGCTGCATCTGCAATCCATCAATGGCCTCAATACTAATGACCCCTGGGATCTGGTTGATGTGTTCTATTTGGTTGTTATAGTCAAATACTATGGGTATAATACAAGAGATGGTCAGAGACTGTGGATATAACACAAGTGGCGGTCAAACACTGCTAAAATGAGACAAGAAATGGTCAGAGACTGCTGACATGTGATGATCAGAAACTGCAGATATGAGATGGTTATATACTGCAGACATGAGATGGTCAGAGACTGCAAACATGAGACATGAGATGGTCAGAGACTGCAGACATGAGATAGTCAGAGACTGCAGACATGAGACAAGAGATGGTCAGAGGCTGCTGACAGGATACAGTAGAAGGTCACAGACTGCTGACATGAGACATGAGATAGTCAGAGACTGCAGACAGGATACTACAGATGGTCAGAGACTGCTGCCATGAGACAAAGGATGTTAAGAGACTGCAGATATGAGATGGCCAGAGACTGGCAACAGGAGACACAATAAGCATTTGCTTTTACAAGAGCACTGCTGCATACAGCTATTAACTTGTATGGCAGGCTGTATGTGGTCCTTACAATAGTTGTGTAGTGACTATGCCTACAATTCCTTACTACCTCTCCCTAATATAGATATACTTTATGATTAAGATCAGTGACAGTAGGAAGGCTGCTGGGGGCCCCATCAAAATTTTGCTATGGGTCCCAATGGTCCGTAGTTACACAGTTTTGAATATACCATAAGATATTACTTTCCTCTTCCAGGGGGTTTTTGTGCTGTGAGAAAATGATGTGTGGGTGGTCTGCTACCATTAATAACAAGCACTTCACTGCAAGGCATGGCACCTAATATTAAGTAGGTTCCCCTTGAACCATTTTTGCAGTGTGGCAGGAAGCATTAAAACAAAACCAAAAGAATTCCCAGCTCAACTTACCAATCAGTCTGCAACCAACCAAATTATCCTGTCTAACATAGGGTGACCAGATGTCCCCGGTTTCAGGGGACAGTTCCCGGATTGAGGACCAAGTCTGTCCCCTCTTTTGTCCCCTGATTGGATTTGAACAGGGGCTGGACTAGAGTTGCCACCTCATCCCTTTAAACCCGAACACATATGAATTACACAGGTTCTGAGGCTAATTTAATGCAGATAAGGCACCAAGTGAGTTTAATTAGCCCCTTAATCAGCCACAGAACCTGTCTAATTCATATGTGTTCGGGTTTATGAGGTGGCAACCCTAGCCCGGACCATTTCAAAGCCATTTCTGTGCCTTCCCTTAGTAAAAGAAACCTCCCCCACAGAAAACACTGATTAGGCACACATTTACCCCTTTGATTGCCCTAGATCAGTGATGGCGAACCTTTTTGAGCCCGAGTGCCCAAACTGCAACACAAAACCAACTTATATTTTCAAAGTGCCGAGCAGCGCTATGAAAAAGGTATACAGCGGCTTATTTTTTAAAAACCGCATACACTGGGGCTCATCATTTATTGTAACAGAGGGGATTGTAGAAAGAAGACTCAGTGGCTCAACAACCACTTTAAGTCACAGCATGCATGTCAGGCTCCTTTACAGTTCTTGTAGCAGCCACCTGCATACATTAGCAGTCATGATGAGGTGGAGATGATAGTATGTACATATTGGTACCAGCAGTATAATGTGTCCACATTAAAAATCTCATCTGGCTCTGGCGTCCAGTGTCCAGCTCCCCTTTTTCTCCTCCAGTCCACAGCTCCCCTTTTTCTCCTCCAGTCCACAGCTCCCCTTTTTCTCCTCCAGTCCACAGCTCCCCTTTTTCTCCTCCAGTCCACAACTCCCCTTTTTCTTCACCAGCCCGCAGCTTCCCTCTTATCCTCCAGTCCAGTGTTTCTCAACTGCATTCCTCAAGGCACACCAACAGGTCATGTTTTCAGGATTTCCCTCAAATGAAGCGCTGTGACAATTACTAAGGCAGTGAAACTGATCAAATCACCTGTCCAAAATAATGGAAATCCTGAAAACATGACCTGTTGGTGTGCCTTGAGGACTGGAGTTGAGAAACACTGCTCCAGTCCACAGCTCCCCTTTTTCTCCTCCAGTCCACAACTCCCCTCTTGTCCCACAGTCCACTGTTCCTCTCTCATCCCCAAGTCCAGTTCACAGCTCCCCTTTTCTGCTCCAGTTCACTGCTCCCCTTTTTCTCCCACAGTTCACAGCTCCCCTTTTTCTCCCACAGTCCACAGCTCTCCTCTTGTCCCCATCCATAGCTCCCCTTTTCTCCCCAGTTCACAGCTCTACTTAGCAGCTCTGTCCACAGTTCACCATAGCAGCTTCCCCACACCTATAAACAACTCACCTCTGCATCTGTAGTCCACACTTTACACCCTCAGTCTAACCTCCGCACCTCTGCATCCCAAACGACAGCTTATATCTGCCCCCCCTTCCACATTTCACTTCTGTGCCTTCCACAGCTTACCCCAATCCACAGTTCTCTTCAACACCCCATTTTTATTCTACACAACCTGCACCCCCCCCCCCATGGACAACACCTCCAACCTCCTCTTAGCTGCTTCTCTGAACAACCCCCACCCTCCAAAGCTCTCAACTCTGCAAGAATCACACCCCCCCCCCCCCACACCACCACCCATTAAGCCTTCCCCACCCAGCTTTCAGCTTAGCACAACACACCCCTATTGCCCACCTTTCCCTTCACTGCTCTTACTTATTCACAACCCCCCCCCCCCCCCAGGGCTTACCTATTCAATATCCCCTCCCAATCTCAAAGCTCTCACCTCCTAACAAATCCCTCCATCCCTAGCTGTCAGTGCTGCAGTACACCTCATCCAACCTCTCCAGAGCTGCCTGCCCCTCTGCAAAACTGCCCCCCCCCCCCATGGGTCCCACAGCTTCCCTTCACAGCTCTCTCCCCTCCTTTAAAAAGCTTCACAGCAGTGCAGCCACTGTGATACATACATGTCCAAGAGGTCAAGGGGAGACAAAAGCAGAGGAGTCAAAAAGATACGGCGTTGGAACCCATGGCACCTGTCAACATATACCTTGCTCTGCACAAGCCCGGAGCTAGCACACAGACAGTAGAGGAAGTGCGCCCCTGGTCACTGCTGGCCCCAGAGCCTTGTGGGAGCTGATTCCTTTCATTCATGCCCACCCCTGGCCCCTGGCTGAGCCTTGTGGGAGATAGGGGGTGCGGTGTGGACGAGATACAGCTTGATTGGATTGGCCGGTCAGTTTGCGCTCTTCATCCTGGCATGCCCAGAGAGAGAGCTCGGCGTGCCATAGGTTCACCATCACTGCCCTAGATGTTAGCCCCTTCCAAGCCAGTGTCATTAGTTCACTGACAGTGTATATTTTTAGCACTGATCACTGTATTAGTGTCACTGGCTCCCACAAAGTGAAGCGCCAAAAGTATCTGATCTGTCTGCCGCAATATTGCAGCCCCGCTATAAGTTGCTGATTGCTGCCATTACTAGTAAAAATCACATATGTCCCTGGATTTCATTTTAAAAATCTGGTCACCTTAGTCTAACAGTATGTTAAAAACAAGGGTTTAGTTTAGACACATTTGCAAATACATGCATAAACTATAGAGCCCCATAAAGGCACCCCAGTATTTTCTGTAGTCCTAACCCTAACTAAATTTGAGAGCCTCCACAGTGGAAGCACATGCATTATAATGGATAGGCAGAGGGCAGGTGAGCCTGGAGGGAGCCCATCCCTCCTTAAAAGCACAGGGGCGCACTGGACACCCAGCATATAGAAAAATGGCAGCAAAGGTGTCCAGTGTGTCCCTTTTCCAGTATTCCAATAGAACAAACAAATGGCCACTGCCCTCATCTATAACTGGTATTTGCAGCAAGAAGCACATGGAAGGACATGCAAAACAAAACTAAAGAAATCCCCGGCTCAACTTACCGACCAGTCTGCGACCAACCGAGTTACGCTGTTTAACAGTATTTTCTGTAGTCCTAGCTCTAAATTTTAGGAGCCTTCACAGTGGAAGCACATGCATATAATGCATAGGCAGAGGGCAGGTGAGCCTGAAGGAAGCACACCCTTCCTTAAAGGCACAGGGGCGCACTGGACACCCAGAATATTCATTGCCCTTCCATGTGCTCCTTCTCCCACACGAAGGAAGTCCGAGTGGACGGGAGACGGATACGTAATATACGTACACGAAGGTGACACTTCCGAGGATTTTAAATCTCGATCCTGATGTCTTTTATGACAATTTGTCGCATTGAGCCAACCAGCGTCTGACCAGCCATTCAACTCGGCCCCTAAAGAAATCAAAACAAAACGTACAGGAAGGTACACGAAGAACGACGTTTATGGTCAATATCTACTCCCGTCACCGGTAAACAAACAAGATAACCTTATGACCTTTTCCCTGTGTGACCTGTGGAAACGACG
>BLSH010071085.1:1249487-1264225 GCA_018402905.1 Glandirana rugosa | reverse complement strand
GGGAGGCTGTGGTTGCTGCTGCACGCAATGTTGATGGTGAACAGATCAAAACACTGACAGAATCCATGGATGGCAGGCTTTTGAGTGTCCTTGCAAAGAAAGGTGGCTATATTGGTCACTGATTTGTTTTTGTTTTGTTTTTGAATGTCAGAAATGTATATTTGTGAATTTTGAGATGTTATATTGGTTTCACTGCTGAAAATAAATAATTGAAATGGGTATATATTTGTTTTTTGTTAAGTTGCCTAATAATTATGCACAGTAATAGTCACCTGCACACACAGATATCCTCCTAAAATAGCTACAACTAAAAACAAACTAAAAATTACTTCCAAAAATATTCAGCTTTGATATTAATGAGTTTTTGGAATCATTGAGAACATGGTTGTTGTTCAATAATAAAATTATTCCTCAGAAATACAACTTGCCTAATAGTTCTGCACTCCCTGTAGATTCTAGCCGTAGCCCATAGTTTCAGGCCATAATTGTGGTCAACATTGAGGGGGTAAGAGGGTACGGGGCCCTAAGACCTCAGCACATTAGAAACCTTAACGCCTTGAATGAGCCCACAATGGCCGCCTCAAGTAGCGTACATGAGTTAGTGACTTTGGGTTGTAACCATCAATGGGCAGTCACCAGCTGTGCAGCCAATTAATATTTGTGACTATCTGACAAAGCTAATTCCCCGTGTAGCGTGGGCCTCATCAAGGTGGTTCGTTTATACCGTGGGGCTTGGTTTGCCCAGAGGAAAGAGGAGGTTATACTGTTCAATTGCATAAAGAAAGTCTTTGGAGTCCACTGAGGTGAGTGGCGGAAGAGATTGTTGAGCTTGGGGAGCAGTTTCATTTTCAATATATTTTTTCGACCCAACAGGGACAGTGGCAGCTTGCTCCACGCCTTCAGCCGCTCCCTCATTTCTTGCAACACCGGTATCAGGTTAAGCGTGATGTAATCAGAAGCCCTTCTTGAAACAATCACTCCTAAGTATCGAAATGTTTCTACCCACTGTAATGGGAGATCAGGTGGAGCACGTGATATAGCAGCCTGATCTATGGGGAATAAGACTGATTTATGCCAGTTCACTTTCAATCCAGTAACTCTTGAAAAAGCGTTCAACACATGAAGAACGCCCTGCAATGATGGGCCCGCGTCCTGTAGGAACAATAGAAGGTCATCAGCGTACAGGGCCACCCGCTCCTCCACCCATCCCACCCTAAGCCCAAGGACATCCGAGGATACCCGTAGGGCCTCAGCTATAGGCTCAATGGCCAGGGCAAAAAGGGTCAGAGAAAGAGGGCAGCCCTGCCTAGTGCCACGAGTCAGACTCAGAAGAGCCGACAGGGCACCTCCAAGCCCGATCAAGGCCGTAGGTTGCGAGTATAGAACCTTGATCCATTGAATGAACCTTAGTGGCAATCCCATCCTGCGTACGACCTCCCACAGAAAAGGCCATTTGACCGTGCCGAATGCCTTCTCAATATTGAGCGAGGCAATGACCCTGGTAGCAGCATTAGAGTGTTGGGTATGAATGTTTGTGAAAAGTCTGCGAATATTGATGTCGGTGGATCTGTGAGGCATAAAGCCAGTTTGGTCAGAGTCAATAAGTGAGCTAATTACCTGGCTTAGTCTTGAGTTCAATAGTTTGGTCAAGATCTTCATGCCACAATTTAGCAGTGCTATACGCCGGTATGAAGCATACTGTGTTGGGTCTTTGGGGGGTTTGTAGATTAAGGTAATATGTGCGTTCTGCATGGAAGGGGGCAGTGTATCGTCAGCCAGACAAAGCGTGTAGAGTGCCGCCAGCTTAGGGCTGGTTACAGATTTTACCTTTAGACAATTTGATCTGTAGCTGATCACAAACTTTACATGTAGACAGTTTTGGTCTGTAGCCAGTCACAGACTTTACTTATAGACAGTTTTGGTCGGTAGCCAATCACAGACTTTACATGTCTGAGGGTGAGGGTTTGTGAGTGTAGGCAAATTTAGGCAGGCCTAGATGGAAGCTACGCCTGTTTGTTTTTGTTTGATCTGGGCTGGGAGTGGCTCAGAGTAGCAGCTGGTGACTCATAGGCAGCATCACTGAGACCTCCCTCTTCTTTCCAGAGGCTTCTACAAAGCTCTGGAGGGAGAGGAGATAAGGAGAGGTGGAGCTGCTTGGGGTGTTTTTAGGGAGCCCTGACCAATCCCCAGCATGGATTGGCAGGGGGGCAGGCCTGTTTAAATGCCTAGGATCAGCCCAGCTGGGGAGGAGTTGTTGGGTGGAAGAACTGGAGATGGAGTACTAGGCTGTGAGGGCCTTTGAGGGAGCTCCCCAGTCTGGGGGGGGGGGGTGACCTTGGGCCTGGGGCTCCAGTGCAGGTTGGAGCCCTTCAAGAACTCATGAAGGATCTGGATGGGAGGCAGAGGAGGAGCAAGAGAGGACAGCGAGTCTTCAGGAGGGAACCACCGGTTGCAGCCAGGAGGGCTGGTGAGTGACATGTGCAGTCGAGAGGACTGGGGAGGCACGCCTGAGAGGACTGGGAGGATGCAGTCTGAGATGGGTGCAGAGCCAGTGTCATGGGCAGTGGAGTTAGGCAGCTGTGGCCAGGAGGGCTGGCAGTGCCTGAGGAGGGCTGACTGGGATCAGTAGCCCACCTAGGACAGCTAGCATCAGAACTTTCCAATTGCTACACCAGAGGTGCCCGCGGTCCCTGCCTGTAATAAGGCTATTGCTATGGCCTGGCTGAAGCCAGTGTCAGGCCTAACCACATGTGCTAGCTGTGCCTGAAGAGTAAAGGCCCATACACACGGTACGATTATCAGCCAACGACGGTCATCCAACAGCTTGTTGTTGGCCGATAATCCGACCGTTAATACGCACAATTCGACAGCCGATTTCGAATTATCGTCCAACAGAAGTTGTTTGACAAGACTAGAAAACTTTTGTTGGCCAACAAGGCGTTGGTCAATTTTCAGCTCGTGTGTACAGAAGTTGGCCCAACAAAAAGTTGAAAGTGGAAACGCGCATGCTCGGAATCCAGGAAGTGTTCGGTCGTGTAAGCCTGCGTCCATATTTCACATTCACCTGAACTTCCTCTTTATACACTCCTACGACGTCACTACGTTCGCCTTTGTCGGACGATTACTTGACTCACGTCCGTACGCTAGACAAAACCGCCAGCAGCCAATTCGGACAAAAGTTGGCCGTTCGGTTGTCCAATAATCGGCTCGTGTGTACAAGGCTTTAGTGTTGTGCTGGAGAGAGGAAGTGTAACAGTCTGCAAGTAAGTGTTGTGCTGGAGGATACTGAAGGAGTAGTGTGTACAGTGACTGTCCCAAGCTAATTGCTATTCATTCTACTGGGCATCCCATATTACCCATACCCCATCCAAGTTCAATTCCCTCAAAAAAACAAACGAACTCTCTGACTTTTCTTGTCCCCTTAGTAAGCCCTGTTCTTTGTATACACCGTACATACATGCACCCCTTTATTGACTTCAGACCAGACATATTGAATCACAACAGAGTTTTTTTTTATTGAAGTAGTTAAAGAATATGGATAAGCAATTCAGCTGGTTGGCTTCCACATGTTTTCTGTACAAGTTCTCTAAAATGCCCTTTTGTTGTGCTCCTGGTGCTCACTCTTACCCCATGAGATAGTGATACCTTATTGGGTGTGAAAGTCCTTTACGTCCATTAGAATCCTTTGGAAAGGCAAGAGTCCATTAGCAGCATAAGTCCATAGCTCTTGGAACCCCGACTGGGTTCCCACAAGGGGAGGTATAGCAGCAGAGTGGCAGCTACATCCTTGACAGCAACAGCTGACCCTTTTTAAATGTTTTGACCTGCAGGAGGCGGTACTTTCCTGAAAAATGAGGAAAAACCCCAACCAGAAGTGTTAACCCTTGCTTCTCAGGGCTTACCATCTCAGCAGGTCAACAACAATTAATGGTATAATTAACGGTATAATGAACGCACATTGGAATATACAACTTACTCACAGTCATGCAGACTAAATAACCAAAACCCATAAGAATAAAACATGAAAAAAAACATTTGTCTCGGGGAACATTCTGGAAGCACCTGCTTACATGTTGACCCCGTGTGCGCTCTGCAGAAGACTTGTGAATTTATTCTTGGGCAGCGCAAGCACCATCACCACCTGTTCTGGAAAAGAGATATTGCCAGCCATGAACTCCTGGATCTAAGCCTAATTCTTCTCAGTGTTCCTCATCTGTTAAGAGACGTCAGCATAAGTAACTCCAGCTTTCTTCTTCTCCACTATGGGATTCTGTGAATTCTTAAAGGGTCAGTCCACCTTTATTACAGGTGGAGCCTGGGGGGGGGGGGTGATTCAGCCCGACTTCTTAGGGCCAATGGGTTTTGGGCTTGTCTGGATGGCATCACTTTGACATCAGTTCGAGATGCCTCAGAATTCATTGACCGGCTTTTGACTTGCTTCAAGTGGATTTTACATTTCCACAGATTCGTATGGGAGTGCAAAACCCGTCTAGCACACACAAAAGCCCTTCAGCAAAGGCAAAGGCTCTTGTATGCCTTATATACCTCCCCAGCAGGCGGCTGGTGCTCAATATTTTGGGGGGGTGCAAACCAACGACACCCCCTCCCCCATGGGAAACGGATGGGAAGGCGGCGATCCCCCCGTGGGAGTCAGGTGGGAAGTCGGCAATCCCCCCCCCCGTGGGAGACGGATGGGAAGGTGTTGATCAGAGGCCTCCTTACCTTAGGAGGCACATGAGGAGGATCCAGGGTAGGACTGCAGCTCCCCGCTCCGGGGTCCATGCTTCTCTTCCCGGTTAAGCAGGAACTGGGTCCTGAGACCCGATTGGCCAATCAGGCCCTTTGTCCTAAGACTCCCTTGCCAATCAGGTCTCAGGACCCACTTCCAGATGTTCTTCATCCAATCTGACAGAGCTTGAGCTATTTTGCAAAGAAGAATGAGCAAAAATGTCACTCTCTAGATGTGCAAAGCTGGTAGAGACATCCCCAAAAAGACTTGCAGCTGTAATTGCAGTGAAAGGCGGTTCTACAAAGTATTGACTCAGGGGGGCTGAATACAAATGCACGCCACCCCTTGCCGACCCATGCTGTGATTGGGTACTGATGATTTTGGCTGAAGTCAGCTGATTGGTTGTGTCCAATCACACACACACAGCTCTGTGTTTACAAACACACAGAACTCTATGCAGTTGTAATGGTCTCCTCGATCTCCAGAGGCCTGATGATGACCTCCAGAGTCAGAGAGTGCTGACATTCTTCCTCAGGGTGCAGGTTACTAGACATAGTGGGTGCAGTGCAAGATGGAATGATGGGCGCCAGTGACTTTTTGTAAAAATGAACAAAGACAGTTTTATTTCTCTTAACAGGAACAGGGGTTAGGGCACAGGACACCCTTAGGCAAATGCAATGGCAAATTGTCAGACTCCGCAGACAAAAATAGAACTAGGCAGACAGCGATACAGAAAAGGAGCCTTTAAGCTGAATGCAGCAATCTGTATTTTGTAGCAACTGCTCTCTCCTATAGCAATAACTTCTCTCACAGCATCCCACTGTAGATCGTCAAGCTTTCCCCAGCTACAAAACCCACTGGACTTCTCAAGCTTCACTCACAGCCAACCGATATAGTCTTTCAGGCTTAGCTCACAGTCTCTCGCTAGACTTCTTGGACTCCCAGCTACCTGCTGGATACCCTGAGCTCTTCTCACAGATAACCACTGTAGCCCTCAAGCTTCACCCACACTACCCACTGGGTCCCTGGCTTGACTCGCAGCTACCCACTGTACCTATCTTCAAGGTGCACCCACGCCACCTGCTGGGTTCCTGGATGAGTCTACTGAAGCTTTTCCACTTCTCTACCATCCCCGGTGAGGCTGCTCTGGTACTTCTTCAAAACTCCATCCTTTCTACACCTGCCTCTAGTAACAGGCGTGGTCGTACCTTTGTGGCAACTGCTTCTCCTTTACCTCCAGCAACGATCAGGCTCCCTTCGGGCTGAGCCTCTGCACACATGGTTATGCCTCAGGTTTCAGGCCTAACCCTCTGCTGCTGCTACTTTCTGGATAGGCCTCAGACAGACCTAGCAGCCAGGAACTCCTGAATAGACCTCAGGCTTCAGGCCTTGCAGCCAGGAACTATATGACACACACACCCAAGCAGTCGCCCAGGTGGAAAAGAAACCCCATCACCTGACTCCTTCCAAATAAATAGACTATCCCAGCATTCTCAGTGGTTGAAAGAAACTCCTGCTGATTGGCTGAGACAACATATCCACTCATAACCTGAATTCACTGTGATCCATCCCCCTAATGTCAAAAGCAGCAGTGTCACCTATTGACAGAAGGGAGAGATTGCACACCAAACTCAGGCTTAGGACAGAAATCAGTAGATCCTAACTACCTATTAGCCAGGCTAGTTACCACCTAGCACAACTAACAAATTTGTTAGCAGCCCAGTTTAGGACCAGGGTGCTACACAGGGAACAGTGATCTGGCTGTTTCTTCTCCCTGAAAAGTGGAGAGAAAAAAACAGTCACATCTGTTAGAAAAAGCAGCACACATTACACAGGGTTAGGCACACAATTAAACTCGTACTTGCCCCTGGATGTTAACCCCTTCCCAGTCAGTGTCATACACTTCTTAAAAAAAAAAATGTTTGATCATCTTTATTTATATCTTCGTTTTTTTTGTTTTTTACACTTTTTTAAATTTTTATTGCTATTACAAGCAGGCTAACAAGCACCCTATGTGATAGCTCTGGACAGGTGAAAGCTACTATTTATGAATGCAGTAGGGGGTCTATTAGACCTCTAATGTCACCCCTCCCCTCCAATGCAGCTAATCAAGCACAGATCGTGCTCGATTAGCTACATTCTCAGCTACACTAACCGATGAATGACAGCTGTGACCCCGGAAGTGATGAAATACACGCCGGTTCTGGGGACATTAGATGTTCCCTGTTCACCTCCTGCTCCAACTGTGCGAGGAGTTAACCACAGTCCTGGGGCTCCTTAGAGGAGCAGTAACAGCTGTGAGTGTGTTTTACCCCCTTGTCTACCATGCTGTTTATAAAGGTGCCTTGGTAGACAAATGGTTAATTTTCCAGTATCTACCAAACACTGAAACATCAGTTTCACGGAGCCTGGCCCTTTAATCTCTCCCTACAGTTTTGTTGGACCTTTGAGAAAAAAATGGTCTCATTTATTCTTCATTACCGCCCCCTTAGTGGCAGCTCTGAAAGGAAACAACTTCTGCAAGATTTCTTTAGAAAACCCATAGTGCTCTGGGAGTCCTTTGTCATGTATTAAAATGTAAAATGTAGCTTATTTTTTTCATGTTTTGGACAGATTAGGGAAGGGTTAAACCCCTTATCAAGTTATTTTTTGCCATCTGCTTCCTGCTGGGCATAATTCCGTTCACTTACTGTCCTAGAGACTTAAGAGAAAGTAAGACAATTGGGTTAATTTACTAAAACTGGAGAGTGCAAACTCTGGTGCAGCTGTGCATAGAAACTGATATAACAAACGCTCCGACTTTGGGAGCACAAGTCGCATGTAAATCAGTGTTTCCCTATGAGAGCCATCTTAACTAGTCTGGTATGTATTTTAACCTCCCTGGTGGTATTCCCGAGTGTGGCTCGGGGTGGAATTTCAGTACCATTAGCGGTAACCCTGAGCCACACTCGGGATTGCATCGCTGGATCCAGGCAGTGTTACTCACCTTGTCCCTTGGATCCAGCGATGTCCTCCCGCGGTGTCAGCGTGTCTGTCCTCCGCCCGATGCCTCTGTGTGCCGGGCTCCGTTCCCTGCAAGCTTCGCGTCGCACGGGGGCGGAGACCGGCGGCAAATTCAAAAAGTGAAACACACACAGTACATACAGTACACTGTAATCTGTAAGATTACATTACTGTATGAAAACATTTCACACCCCCTTTGTCCCTAGTGGTTTGCCCAGTGCCCTGCATGCACTTTTATATTATAGATGCCATTCTTTATGCCTAGAAACTTGAAAATGTCCATGTCAACCAAAAAGTGTGCCTTTATGTCAAAAGTGGTGTTTGATCAGCTAGAAAACAGCGATAGTAAATAAGAATCACTTGCAGAATTGAGTGATACAGATTTTTGGGGAAATTTATCATCAGACACTGAAAGTGACGACAGCAACAATTCTGCAACTGAGCAAATTTCTGTGTTTTTGATTTGATTACATTATTGAATACATTTTATTACTATTACATTATTATTTTTGATAATTATTTATAGTTATTTATTATATTATAATTTATGATTTTATGTTTCAAACTTTATCATACCCGGGATATCTACTAGACTCTTGTTTGGACAGATTTAAGTGAGTTATTCCAAAGAATTACAGGCCTACAATATAAAACGCCAAATTTCCATGCAAAATAATCATACTGCTTTCAGCACCAAAAATCTGAAATAATCATACCGCCAGGGAGGTTAAGGGGAACCCCCACACCATAATAAAAAAAAAATTCTCCCCCCCCCCCAAATCCATACCAGACCCTTATCTGAGCACGCAGCCCGGCAGGTCAGGAAGGGATGGGCGGGCTAGCCCCCCCCCCCTACTGAACCATACCAGGTCACATGCCCTCAACATGGGGGGGTGAGTGATTTGGGGCAGGGCGGGCTCTGCGCCTCCGCACCCCAAGGCACCTTGTCCCCATGTTGAAGGGCCTCTTTCCGATAACCTTGGGAGCTGGTTTTCGGGGTCTGAGGGCGGGCATTTATCGAAATCCTGAAGCCCCCTTTAACAATGCCTGGACAGTGACATCACAAGGGGTCGTGGAGAGAGAGAAGAACTGAAGGGAGAACTGGCAGAGGAAGAAGACAGCGGAGAGAGAAGAACTGGAGGGGAGAACCAGCAGCGGAAGAAGACATCAGCGCGGCAGAAAGAACTGGAGGATGAAGACATCACCAGAGGGAGAAGAAATCCGAGGCATAAGAGACGCTGGAGATGATTTAATAAAGGACTTTGTCAAAAACCTGTGTACTGGTTTTTATTTCTTTTTGACACTTTTCTTGGGTGAATGGGAAGGGGCTTCCAGATTTTGATAAGCCCCCTGCCCGCAAACCCCGACAACTACCACCCAGGGCTGTCGGGAAGAGGCGCAGAGCCCCGCCCAAAGTGCCCCCCCAACATATGGCCTGGTATGGCTCGGGGGGGGGGCACTCGCTCACCCCCCTTTCCTGACCTGCCAGGCTGTGTGCTCTGATAAGGATCTGGTATGGATATTAGCTGGGGCCCACGCTGTTTTTTTTTTTTTTATTTTGGCGTGGGGGTTCCCCTTAATTTCCATACCAGACTGAAGGGTCTGGTATAGTCCTGGGAGGGAGACCCAATGTTGTTTTTTTTTTTTTTTTTTATTTTGGCTAGGGGTTCCTCCTCAAGATTCATACCAGACTCAAAGGACCCGGTATTTGTCAAAGTCATTGAAGTCGCAGGGTAAAGTCGGATCCACAGTCATGACTGTCCTGTCACACCAGTGTGGACCCGGCCTTATTGTCAAAGCTTAATTGAACAAGCTGAAGTTAGAAGCTGATTGCCACTAATGAACCCTAATATCTCCTGAATGTGAGGGGAATTCCCATATTGTACGGTTGTCATCAGAACCTTTGCCCCCAATGGAAGATTATAGTTTGCTCCCTGGGAGGCAGCAGTGAGCATCTCCGACACTAGAAGTGATGAGAAAATGTGTCCTCAACCCATCTTTCCCCTAAAAACCTCTCTCTCCTGGCCAGCCTAAACATGGCCATACATATACCAACCTGATTGTTCAAAGGAAAGCGTACAATGATGGTAAGGTGTAGGGTCACCATAAGACTTAATGAAGGAAGCTGAAAGAAGCTGGAGGGCCGCACTCCAATGCAACACCTTTATTAGGAATCAGATAAAATCCATATAGTCACACAGGTATCAGAGGTACAGGACAAAACAGCTAACGCGTTTCACGCAGGGGCGTAACTACAGGGGTTGCAATTGCAACCGGGCCCCATGCTCCAGGGGGCCTGTGTGCCTTCCTTGTACACCTGGATAGGAGGGATGGCAGAGCGGCATTTAAAGGAACCAATCTCTTCCATTTTCCTCCTAATGCAGGAGATTGGTTCCTCTATATGCTGCCCCCGTCGCCCCTCCTATCCAGTTTACTTGTCTTCTGCTGTTCTCAGGGTCCCTGTGTGCTTCCCTGGCCCCCCACAAAGCTGCTGTCTTCCCCCCTCCTCTCTCCTGCCAGCTGCTGTAGAAGATGAGTCATGATGGAGAGATGGGAAGGGGGTGGTAAATTTGTCATTTACCGGCTCCTTCCTTTTCTGAATGGACAGAGTCAGTGATTGGTACCAATTGGTTCACTCATAACCAAAGCATAGTAAACTGTTTTTACTAAACTTCCGTTTGAATGAATGGGAGGCTCGGTACACAGCTATTCCTTTATTCGGTGGTACCGTAATAAAGGGACCCGCGACGGGAGTAAAGGATCCCAGGATTCATCCGGATGAGGGAAGGGCCCTGGCAAGGGGTGAGGGGGGCCCTTCATAATTTCTTGCACCAGGGCCCTGAAGGTTCTAGTTACGCCTCTGGTTTCACGTCTCCATTGGACTCTTAATCATAGCCCTTTCCCATAGAACTATGATTAAGCGTCCAATGGAGACATGAAACGCGTTGGATGTTTTGTCCTGTACCTCTGACTCCTAATAAAGGAGTGCGGCCATCCAGCTTCTTTCAGCTTTCTTAATGCATTCGCAGAGTCTGTACCGTGAACAGCAGAAGGTGCAATTATGGGATGGTAGCCTGGAGCGGTGTATTCTTTCCACCATAAGACTTAAGCCTCATAGTCACGGTTCGATTTTCGTATGACCGCTCTTCTGATTTTGGTGAAAAGCGGAAGTAATTTTGTAAAGCATGCTGACTATCCGAAAATTTTCGTTCGTCCTGAACTCAACGTCAGAAATAACGTCATGTTTTTTTATATTTTTTCTGAGCATGCGTAGTCTCGGTTGTACTTTTTTTTTTCGTAGGAAAACCATACTAATGGAATGAAAATCGAACCAAAAAAGTAAAAAAAAAAAAAAAAAAAAAAAGCAGTGTTTTGCATTTAACCACTTCACCCCCGGAAGGATTTCCCACTGTAGGACCAGAGCACTCTTTGCAATTCGGCACTGCGTCGATTTAACTGACAATTGCGCGGTCGTGCGACGTTGTACCCAAATGAAATTTGCGTCCTTTTTTCCCTATAAATAGAGCTTTCTTTTGGTGGTATTTGATCACCTCTGCTTCATTTCTGATCGCCGCTATAAACAAATAAACAGCGACAATTTAGCAAAAAAAAATAATGTCTTACTTTTTGCTAAAATACAAATCCAAAAAAAAAAAAGAAAACAAATTTATTCATCGGTTTTGGCCGATATATATACTTCTACATATTTGGGGTAAAAAAAAAATCAAGATCGGCATTCATTGGTTAGCGCAAAAGTTGCCGCGTTTACAAAGTATGAGAATTCATTTCTGGCGTTTTTACAATTTTTTTTTTTTACTGGTAATGGTGGCGATCTGTGATTTTTTATAGAAACATAGAAACATAGAAAAGTGACGGCAGAAAAAGACTGAGTAGTCCATCGAGTCTGCCCCTTTTTATTTTACTTTTTTTTTTTTTTTTTTTTTTTTTTTTTTACATTAACCTTGTTGTCTGACTATGGATTTATGTTTATCCCAAGCATGTTTGAAGCCATTTACTGTTGACTGTCTCACAACCTCTGTTGGTAGTTTATTCCAATCATCAACCACCCTTTCAGTAAAATAATACTTTCTAAGATTAGTTTTGAACTTCCCCCCAGTTAGTTTGAGGTCCCTGTGTTCTTGATTTTGGTTTCATATTGAAAAGACTGCCCTCCTTTTTATCGGGACTGCGATATTGGGGCAGACATGTCGGACATTTTTTACCCTTTTTTGGGACCAATGACATTTATACAGCGATCAGAAATTTAAATAACCACTGATTACTGTATAAATGTCATTGGCAGTGAAAGGGTTAACCTGCAGGGGGAGATCAAGGGGTTAACTGTGTTCCCTAGGCATGTTCTAACTGTGAGGGGGTTGGGCTACCATGGGCATGAGAGATCTAACTGATCCCAGTGACAGGGATCAGTAGATCTCTTACCTCCCCACTGACAGAGCGGGGAACCGCCATGTTTACATTAGCGGTTCCCTGTTCTTTTTCTCTGGCAGCTCATTGCGGCTCACCGGCGGACATAGGGTCTGCCCGAGCCGCGGGCACACTCCTGCAGAGTGTGGCAGGCAGGAGAGTGCGGCGGCTCACTCCCGCCGGCTAGCTACGGAAACGCGAGCTGCCGTTTGTATACAGCGATTCGCAAGACTCTGCCCCTCTGCAGCAGTAAATATACGCTATGCGGTCGGGAACAGGTTAAAAAAATCCCCTGACCCTTTCTAAAAAAAACGCAGAAGCACAAAAATGCATTGATGGGAACGTGTTCCACAGGAACCCATGTCAAAAATAATGTCCTGCGTTTCTGCAAAAAGCATGAAAAAACCCATTGGCGGGAATGGAGCCTAACATTGGGTAACAACAGGTGTTGACTGGAGTGGCAGCAGGGGCTGACTTGTGTCAGACATTTGTGAACACAGCCAAGAACTGAACAGACACCAGGATTGAAATGATTGCTTCATCTCTGAGCCAGAAACCTGGTCCAGGAAGTAGGTACTGACCTTGGATGATACCTAATCAAAGATGGCTTGGTCCTTCTGGAGAGAAAAGCAAATGATGGCATTCTTAGTGAAGTTACATGATATAGGAATCTGGTGAGTGATTCAGCACAGCAACATCTATCCAAATCTAAAATCTATGTTTTATGTGGGGGTGCCCTTTTCATTTTTCTGGCATGCCATGTTAAAAATACAGGTGCCATTCCAGGTGTCTGATTTCATGCAGGCACCTAGTCTACTGATTTTCCACTGCTGACTACTCTGCACAGCCTGTAGATGGCAGTATGCATTACCAATGGAAGAGCAGTTTCTGCATCACCGTGATTGTGCCTGACATGTGACAAGTACTCTTTAACCACTTCATCCCCGGAAGGATTTCCCCCTTGATGACCAGGCCATTTTTTTGCGATTCGGCACTGCGTCGCTTTAACTGACAATTGCGCGGTTGTGCGACGTTGTACCCAAACAAAATTTTTATCATTTTTTTTCCCCACAAACAGAGCTTCCTTTTGGTGGTATTTGATCCCCTCTGTGGTTTTTATTTTTTGCACTATAAACAAAAAAATTGCGTCAATTTTGAAAAAAAAAAAAGAAATATATATTTTACTTTCTGCTATAATAAATATCGCCAAAAAAATCTATAAAAAAACAAATTTCTTCATCAGTTTAGGCCGATATGTAATCTTCTACATATTTTTGGTAAAATAAAATCCCAATAAGCGTATATTGATTGGTTTGCGCAAAAGTTATCGAGTCTACAAAATCGAGGATAGATTAATGGCATTTTTATTATTATTTTTTTGTTTTACAAGTAATGGGCGGCGATCAGTGATTTTTAGCGGGACTGCGACATTTCGGCGGACAGATCGGACACCTAACTGATATTTTTGACACTTTTTTGGGAACCAGTGACATTATCACTGTAATCAGTGCTAAAAAAAATATGCACTGTCACTGTACTAATGACACTAGCAGAGAAGGGGTTAACACTAGGGGACGACCAAGAGGTTAACTATGTTCCCTGGGAGGTGTTTTCTAATTGTATGGGGGGGTGGGGGGGCTACCTGGGGAAACACACAGATCCATCTGCATAGCAGAAAGAGAGGATCTCTGTGTCATCCGCTGGCAGAACGGAGATCTGCCTTGTTTACATTCACAGATCCCCGTTCTGTCACTGCAGGGAACAATCGTGGGTGGCGACTCCTCCACCTGATTGGCTCCCCCATTGGCCAGTGGGAGGGCACACCCACAATAGAGAGTTCTACGTACAGATAGGGCGATTCGCGGGAACGCGCCCACCTGCCGCAGTAAAATGTCGGCAAGTGGTTAAATCTGCCCTCCCAGCAGAAAACTCCAACAAATGCGGTTATGCATTTCTAATGAAAAAGTGTAGCCTGACCTCCAGTGTTGCACAGCTGTAGCGGCTCCTCTCCTGTACTCTGATTTCACCGCACACTGTGAGCTTCTCACAATGTGCATTAGAAGCTGCAGCCGGTCAGACAGAGCCCATGCAGGACCTCCATCACCTAAACATTCACCCACTCTGACGGTCCCTGGCCCGCCCCTTCCATTCATTGGATTTCTGTTCTTTCAATCATAGAGGCTCAGCACCATAAATAGGGGCGTTACCTAGGGCGGTCAGAATGCGCATGCAGAACGCCCACTCCTCCAGACTGACCTCTATCCATCAAGGCATTTCAATATTTGCATAACTCCTCCCAAGTGCCAGCCCACTGCTTACATCAGGACTGAGTGAGGGATCTTGAGAGGAGTAAAGAGGCGGGGCTCTAGGTGCAGCACCCTGCTGGCCCCTCCCACCAGCCATAATCCATCTGCATTGCCTAGAGAAGCACAGAGACCCGGTGGTGATGTCACAGGCACTTAAATATGGTATATAGCAAAAACAGAAAAGGGTCATGGGCCCCTGGGCACTGTGGTATCATGTGAGCTGGGGGGGGGAGGGTGCCGCATGGAGATTGGGGATGAGGAGGGGGAATTCAGGG
>BLSH010071085.1:1205742-1220330 GCA_018402905.1 Glandirana rugosa | reverse complement strand
CCCCCCCCCCCCCCCATCCATGCCTCTGGCCCCCTGATCTATGCAGGGAGCCGGACACATGGATTCCAAGGGGGCATTTTTTTCTTTTTGAATCACATGATTAGAGCAAGAGGCTCTAATAGGCTTCAAAAAAGGGAGGGCTCGGGGAGCAGAGCACTGTGCCCGAAGCCCACCCAGTTGTGTGACCCGATCAATCAGGAAGTGGGTCCTGAGACCTGTTTCCCAATTGGCCGAAAGGAGAAGCTACCCTATTGGCTGAGGAAGGAGGAGGGAGGAGATGCACGATGAGGACACCTCTTTGATGCCGAGGAGGAGACGAGGTTGAAGCTGACCCCCGCCGCCCAGAGGGAAGCGCTGCCCGGGGTAAGTGTTAAATGACTGTCTGGGGGTGGGGGCCTGTGCAGGTGACCTGACGGGGGAGGGGTGGCTGTGCACTGTTTGCCGCCCCCCCAAAAAAATACACCACCGGCCACCAGTGCTATACTTTGTTATTTGCCAGCATATAAGGACATCTTTGTTGGTCATATATGGAGGTCATGTATACCAGAGCATATGTTTTTAAAGTGTCATTGATATTTTATGTCGTTCTGTACCAATAAAAATTCTTTTTATATCCATTTATGATTTAGTTTGAAGTTATCTGCTGCCTAAAAGCCCTGGGGAGCATTTTTTCTTGGAACTTTCCTATTTTTGGGGTATGTGATGTGATGAGACACTTCTGTTCTAAGAAAGCTGTGCTTTGCTCTGATTGGGTTGTTGGACTTCTTGATGTCTATAGTCCTTTCTCCCCATAACCTGTATGGTTACTCTGCCTTTCTTTTTACTTTGCAATTGTGCTTTTTCTTTTGTGTACCTTGACTCCTTCAAAGATTATTCCTCATAGTCATGGGACCTATAAATTGGTTTCCATCGCTGACCTCTCCATCTGAGAATGCTGGTTAACCTACCCGTCATGCTGATGCTTTGCTGCTGGTGCGCTGACCCTGAACAAGTGTAGAGATAAGGAATTCCGACATTTTACTGACACGGGTGCTTTATGCTCGTTCCAGATCTGTGAGTTAGAAGACAGAGGAGCAAGAAGCAATTTTAGAAGCAAGCAATAGCATCTTATTAGTACCTTGCAAACAAAATATGTAGCAAGAAAAATCTGGACATTTTCATGCTAAAAAAAATCCCTTTTTTTGTTACACATTTGTTTCTATCAATATTTTTGGGAGGCGGTAGGATTTGTTGATTTCCATCAAGACCCTTAGGCCGGCCATAGGAGGTTTGAATCTCGGCCGGTTCAGCAGGAACCGGCCAACATTCATACCGAGTGTGGGAAGGCTGAACGTACCAACTTGGGTACAACCAGACTGTCGGATTCGCTTGCAATTATCGCTAGCAGCTGCTATAGCCGCTAGCAATAATCACTGCCTTCACCCAGCGGGGACAGCTTCCTCCGCCGGGAGCAGACAATTGCTCGGCAGGAGGGATTCCCCTGTCAGCACTGTCTGTGTTGATGATTAAAATTCGCACCGTCTATGACCTGCTTTACTCTTTGTCTTACTATTATCACCTTACTTATTTTATATTGTAGGCGGTTAGGACCCTTTTTTGTCTATCAACAGTCCAGCACGGCAATTTTTCAGCAAAGTCATATTGGGGCAACGTTAGCTGTCCAAACTGATGCAGATCAGAGTTTTTCTTAAATATAGATATACAGTGGAACTTTGGATTACGAGCATAATTTGTTCCAGGAGAATGCTTGTAATCCAAACCACTGATATATCAAATATATTTCCCCATAGGAAACAATGGAAACTCAGATAGTTCATTCCACAGTGACTGCTTGTCAATGCAGTACTGTATGTGGCCAGAGGTGCGGGGGCGCTGGTGTATGCAATAGATTATGTGGCCAGAGGTGTTGTGCCGCTGCTGAGGATTGGAGAAGCTCGGAAACATTGGGAAATGCTCGGGAACTGTTTACACTTTCGGTATTTCTGAGTATTTCCGAATGCTTCCTAGCATCTCCGAGCCTCCCCAGTGCTCCCACACCTCTGGTCACATGCAATATTGTATGCACAGAGGCTTAATCCTGCTCGCTTTGCGAGACAGCGCTCACAAACCGAGTCAGGATATTTTTAAAAAAACTTCTCGTATTGCGAAACGCTCGTTAACTGCATTACTCGCAATCCAAGGTACCACTGTAGTTTAATACCCGACTAATTTATTTATGTCACACCCAATTATTAAATTTGCATATAAGTTTTAGCATGGTGATAACAATATTAATAATAATAATTATTATTATTCCTGTTATTATTTTTTTTATTATAATAGACTTATATACAATAGCGCCAACAGTTTTTATACTGCTCTGTACAATATACAGTGCCTTGAAAAAGTATTCATACCCCTTGAAATTTTCCACATTTTGTCACGTTATAACCAAAAATGTAAATGTATTTTATTGGGATTTTATGTGATAAATCAACACAAAGTGGCACATAATTGTGAAGTGGAAATAAAATGATAAATGGTTTTCAAAATCTTTTACAAATAAATATCTGAAAAGTGTGGGGTGCATTTGTATTCAGCCCCCCTGAGTCAATACTTTGTAGAACCTTTCGCCGCAATTACAGCTGCAAGTGTTTTTGGGGAAGTCTCTACCAGCTTTGCACATCTAGAGAGGACATTTCTTCCCATTCTTATTTGCAAAATATCTCAAGTTCTGTCAGATTGGATGGAGAGTGTCTGTGAACAGCAATTTTCAAGTCTTGCCACAGATTCTCAATTGGATTTAGGTCTGGAGTCGGACTTTGACTGGGCCATTCTAACACATGAATATGCTTTGATCTACACCATTCCGATGTAGCTCTGGCTGTATGTTGAGGGTCGTTTTCCTGCTGGAAGGTGAACTTCTGCCCCAGTCAAAAGTCTTTTGCAGACTCTAACAGGTTTTCTTCTAAGATTGCCCTAAGATGGGAAGATTGGCTCCATCCTTCTTCCTATCAACTCTGACCAGCTTCCCTGTCCCTGCTAAAGAAAAGCATCCCCACAACATGATGCTGCCACCACCATGTTTCAGGCAGTGATGTATCATCCATGGGTGCAGGGTGTTCACTGCACACGGGCCCCCGGGGGGGGAGGAACCCACTGTGACCCACACTGCTCCCATAGCTGACAATCTGAATGATCTGTGCGGTGGGAGAAAGTTGCAAGCACCCTCCCACAGCTGTCAGCTGAAAAGTCATACAGGGAGATCTGTGCTTGCAACTTTCCCTTGCCGAACCGATCATCCGGACTGTCCCCTGTGTCCTCCTCCTCTGACAGCCCTCCGTGTACTTCTCCTCCTCTGGCTGCTCTGTCCTCCTCCTCCAGTGCCCCTCTGTGTCCTCCTCTTCCTCCAGCCACTCTCTGTGTCCTCCTCCGAACCCATCATCCCCGCTGTACACTCCGCACTCCTCACCTGCACATACTACCCACCTCCATACACTCCACACCCCTCTCCTGCACATACTACCCACCTCCATACACTCCACACTCCTCTCCTGCACATACTACCCACCTCCATACACTCCAGACTCCTCTCCTGCACATACTACCCACCTCCATACATGCCACCCTCCTCTGCTGCACATACTACCCACTTCCATACACTCTGAACTCCTCTCCTGCACATGCTACCCACCACCATACACTCCACACTCCTCTCCTGCACATGCTTCCCACCTTCATACACTCCAGACTCCTCTCCTGCACATACTACCCACTTCCATACACTCTGAACTCCTCTCCTGCACATACTACCCACCACCATACACTCCACACTCCTCTCCTGCACATGCTACCCACCTTCATACACTCCTCTACTGCACATACTACCCACCTCCATACACTCCAGACTCCTCTCCTGCACATACTACCCACCTCCATACATGCCACCCTCCTCTGCTGCACATACTACCCACTTCCATACACTCTGAACTCCTCTCCTGCACATGCTACCCACCACCATACACTCCACACTCCTCTCCTGCACATGCTTCCCACCTTCATACACTCCAGACTCCTCTCCTGCACATACTACCCACTTCCATACACTCTGAACTCCTCTCCTGCACATACTACCCACCACCATACACTCCACACTCCTCTCCTGCACATGCTACCCACCTTCATACACTCCTCTCCTGCACATACTACCCACCTCCATACACTCCGCACTCTTCTCCTGCACATGCTACCCACCTCCATACACTCCACACCCCCCTTTAAGCCACACCCAATATTTAGCACAACTACCACAAGGCAAAGATGTAGATGGACCTTCAAAGATAACCTTCTTGCCATGGATGTGCTAAGAGGCACTTCGTGTTATAGGGTGACAACATCCTTCTGCACTGTCATCCTGTCACATGCACCCCTGTAGGGGTGAGATCTGGCATGTTTGGACAGCTATCCCACCAGGAAGCTGTCACTGTGGACAGCCAATCATATATGGTGGAAACATTCCCCCATGGGGGGGAATGCTTCCACTGCTTATGATTGGCTGTCCGCAGTGGCAGCTTCCTGGTGGAGTAGCTCAGGTGGATTCAAGCTCATGTCCAAACACGCCTGATCTCATCATTAGTCCAGAGTTGTCACTTTTGAGAAGCCAGTCCAAAGCAATTGTTTTCAGTCAATGTCGGGCCAAGTGCATACATGCAGTACAAGAAGTGGCTGAAAGAGGCTGGAGATCAGCAACACCAAGATAAAAAAGATCCTAGTCAAAAAAAGTGAAGAGTATTTAAAGGGGAAAATGGCAAATGTTGATGATACACAGCAAATAACTGTGATCTACTTAGAGTTTCCATCTACCTAAAGTCCTGAGCTGGGGCATTCCTTGGAACATTGTTATGTAGATCACATGCATCTCTTTGCTGCCCCCTCCTTCCCCATTCCTCCCTTTCTTGTAAGAATCTTGTGTTTGCTACTTAAGGTTGACCTTAGTACTCTGCTTATATGTGAAATGGTATCCTGGTTTCCCTGTAGCTGGGATGTGAAGGTCACAAAGTGTACTGGAGGCCTACAATGATTTCCTATGCCGTTATCTATTAAACTGCCGGACACGTGAATGTCTCTAGTGTTTTGTGCCCTGTTACTTAATAGGGGGCAGAAAAACATTTCCAGTCCATCTGTCTTCCATTATACATAAGGAGAAGTAGTGTACTGGCAAGCACAACATTTCTGTGACTATACAGTTAATTTCCTCTAGATGGCGCATGTGTGCTTACTTATTCATTTATTTCCCCAACATGCATCATTACATGCTAGCTTCCTGTTTGTTTTTCTGGCAACTGAAAGAAGATTATCTGTGCTGTTCTCTCAAGGTTTAAAGTGTTTTTGTGTGTAAAGTAAGCCTTCTACCAAGAATTTTCAAGATACAACCCACACTCAGCTCACAAGCAGGCAAAAGTGTTCTACGGTGTTGTCGGTGTAAGAACTTGATATGTACATTAACCACTTCAGCCCCGGAAGGATTTCCAGCTTTAGGACCGGAGCCCTTTTTGCGATTCGGCACTGCGTCGCTTTAACTGAAAATTGCGCGGTCGTGCGACGTTGTACCCAAACAAAATTTGCGTCCTTTTTTTCCCACAAATAGAGCTTTCTTTTGGTGGTATTTGATCCCCTCTGCGTCATTTTTGATCGACGCTATAAACAAAAGAAGAGCGACAATTTTGCAAAAAAACCCAAATTTCTTACTTTTTGCTAAAATACAAATCCAAAAAAAAAAATATAAAAAACATTTTTTTTCACCGTTTTTGGCCGATTAAAAAAAATCGCAATCGGCGTTTATTGATTGGTTTGCGCAAAAGTGGTCGCGTTTACGGATGATGAGAATTCATTTTTGGGGGTTTTTATTTTTTTTTTTTTTTTTACTAGTAATGGCGGCGATTTGCGATTTTTAGCTGTACTGCGATATTTCAGCCGACATGTCGGACCATTTTGACACTTTTTTGGGACCATTGGCATTTATACAGCGATCAGTGCTATAAAAATGCATTGATTACTGTGTAAATGCCATTGGCAGTGAAGGGGTTAACCTGCAGGGGGCGCTCTAAGGGTTAGCTGTGTTCCCTGGGCGTGTTCTTACTGTATGGGGACTGCCCTAGCTGGGGAAGGGAAGTGGTCACAGCCTCCGTATACAGGAAGGCTGTGATCACAGCCCTTCCCCCTTCACAGAACGGAGGTCCGTGTTTACATACACGGACCTCTGTTCCTTCACTCCGGGGGGGCCATCGCGGGTAGCCGGCGGCAATCGAAGCCGCCGCACCCGCTCCCTGGCCCTCCCCGAACACAGTGAGCGTGCGGGCGCGCCTCCGGCGGCGTGGGCGCGCTCACAGTGCGCGTTATCGCAGCCGCCGTCGTATGACGGCGATTTGCGATAACGAACCACCTTGTCGCCGTCAACCTGCGGTTAGTGGTCGGCAAGTGGTTAAGCACTTCCTTCCCCTGCCTATAGACAAATGACGGCTGGGCGGTGGTTCAGTTATCCTGACTGGACGTCATATGATGTGACACACCACATTACCGATCTCGGTAAAGAGCCTCCGTTGGAAGCTCTTTACCACGTGATCAGCCGTGACCAATTACGGCTGATCACAGTGTAAATAGGAAGTGCCGTGTATCGGCTTTTCCTCTACTCGCGTCTGCAGACGCGAGTAGAGGAGAGACGATCGGTGGCTCTTCTGACAGGGGGGGCTGCGCTGATTGTTTATCAGTGCAGCCCCCCCACACGGATCGCCAACCAGGACCACCAGGGAGCCCATCCAGGGACCACCAGGGAGACCATCATCGAACATACCCAGGGAGCCCACTCTAGACCACCAGGTAAGAGGCATAAAGTGCACTATAGGGATGGTAGAAGGAAGGGGAAGTATGGGATTATATGGTGCCAAAAAAGAGCATGAAAAAATTAAAACATAACAATTTTTATTAATACATCATTAAAATTGAAAGACACATTTAAAAGATATGTTGTGTGAATGCTCCCATAGTTTATAGGTACGGTTATCACAGTTCACAATACAGGGTCATACAGTGAGGTGGTTACGTTCCTTCCTACATGTTTCTCCTATTTAGGCTTCCTTAGGGAACTGTAGACCAACATCCAATTTTGATAACTGTACGAGAGGGAAAAATTGATATCAATACATTTCTATTGTATTACAAACATAGGTCTCCATTGATCCCATCCCTATGGGACTAACTGTTTTTACATGTTTTCAATACAGCTGGACTTTGTCTGTCCCCTGTGGATATGCAGCGTCCCGTTCCTCCTCTGTGACATGTACGGGTATTGCGGGGTACCATTCGACCTATGGATGAGCAGATGTGTTATGAGCTGCCTGTGACAGGCAAAACATTTCTTGATTATTAAATGTGTCAACATATGATGTTTGTATCCCAATAGAAATGTATTGGTTTGAATTTTTCCCTTTCGTACAGTTATCCAAATTGGATGTTGGTCTACAGTTTCCTGAGGAAGCCTAAATAGGCGAAACATGTAGGAAGGAATGTAACTACCTCACTGTATGACCCTGTATTGTGAACTGTGATAACCGTACCTATAGACTATGGGAGCATTCACATAACATATCTTTTTTTTTTTGTTTACAAACTTTTTATTATTTCCATATATATAGAAAACAAGATACAGTCATATTACAAGATACAAAAGAGAATCTCACGACATAACTTAGAATAACAAAACAGAGGTAATGATCCAATTACAAATGTTCAATAAGAGCAACGAATATCAATAGTCATCATACAGATATATTCATATAATCGTCAGAGAGATACAGTAACTGAGGGAGTGTCCACATGGTATGTTCAGGTAAGCAAAAGGGGTGCAATAAAAGTTAGGATAGTAATACGTGCCTATGAGTTTTCCAAGGGTCCCATATATGGTTAAACAGATGCTTTTTATCCAACAAAGTGTATAACATCCTCTCCATTAGCATTACGCTATCAATTCTCTCCAGAACCGAGGACAGGGGGACCATCGGGGACTTCCAATGACGGGCAATATCCCACAAGGTGGAAACCCAGATAGTGTGAATCAGTCTCTCCTCTCTGCGGAGAACCTTGGGTATCGGGGCTCCAAGCAGGCCCATTGAGATTGTATGTGTTAGCGATGTACCAGAGATTGCCAAGGCTATAGCATTATTTTATTCCCTACCGAGGAGAGACGACCACAGTCCCAAAATGTGTGTTTGAACGTACCCCTATCCTGACACCCTCTGAAACACAAGCTGGAAGTTTCCGGATAAATGGCCTGAAGCCTGGAGGGGGTATAGTACCACCTAGTTAAAACTTTTGTGGCTGTTTCTCTGACCGAAAGATATTTAGTGCATTTGCGCAAACTATCCTGCTTTCCCCTCTCCGCTGGACAACATATCTTTTAAGTGTGTCTTTCAATTTTCCTTCTACCATTCTATTATAGAGGGATGAGGTGGATAACACTATGTCACTAGGACCAATTTTCTGCTCTGCACAATAGGGATGGCACTGTGCCCGTCTGTGATGCCTGCCAGTGCCTCCCTAACAGTGCGATCTATCAGTGCCACCTGTCAGTGCCCAGTTCCACCTATCAGTGCCGCCTATGATAAGGTGACCAGATTCGTTAAAATGAAATCCAGGGACATTTTTTTTTTTTTTATTGGCAAATAGTGAACTATTTTATAAGCCTATTTTCCGCAAATTATATATGCAGTGCATGTGGCGTGTGTTTATGGAATGATTGTATGATATATACGTAATTTCGTCCATGAGATAAAAAAAGATACTTCTTAGAATTGTTTGAGTATGGCTACACATATGACTACCAAATGTTATGAAGATAAGATAGAAAGAGAGAAGAGAGAAAAAAAGAGAAAAAACAGAATGCAGGGTTCAGGAGTGCGCAGCATAAAGAATGCAGGGCTCGGGAGTGTGCTACATAAAGAATGCAGGGCTCGGGAGTGTGCTACATAAAGAATGCAGGGCTCGGGAGTGTGCTACATAAAGAATGCAGGCAGGCATGTACCAGCCATTGGGGCCACCAGGAGTTTCCCAGTGGGCCAATGGCTCAGTGGGCCGGCGTCACTATCAAAGGGGCCAGCCGTTCTGTGGAGCAATCCGGAGGTCCGCGGCGATCTACCTGTCAATCACACACAGCTGACGCCTGACGGGTAGATCGGTATTGAGCATGCAGAGTAGCGCAGGAAGCGGCTGTGTAATAAGTTCTCTGTCGTGTCACTCTGCTCCCTGGCGGCCCCGCCCCCTCATCTCTTCTCGTCCTTCCCAATTTGCTTGTGACATTACCTGGGATGGACGAAAAGAGGGGAGGGGGCGAGGCCTCCAGGGAGCAGCGTAACATGACAGAGAACTTATTACACAGCAGCTTCCTGCGCTATTCTGCATTAAGTAAATACTGTGCCCATGTGCCCTGATGTCTGTACCCAATGTGCCCTGATGTCTGTACCCAATGTATGTGTCCTGATGTCTGTACCCAATGTGTCCTGATGTCTGTACCCAATGTGCCCTGATGTCTGTACCCCATGTGCCCTGATGTCTGTACCCCATGTGCCCTGATGTCTCTAACCCATGTGCCCTGATGTCTGTACCCATGTGCCCTGATATATGTGCCCTGATGTCTGTACCCATGTGCCGGGCGATGCTGGCCTGACAACTTCCAGTGTGTGGCACCCAGGGCAGACCGCCCCCCTCTGCCTCAGCACCCGCCTTGCAATCTGGGGACAATACCAGGTACAGACTGGCTCCGGGGACAGTGTCCTCAATCCGGGGACTGTCCCCGGAAACCAGGGACGTCTCGTCACCCTAGCCTTTGAGTGCCCATCAGTGCTGCATATCAGTGCCACCTATCGGTGCCCGTCAGCGCTGCTTATCAATGCTGCATATGAGTGGCACTTCATCAGTGCCAATCAGTACTGCCTCATCAGTGCCCATCAGTGAAGGAGAAAACTTACTTATTTACAAAGATTTCTGACAGAAACAAAGAAAACTTTTTTTTTTTTAAATTTCAGTCTTTTTTTATTTGTAGCGCAAAAAATAAAAAACGTAAAGGTGATCAAATACCACCAAAAGAAAGCTCTATTTGTGGGGGGGGGGGGGGGGAGGATGATAAAAATTTAATTTGGGTACAGTGTAGTATGACCGCGCAATCGTCATTGAAAATCTGACAGTACTGAAAGCTGAAAATTGGTCTGGGCAGGAAGGGGGGAAAGTGCCTGGTATTGAAGTGGTTAAACATCTGTGAGACAAAAACTTCAGCCTTCTCATTGTGACTAAGGGCGGCATAAGTAGGTTATGTGTCACATTTGTCTTGTAAGGGCACAAATAATATACAAATAATAAAAGGACAAAAAAAAATCACTTGAACGTATATGGACATCTTATCTTGAACTGCAATTCCAGTTGTGAGCTGGGTCTTCTCATCTAACATCAGTATTTGGCCTCACAAATGCACTTTTGGGTAAAGGGGCACCAATGCCCCCAGGCACTCCCAAAAATTATATGAAAATCCTTACCAGAAGAGTGAAGGCTGTTATATCTATAGTGGGCAGGCAACTCCATGTTAAGTCCCATGGTTTTGGACTAGGATCTTGAGTAGGCTTCTATAGATGTAATGCAGGGGTGTAGAAATAGCTAAAGCAGCCCACATAGCTGCTATGGGTCCTGGGGTTCAAAGGGGGACCATTAAAGAAGTAATTGAGGCAAATTAAACATAGAAAAGCTGTGCATGTGAAGATGGCAAAACCCTGTACTGTATCATCAAGGACTGCAGAGATTGCTGACCCTGTACCTCCTGTGACCAAAACTGTAATACATTGCAGCTTACCAATCATTAGATGTGGTGGCTGCATTAGTTTTCTTTTGTTTGGCTTTTTCCCCTCCGTTTTCACCTGGCGATCTGGCCAGTAACACACCCCCAGTATTAGTGAGACACTACTTTGGAGGAATGAGCATGGGGGCACAGCAGACAGCAGCATTGTCAGTCTGGGGGAGGGGAGTGCGAGCAGATTTAGGTACACTAACAAATTGAAGCCAAACTCCAGCTCACACTTTAGCAAACAGTTTCTTTCATTTCATATAACGGTTTTACATGAATAAATAAAAGCTGATCATTCTCAGCACCCCTGTCATTGTTAAGCGATTTGTCTCATCCCTGTAAACTGATACGTTCTGCTTGAGAGCTTGGGCTTTTGAAGAATAGACTTGTTGGCTGGATCAGCAGGTGAAAATAGAAGAAAGAAAACAAATACAGCCATCACATCTGAGAATTGGTAAACTGCCATATAATTAATGTTTGCTTTTGGGTTTATGCTGCTTTAAGGCCAATGATAGTAGAAAGGTCAGCAAGGGCCCCATCAACATTTTGCTATGGGGCCCCATGATATGTAGTTATGCCCTCGTGTGATGAGCAGGTGTGCAAAAATTTTTGGCCATATAGAGTATTTGCTATGGGTGCAAACATCAAACATCACGGGGCGGTAAGCCATGAAGTAAGTGTAGCTTGGAATATATGCAAGTAATTTATGCACTTTAGACAAAATCTGCATGGTTAGATATGCTGGTGATGCAGTACCACTCACTGCCACATGATGGCATTAGGTGAACAGCATAGAGAGGTGCAGAAGGAGCTTAGAACTTGCTTTGGTTTTGGAATGAGAGGCAAAGGGTTAGAACCCCTGGCAGGCTGTTATCACTGTCTATGGACCACTACAGAAATTTATTCTCTTTATTTCTCCTGGTGACCATTGTTATGTAAAATGAAAGCTTAGGGAAAGTCCAAATTTTATCACCAGCTCAGAAATAAAGGGAAAACCTTCCAACTGGGGCACATGGGCCAATGACAACTCTCTAGGACAACCCTGACACTGGGCACAGCAGGTGTACAGACCCAGGAACTCACTGCAGGGATGGTGTGAACCTCTCAAAATGGGCACAGCAGGTGTACAGACCCAGGTACTCAGCACAGGGATGGTGGGAACCCCTCATAATGGGCTCAGTAGGCAAACAGACCTAGGAGCTCAGCACAGGGATGGTGGGAACCCCTCATATTGGGCACAACAGGCGTACAGACCAAGGAACTCAGCACAGGGATAGTGTGAATCCCTCATAAATGGCAAATCAGGTGTACAGACCCAGAAACTCACTGCAGGGATGGTGTGAACCTCTCATAATGGGCACAGAAGGCGTACAGACCCAAGAACTCAGAGCAGGGATCGTGGGAACCACTCATAATGGGCACAGCAGGTGTACAGACCCAGAAACTCAGCACAGGGATGGTGGGGACCTCTCATAATGGGCACAGAAGGTGTACAGACCCAAAAAGTCTGCACAGGGATGGTGGGAACCTCTCATAATAGGAACAGCAGGTGTACAGACCCAATAACTCAGTGCAGGAACGGTGGGAACCCCTCATAATGGGCACAGCAGATGTACAGACCCACGAACTCAGCATGGGGATGGTGGGAACCCCCCATAATGGGCACATCAGGTGTACAGACCCAGGAACTCAGCACAGGGATGGTGGGAACCCCTCATAATGGGCACAGCAGGTGTGCAGACCCAGGAACTCAGCACAGGGATGGTGGGAACCCCTCATAATGGGCACAGCAGGTGTACAGACCCAGGAACTCAGCACAGGGATGGTGGGAACCCCTCATAATGGGCACAGCAGGTGTAAAAACCCAGGAACTCAATACAAAGATGGTGAATGACCCGTGTAATGGGCACAGTGGGTTTGCAGACCCTGGGAACTCAGCGCAGAGATCTCACCAGTAAAGTTTTATAGAGATAGATAAGACTGTCAGCAGATTTGACTCTCCAGCTTCTACCAAACAATGAAACATCAGTTTTTGGTGGACTGATCCTTTAACCTACTCAGTGGACTGGCACCTTCCTATTACAGCACACTAGAATGCATGCCATGTGTATTGTGCTGCGCTGCTACATTGCACACTACTGTGCATTAGGGTGCCATTCAAAATGAATAGTACTATACACACCGCACCGCATCCCATTGCCTTGATGTAATGTATGTATGTTAATGCACTTTACAGCACCCCATTCAGTTGAATAGGATGGCAAGGCAGCAAAATATCCAAAACACGCCATTTTGGGCAACCCAGTGAACCACAATGCATGGTGGCACCTTACCATGCGTTGTGGCATGCTGCAACACAAATGCGTTTGCATAGCTCCCAACTATCCCTGATTTCAAGGAACTGTCCCTGATTTGGGACAAAGGTGTCCTTTTATAAAACTGTGATCAGCGGCGATCCCAAGGCTCACCGCTGATCACAGTTCATTTTCGGTTTATAAAGCAGAGATAATAGGGAGAGAACACGTTCTCCACTGATTACCTCTGCACACGGAGAACTGTCATTCACTGACACAGAAATGGCCAGTTTATGAAGCTGCGATCTCCGCACTTCACTGGTGATCTGGGTCAAAATTCACCCTCCCCGATTCACCAGCTCAGAGGTGAAGAATTGGGGGGGGTGAAGAGGGAATCCCGGGGAAGGAGGAAGATTACGGACTTCCTCTTGCCTCGTTCAGACCCCCCAACACATTAGCCATGTCCCCCTGCCCTGTATATGTGTATATATGTATATACATGTATATGATGTATGTGTATATATAATGTATGTGTATATATATGTATATATAATGTGTGTATGTGTTTATGTATACATATATAGTGTAGGGGGGCTAATTATTTTATTGATGATTTGGGCTGGCTCCTCCGAGAATGTCCGTTACTGAGCAGTGATAATTTATCTCTGCTTAATAAATGGACATCTCAGTGTTTCTGTGAATTTTGGGTGCCGTAATCTCGTTAGGTCTCACGAGATCAGGGCGTTCTCCACAGTTTGAAGCGTTTGTAGATCACTTCACTTCACAAACTGTGAAGTGATCTACACCGTTTAACCAGTTCCCGGACGTGCGCCGTGTTTTCACGGCGGCAGTCGGGATGCTGAGCGCGAATCGCCGTAAAAAGATGGCGATCTGCAATCAGCCACTAGGGGACGCGCACCCGTCGCACTCCTGAGGAATGTGCCCGCGGCTCGGGCGGACCCGATGTCCGCCGGCGAGCCACGATGAGCGGCCACAGGGAGAGAACGGGGAACCGCCGATGTAAACACGGCGGTTCCCCGCTCTGTTAGTAGGGGCATGGGTGATCTACTGATCCCTGTCACTGGGATCAGTTAACAAATGTAGCCGCCAAGGGGCAAGAGAGGGACACCGGCGAGTAGCACCGAGCGGCCGCCTGTAGCCCAGGCGGGCTCGGCGCCCGTGTAAGGAGTCCTCACGCTGCCCACGCGCAGGGGATCACCGACTAACGTCTAGCGGTAGAAAAATGCCGCTAAGCGCGAGTCGTAGGGCTGACGGCGGCACTTTTGTGCCGCGTGCAGGCCCTTGACCAATTTGCCACATCTAGTGAAGTGTCAAACACTTCACTTCACTAGATGTTTGCGAAGTTTGACACCTCTTGCGGGACTAGAGCACTCTGGATTGCTCTAATGCCGTGGGTTTTAAGTGTCTTTGTG
>BLSH010071085.1:1158907-1170351 GCA_018402905.1 Glandirana rugosa | reverse complement strand
GTTGCTGTGTTGGTGTGCATGATGGTCTAATGCTGGGCCACTTTTTTTTTTTTTTGAAGCAATGCAGCAAATTTGAGCTTTGCTTGCAGGCTAACTGTATCTATTGTCTTTGCAAAGAACACACGGGCACCCCTTGCAGTTTTAAGAAATGAAGTTTACTCTCCAAATTTAAAAAAAAAAGGGTTCTTTACTGTAAGAGCTGGGTACATTCAAAAACACTTTTAAAAAAAAAGACAGTTGGATGTTTTTCTAAAGGAGCAACAACTGTATGCTTGGGAAAATGGTGACTCAGGGATTTATTTGAGCACCTACGGTGTCTGGAAGGTTTTTCTTTACCTAGGGATTTTTTTTGAACACCAGTGGTGCCAGGAAGAATTCATTTTTGCCTGTTTGAGTAAATTTGACTACTTTTTTGATTGGGTAAGTTTGGATTCATAAAAAGCATTTTGAAGGCTGTTTTTGGTGATTTTCAGTCTATGTAAATAGATTTAACTTTGTGTGTAACTGAACAATTGGGCAAATACATTTTTTCTGAAGCTTGCACATGAAAGAAACATTGTTTTAATGTCTACCAAAAAGGGTTCTTTATTGTAAGAGTTGTGAACATTTACAAGATCCTTAGGAGACACAGTTTGGTGTTTCCCTAAAAGAGCACCATGTACTTATGATTTTGGCTAGGCATTGTACAATACTGAGGGATTTATCCTATTGCCATTAGGTGTTGTGAAGATCTTTTTTTTTTTTTTTTTTATGCCTATTCAAGTCAATTTAACCATGGTTGTTTTTTTTTTATTGGATGGGCTTAGGTTTCGAAAGATGCAATTTTAAGGCCAACTTCAGTGGACATAGGTCTATGCAAATGTATTTAGCTATATGTGTAACTGAACAATCATAGTTACATGGTTTGGTTGAAAAAAGACAAAAGTCCATCTAGTTCAACCAATAAAAATGGTAAAAAAAATCCTTAGAAGACACAGTTTGGTGTTTCCCTAAAAGAGCACCATGTACTTATGATTTTGGCTAGGCATTGTATCATATTGACTGAGGGATTCATCCTATTGCCATTAGGTGTTGTGAAGATCCTTCTTTTTAATGCCTATTCAAGTTAATTTAACCATGATGTTTTTTTGATTGGATGGGCTTAGGTTTCGAAAGATGCAATTTTAAGACCAAATTCAGTGGACATGGAAATGTATTTAACGATATGTGTAACTGAATAATCATAGTTACATAGTTAGTTTGGTTGAAAAAAGATAAAAGCCCATCTCGTTCAGCCAATAAAAAGGGGGAAAAAAATCCTTAGAAGACAGTTTTGTGTTATCCCTAAAAGAGCACTGTGTATTCTGTGGACATAGGTCTATGGAAATGTATTGAACTATATGTGTAACTGAACAATCATAGTTACATGGCTAGTTTGGTTGAAAAAAGGCTCAAGTCCATCTAGTTCAACCAATAAAAAAAAAAAAATCATACAATCCCATTTACACAATCCTACACCCACAGTTGACCCAAAGGTAGGCAAAACCCACAGCAAAGCATGATCCAATTTGCTCCAGAAGGGGAAAAAAATCCTTCCTGATCCCTCAAAGAGGCGATCGGATTTTCCTTGGATCAACTTTACCTATAAATGTTAGTATCCAGCTGTATTATGTACATTTAGAAATAATCCAGGCCTTACTTTTTTAAAGCAATCTAGCAATTACAAACATTTTTCAGACTCAAAAATCTTTAAAATGCTGGAACATTCCTGTATAGCCTTGACAATTGTCCAAAAAATTCAAAAAAGTCTTGTAACTATTGGAAGGCATTAACATCCCAGCAGTGGTGGGCACAACCAGTTCCAGCATACCCTGCTAGCCCTCATTAGAACGGGCACTCTGGGGGCTCCTCAGGAGTCCCAGCTTGTTACTCCGTAGTTAGGGTTCATTATAAGATAGATAAGACAGAATAGTACCAATATAAAAGCCAGTAAAGAATGGGCGTGGGGGGTCATTTTCTTTGTCTGCGCAGCAAACAATAAGCTTTCAGTTGTCTGGACACAGATTAATGATAGATGTACTCTGATTGGCTTGCTATGAGCCGCTGTCTTTGCTCATTAGTATTTGCTTTAGTGACTGCGCCATTTGTTTACCCAAATTAGTGCAATTTTTCACAATTTTTGTCAATTTTAAAGTGGGTGTTCTGTAAACAGAAAAAAGGGCAAAACGTAGACCCCCTTTTTCTTCCATTGCAAATATGGCACTGCAGCAAACAAACCAGTGATGTGTCTGTAAAGTCAGCTATGGTGCATGAACAGGAAAGTGGCTCTGGGCATGGATTGGGCACACTCTCATTGGGTGCAGAGGTTTACAAACAAGGCAAGAGTTAACTCCCATGTGCAGAAAAAAGTTATTTTCCTCTCGTAGTTAACCCCTAGACTGACATCCTGACTACCGTGAGCAATGCCTGAATCTTTTTACACTGCTTGCAGCTATATGGCCGTATATGGCCCACCCAAAGTGCAAGTCTGCTGGTCAACAGGATGTTTGAAAGTTTGAATTGCATAATCCGAAGACTGCAGACAGCTGAAAGTGCGATTAGGATTCATAAATCATCGTTGTGAAGAATATAGCATAAAACTATTTTTTTATAAACTAGAGGAAGAAAAGCTGTTCATGTTTTAGCCTTAGCAATCAATAGATATGTAAAAAAAGCAGAGGCTAGCAATCAGAAATTATGTACATCAGCCTTTCTCAGGTTTTTCACCATGGAGTAACCCTTAAAATAATTTTCAGGTAACCCCTGATAATAATTGCTATATCTACAACTTACAATCGATTATTGTGATGGTCAATGAGAAGAGTGCTCCTTAGCAGTGGCGGCCGGTGTTCAAAAATTTTTTTTGGGGGGGGGGGGGGGTTGGCAAACAAACCTGTCCCCCTTGCGCGCAATACCGCGACCGCCCACACCCACCCCTCCCACTGCAGGAGATGGATGGGAAGGCAGCGATCAGTGGCCTTACCTTAAGCTGCTCCTCGCTCCAGCTTGTCGTGGGCCGTTGCTTCTCCTCCCAGCCGAACAGGAAGTGGGTCAAAGTCCTAAGACCTCCGGCCAAACGGGTCATAGGACCTGCTTCATGATTGGCCAGGAGGAGAAGCAGGAAGACATTAATGAATATTAATTTGCTATTGTCGCACAACTGGGTAGGCTCAGGGTACAGTGTTCTGCACTCCGAGCCCACCCTTTTTTGAAGCCAATTAGAGCCTCAAGCTCTAATCATGAGCTTAAAAAAAAACAAAAACATTGAAATCCATGCATAAGGCACCCTGCATAAATATCAGGGGCCGGGCGCATGCATTAGGGGGTGTCGCCCCTAATGGAGCGACCACAACTGCTCATTAGTCAGATGAAAGAATCCCCTCTTACAGATAGTTACATAGTTAGTCTGGTTGATAAAAGACACAAGTTCATCCAGTTCAACCAACAGAAGGGGAAAAAATCATATATATCCAATCCTATATATATAATCCTATACCCACGCATGATCCAGAAGAAGGCAAAAAAAACCCCCAATAAAGTCTAATCCAACTTGCTCCAGCAGGGGAAAAAATCCTTCCTGATCCCCAAGAAATTAGATAACTAAAAAAGATCATTGGTGTCTGTGGTAACTTGTCTAAAATGCAGAAACTGCTCATTGCTCAAGGAACCTCTAGAGCAGTGGTCTCCAAACTGAGGCCCTTTGCTTGTCTTTATCCGGCCCTTGGGGCACTACTCCTCCAACTGAAACCAAATATTGGGACCCACAACAAAAAATGACAGGTGCCGCTCAAGACTCCACCAGGTCCTCTTGCATGAAAAACTGCTAGGAGTGCTGACAAGGATAGAGCTTGCCCCAGTTCAAAACATCTAGTAGTTAAAAGAAGTCCTGAAAGTCGCACATCACGGCAAAACCATGCAAAGAGGGGTATGACAGCCTCAGCCCAGGCTCCAACCACGCCCCCAATGCATTTTACACCATTCCCCATGATTAAGCTCTGGGGCAGAGCGAAACGCGTTGGGGTGTGAATTGGTTGGAACCCGGGCTGAGGCTGTCATACCCCTCCTTACAGGGTTTTGCTGTGATGTGCGACTTCCTTTCTCTACCAATTATTAGGAACTATTTCTCCCACTGACACCAGTGACGGGGCATTATTCCTCCCACTAAACCCATGGATGGGGCTTTTTCTATTCGCACTGGCCACAGTCTGACCTCCATAAATCCTGAAAAACAGTAATCTGGTCCTTTGTTTGGAAACCCCTAGTTGAGAAAGTCTGATCTCTACATTGCGAAGCCCTTTTCAACCTTTTAAACAATAATGAACCATTAAAATAATTTTCATGTCTCGGGGGAACCTCTGCAGAAACCAATTTTTTGGGAGGTTAGAGGATATAGAATATTGCCTCTTGGCATTGGTGGCCATTGGGAAGAATGGTGGCCAGAATGCCATCTTTAGAGACAGCTAAAATGATAATTGGCGCCTGCAGCTGGTTCTGCCAAGTGGTTTTGAACCTAAAATTATCCAGGCACCATCAAATCAGAGGTAACCTCTAAAGGAGCTTTGGGGTTCCCTAGTTGTGAATAGCTGGCTTAGTTATTTTAATATATAGTATCTAGGGGGGTCAACATATATACAAGTATAACTTTTTTTTTCCTTTTTCTGCTGTCCATTAGGATGCACAGATGCTGCTAAAGTTCCTACCAGTTTAAATTCCCTGAAAATTGTGAGAAAGTTTGTTCGTAGGGTTGGTACAGTATATTATATATGGCATTTCTTGCATTGCATGCTCTAAAGCAGTGATGGTCAACTTTCTTGATATTGGGGGGGGTCTTAAGTGTTGCCCCTGATATCACCAATGGGCCACACATAATATTCAGTGTCTGAGACGGCAGACACACAATAGGATATAATGTATGATGCAAGAGATGGTTAGTGACTGAGGACATACTAAGGTCCCATGCAGACTCGACGTTTAGCCCTGATGCAGGGACTCTGGTGTATAGCTGCAGACGGAGGGCACAGTGCACCACCCAGCCATGCTGCAGGCAGCCTGGTAAACTCTATGAGAGGCTGACAGCTGAATGATGAATCCTAGAGGTACTCACAGTAAATTTAGGGCAGTATTTGCCCAGGGACGCATTACCAGAAGTCAGTGTTCTAAGCATTTGTCGCTGGTTGCATACTGCCCTAAATGTAGGTACGAATAGATGCATTATCCAGTCACAGCAGCTGTCAGCCTCTCAGAGTTTGAAAGGCTGCCTGCACCTGTCAGCAGCTAAATGCCAGATTCCATGTACTGGGCTAGGTGCCCAGTGTGCATGGAGCCTAAAGGAGATGGTCAGAGACTGCAGATATCCTACAGGAGGTGGTCAGGGACTGCAGACATGATACAGGAGATGGTCAGAGACTGCAGACATGATACAGGAGATGGACAGAGACTGCAGACATTGTACAGGAGATTGCCAGAGACTGCAGACATGGTACAGGAGATGGCCAGAGACTGCAGACATGGTACAGGAGATGGCCAGAGACTGCAGACATAGTACAGGAGATGGCCAGAGACTGCAGACATGGTACAGGAGATGGTCAGAGACTGCAGACACGATACAGGAGATGGGCAGAGACTGCAGACATGAAACAGGAGATGGTCAGAGACTGCAGACATTGTACAGGAAATGGCCAGAGACTGCAGACATACTACAGGAGATGGTCAGAGACTGCAGACATGAAACAGGAGATGGTCAGAAAATGCAGACAAGCTACAGGAGATGGTCAGAAACTACAGGCTTGCTACAAGAAATGCTTAGAGACTGCAGACATGCAGCAGTAGGTACTAAGAGACTGTAAACTTGCTATAGGAGTTGTCAGAGATGCGGAAATACAGATTAGTCTCTGCTGGGGCCCCAAAGACCACACAAAAAGTGCCAAAGGGCTGCAGCTTGGGCACCTGAGTTCTACAGGCAAGTTTACAGCTAGCTGGCAGGTAAAATTAATATGCACCTTAGGGCTTAAGGCATGCTGGGGATGTTGTCATACAAAACCAGAAAAACTTCTTCCTGCCTCTTCCTGCACATTTCTTTCAGTACATACTTTCAGACACTGCACAAAGGCTTGTCCTGTATATAAAAAAATGCCAAGTAATGGCATTGAATCTACTAGATGGGTAAAAACAATGCAACTTTTTAATTTGCACTTAAAGTCCATCTCCAGGAAGTTAGAAAATTCTCACCCACACTGACTGCAAGGGTGAGATAGCGCTCCTTCAGACTTTAAGGGGGCCAGACTAGAGCCAGTGGGATTAGAAAATGTCCCAGCATTCAGTAGGAATAAACAATGCCCCATCATTGGTGTCAGTGAGAGGAATAGTGGCCCATCGTTGGTGTCAGTGGGAGGAAAAGTGGCCCACCGTTGGTGTCAGTGGGAGGAATAATGGCCCATCATTGGTGTCAGTGGGCGAAAGAGTTTGTGTCAGTGGGCAGAATAGTGGTCCTTCGTTGATGTCAGTGGGCAGAATAGTGGCCCATCGTTGAAATCAGTGGGAGGAATAGTGGCCCATCGTTTGGGTCAGTGGGAGGAATAGTGGCCCATCGTTTGTGTCAGTGGGAGGAATAGTGGCCCATCATTGGTGTCAGTGGGAGGAATAGTGGCCCATTGTTGGTGTAAGTGGGAGGAATAGTGGCCCATTGTTGGTGTCAGTTGGAGGAATAGTGGCCCATTGTTGGTGTCAGTGGGAGGAATAGTGGCCCATCGTTGGTGTCAGTGGGATGAATAGTGGCCCATCGTTGGTGTCAATGGGAGGAATAGTGGCGCATCATTGGTGTCAGTGGGCGAAAGTTGGTGTCAGTGGGCAGAATAGTGGTCCTTCGTTGATGTCCGTGAGCGGAATAGTGGCCCATCGTTGACATCAGTGGGAAAAATAGGGGCCCAAAATTGGTCATTTGGAGGAATAGTGGTCTGTCGTTGGTGTCAGCGGGAGGATTAGTGCCCCATTGTTGGTGTCAACAACAGGAATTATGTCCCATTGTTGGTGTCAGCGACAGGAATTATGCCTCATTGTTGGTGTCATTGGATGGAATAGTGTCCTAAGGGCCAAATAATGGCAAGCAAAGGACCTCAACTGGCCCCTGGACCGCAGTTTGCTACTTTAGCTCATAGCACCTTACATTTCACTATTGATCCTTGCACTAGGTTATGGAATAAGCATATTTTTCTGAACATCCAATCTGTTATTTTCTGACGTGTGACTTCTTACAGTATTTGTACACTATGGTCTGTGTGCTATTATTCTTTCATAAATACAAGGCCCAAGAGGACTTGATTTGTCCATCGACATGATTGTCTTGTCTTTTCTTTTGCAGGCAGCTTCTACCGCAGAATTCTCAGTCCGGTGTTTGGCTAGATGACCGATTGCCCATCATGTTAGAATCCTGTACATGATTACAATTATTTGCAGACACAGGCATAAAGGAAAAGAAAAGGTCATATTGCTCACTGCATCCAGGTAGTTGTTTCCAGTTTAATAGAACACTTCACCCAAAGAGATATTTCAGTTTTAGGTGGCGTCTGGTGGGCTAAGTCACTTGCTGACTTTTTTGTATGCCATTAGGGATCGTGGGAGCCCCCCTCCCCATATGGCCACAGTTACTGTGTGCAGAGGCAGAAACTGTGCAGGGATTTTACCAACAGAGACCCCATGAGACAAAAGAAACTGTTATATGGGGTTTAAAGTGGTTCAAAATCTTACCTCAATGCATAAACCTTCTGTGTTGCAGGATCCTCCCAGCCCCCCACCTTATATTTACCTGAGCCCGATTTCGATCCAACTCTGTGCACAAGAGCAGCGGCTCTCCCTGCTCTCTACCTCCTCACAGTGCAGACTGATAGCAGTGGGAGCCATTGGCTCCTGTTGCTGTCAATCAAATCCTATGGCGGGGCAGGGCGAAGCCTTGCTGTCTGCGTCAATGGACGCAGGCAGCAGGGCTCAGGAGCGAGTCTGCGTGGGCTAACCCCTTTAGCGGCTTGCGTTATTCAAAAGATGGGAAGGTGGGGAACCCCAGAAGACACGGACGGGGCTGCTCTGTCCAAAACCATTGCACAGGACAGGTAAGTATAACATAAGTGATATTAAAGCCTTGGTTTTTAAAAAACAAACATGTTATACTTACCTGCTCTGTGTAATGGTTTTGCACAGAGCAGCCCAGATCCTCCTCTTCTCTGCTCCCCCCTCCTGCCAGGTGCCTCCACAACAAGCAGCTCACCCAAGCAGGCGCAGACTCTCGAGCTGTGGCTCTGTGTGTCCATTCACACGTGGAGCTGCAGCTCGGCCCCGACCCTCAGTCTCCTGATTGGCTCACTGGCTGTGATTGACAGCAGTGGGAGCCATCACCAAAAGCCAATCAGGAGTGCGAGTCCCCGTAAGGACAAGGCTCTCATGAGCATCACTGGATCGAGAGGGGGCTCAGGTATTAGGGGGAGCTGCTGCACACAGAAGGTTGCATTGAATGCATAAAGGTAAAAAAAAGGGATTTTATTAAAAAACTTACCGTAAAATCCTTTTCTCCGAGTTCACTGACAGACGCAGCTCTCCATTACGTGTGGGGTTCATGCTGGTCTCACTAGGAGTTAACTAGGCAGGGAAAAGAAACAGCTGGCCCCCTCCCATGGGGGTCGTCCTCTCTTCCCACATAAACCCCCTCATAGCATAGCTCTTCAGTTCGTACACAAGCCGTACAAGAACAGAGCACAGAGGGGTGGGTGCTGCGTCTGTCAGTGAACTCGGAGAAAAGGATTTCACGGTAAGTTTTAATAAAATCCCTTTTTCTCCTATCGTTCACTGACAGACGCAGCTCTCCATTACGTGTGGGGATGTCCCCAAGCTGTGTCAAAAAGAGGGGTGGGTAAACGCTAACAGTACCCAACTGAACCTCTAAGGAGGCGCCAGACGCGCCTACACTGCCTCCTGCAAAATTTTGCGGCCAAAAGCAGCATCCGAAGATGCAAGCACAGCAACCTATAAAACTTAGTGAAAGTGTGAACCGAGGCCCAAGTGGCCACCTTGCACACCTGCGACACCGAGACCTGGTGCCTGAGAACCCAGGAAGTGCTAACAGCCCGGGTAGAATGAGCCATGACCGGAAAAGGGGGAACCTTGCCCCGAACAGAATAGTCATGGGTTACGGACTGTCTGATCCAACGAGAAATCATAGCCAACGAGGCTGCCAAACCTGTGCGCGGACCCTCTCCAAACAAGGCATCAGCTTTTTGAAAAGAAGCTGTGGCAGCCAAGTACACTCGTAAGGCCCTCACTACGTCCAAAGTATGCAACTCAATCTCTTTTGAGTGTGACGGACGAGGGCACAATGAAGGAAGAACAATATCTTAATTAATGTGAAAGGAAGAAACCACCTTCGGAAGGAATGAAGGAGAGGGTCGCAAGACCGCCTTGTCCCTATGTAGGACCAGGTAGGGAGACTTGCACGATAGTGCTGCTAATGCAGACACCGTCTGGCAGAAGTGATGGCAACTAAAAAGGCCACCTTCTGCGACAGCAATTGTAAGGAAATCTCCCTGATATTCCCATATGGCGGTTTCTGAAGTACAGAAAGCACCAAATTCAGATCCTACGGAGCCCTCGGAGCCTTCACCCGAGGCGCCACATGTCGCACACCCTGTAAAAGGTACGAATCAACGAGGGCGAAGCCAAGGTCTCTGAAAAAGAAAATTAAATAAAAAATGGTCACAAACAGGACCGCAATTTCCCTGAAGGGAAGCCAGGTGAACTCCTTGCAAACTAGGCATTGAAACTGAAGAGCTATGCTATGAGGGGGTTTATGTGGGAAGAGAGGACGGCCCCCATGGGAGGGGCCAGCTGTTTCCTTTCCCTGCCTAGGTAACTCCTAGTGAGACCAGCATAAACCCCACACGTAATGGAGAGCTGCGTCTGTCAGTGAACGATAGGAGAAAACCTTCTGCCTTTACAACCACTTTAATATCACTTCAAGCATCTATCAAACACTAAAATAACCTTTCCTTTTTTATTACCTACCTTGTTTTTGACTCAGTGGTGCCATCACTTGGTCTCTATGCTTTTCTATGTAATGCAGGCAGATGGTTGGAGGAGCTGGCAAGGTGCTGTACATAGATCCCTGATTGCATCCCAGCACCCTGTCTCTGTACTCCTCTGCAGTGTTAATTTCGTTGACTAAAACAATTTGGTCGACTAACTTAATACCATTTTAGTCGACTAAAATACAACTAAAACAATTGAGATGACTAAAATATGACTAAAACTAAAATGGCATTTTAGTCAAAAGACTAAGACTAAAACTAGATTGAAATTTGATGTCAAAATTAACACTGGTCTGTAGTGCATGTTCATACCTCAATACCATAAATAATAACACATTACATTTTTCACTCCAGCAGTATATAATGAGTTTGGAAATTATAGAGAAAGGCTTTAACTAAACCCATTAGACTTTAGACGACTAAAATGAGTTTTAGTCGACTAAAATGTCCTGATTTAGTCGACTAAATACGATTAAAACAATTGCAGAAGACTAAAATGAGACTAAAACTAAAATGCCATTTTAGTCCGAAGACTAAAACTAAATCGAAATTTGCTGCCAAAATTAGCTCCTCTGAAAAGCCCTCAGCGCTGATTAAAGCAGTGGGCTGGCTATTGGGAGATGTAATGCAAATGGTAAAATGCCTTTATAAAGAGGTATCATCAGTCTGCAGGAGTAGGCATTCCCAGGACCCCATTAATGACCAATTGTATCAATTATTTTTTATTTACAATGTAAATGTTTCTTGCAAAGATATTCCATTCATGAGGGGCTTGTGAAGCAGGATTGCCGGTCTACAGCAGCAGTGCCCGCTTCCCTATAGCAGCACACAGATATTGGCAGTGGCTTCACTGCGACATCTGCCAGTACTGTCTGTGCTGCTTCAGGGTGCCGGGGCAATGTACAACGCAGGATGAAGACAAATGACAACGCTCTATTTGAGATTTTTATCTTTTTATTAAAAAAAAAAAAACATAAAGACTGCCATTACATTTGTTCACATCAATAGAAAAGGTCACAGGTCATCAGGTATCGGCTGTTTTACTGTGGCTGGAAGTGGTTTGGCGTGGCTATCTTCAGAAGAGGAAACTATGGGATATTCCACAAGGGGGTGGCGACAGGAAATAATATTTACAAGCAGGTGTGGAACATACCATCAGCGAGATAAAAGGGGGAGATCACTAGAGTTCATAATAAAATTGGAATCCAAGTTTAGACTGTCTGAAATGGAAATAGAAACATATAGAATTAGAAGATGGATTATAAAGCTGGGGAATGGGTGCAAAAGAATAGGAAGAAAGGGCAAAGAAAGTGAGAAGGATAAAATTGAAAGAAAAAAAAAAAAAAAAAAAAAAAAAAG
>BLSH010071085.1:1089518-1099844 GCA_018402905.1 Glandirana rugosa | reverse complement strand
GGGGGGGGGGGGGGGGGGGCCCATACAGTTTAAAAAAAAAAATTGGCGTGGGGTTCCCCTTAAAATCCATACCAGACCCAAAGGGCCAGGAAAAGTGACAACAAAAACCATGAGTGATGTTTTACACGTCACATCTGAGTTTCTTTTAGCTAGGAGAGATTAGTGTTCCCTCCCCTCCACACGGTGACACCCGCCATACGGGTCCTGGGTTCCCAGATGGGAGAGTGGAGGCTGGGATGTACGCCTGAGAAAGTCAGGGGGTGTCTTTAAAACTCTGCTAAAAGGGTTAAGGAATGAAAATGTCCTCCAACCCAATCAGTGCAGAGTACAGTAAGGCCCCTCTCACACTCGTGTGGCGCGATTTTACCGCAATTTAGGATCAGTATGACTTTGGTCCAACTTTGGCACAATGAAAACATATTACAAAGTCGTACAGAAATTGCGTCTATATTATTCAGGTGCGATTTGAGACTTTGAGGGTTTAACATTGATGCAACTTGAGGTCCATAGATTTCCAAGTTGGGCCAAAGTAATGCAGAGGCTACTTTGAAGTCGCCACAACTTGAATGGTACTCATTGGAAGTAATTGGGAATGACTTGTCATGCGACTTTGCATCCCCAAGTGGAGTGACAAGTCGAATAAGTGTGAAAGGGGCCTAAAGCCACAGTCCAACCCATCCCCTGCTGAATGGGGGCAGAACAAAGTCACTTTTGTGACATCTAGGGCTGAAACAACGAATAGATTAATCAACAACTAATCGATTACGATTTTCATAATCGATTCATCGGCCAGCCAATTATTACAGTGCAGCACACAGCTCAGTACACCGTCCATACATGTCAGTAAGTGCCTGAGCACTTATGAATGTGAATGTGTGAAGAGCAATGCCTCATGGGACATGTAGTCCTGGGCAGAAAGTGAGTGCTTCTAAAGTCAGAAGTTTTTTTACCTTGCTATAGGGGCTCTCTATACTACACTTTGCAGCTTGGCACTCTGAAAGCAGGAGGAGCCAGAAGTGTAGGTAGGGGGCCCCAGAAGAGGAGAATCGGTGCTGCTCTGTGCAAAACCATTACACAGAGCAGGAAAGTATAACATGTTTGTTATTTTTAACAAGACTGTGTGCAGGGAAGATCAGCATCTGAACCTAGAGAAGGTGGAGGCAATAGAAGGCATTACAATTGCATTTAAAATTTTTACCAGTATTGTGCATTATATTTAAAATGATCATATCCATTTTAAAAAAAAAAGTCTCCGCTTTTAGCACTACTTTATTATAAAAGATTTAAATCTCCCTTCCACCCTTCATATAGCTTCATGTCTGGCTCCTAGTTAAAATGCCCATATCCTACTTCTGGGTGTATTTATTATTATAAACTGATTAAATCGATTAATCGAAACCATAATCGGCCAACTAATCGATTATGAAAATAATCGTTCGTTGCAGCCCTAGAGACATCTCCATTCATTTTATGGCTCCAAGTAAATACCGGAGCTCTCTGGATCCATATTAGATCTATGTAAATGGAGGTCTGTCCGTTTATATTAATTACCTCTGATTGTCATGTTTAAATCTGAAAAGACAGAAAGGAACACAAAAATCCCTTTTTTGGAGAGAGGATTTATACATACTTGAAGGTATTCAAGTCATGCAAAGCCGTTTACACCTGGATGCCCATAGACTTACATGGAGCTGAAAACCCCCGTCAGACCACCAGCATGATAGTTCCTATATACACATACCTTGTTTTGTGCACTGGTGCACAGTCATGTTGGAACAGGAAGGGACCATCTCCAAACTGTTCCCACAAAGTTGGGAGCATGAAATTGTCCAAAATGTCTTGGTATGGTGACACCTTAAGAGTTCCCTTCACTGGAACTAAGGGGTCAATCACAACCCCTGAAAAACAGCCCCTCACCATAATCCCCCCTCCACCAAATGATTTGGACCAAAGAAAGGTCCATAAAGGACATGGATGAGTGAGTTTGGGGTGGAGGAACTTGACTGGCCTGCACAGAGTCCTGACATCAACCCAATAGAACACCTTTGGGATGAATTGGAGTGGAGACTGTGAGCCAGGCCTTCTCATCCAACATCAGTGCCTGACCTCACAAATGTGCTTCTGGTAGAATGGTCAAACATTCCCATAGACACTCCTAAACCTTGTGGACAGCCTTCCCAGAAGAGTTGAAGTTGTTATAGCTGCAAAGGGTGGGCCGGCACTCAATATTGGTCCCTACCACCACTCTAAGCTGATCTCCACATACTATGCCCTACTTATGGACAGACCAACTCCGCAATTAGAGAGGGCCAGAGAGAAATGGGTGGTGGAAATACCGGACCTCACCAGGAGGAACGGGAGACAATATATGCAGCACCTTTCTGGATACAGTCATCTCCACTAGAGATAAACCGATACAGCTCAGGTATCTCCATACAACACCCCAAAGCGGCTTTTCTTAATTTGTAGGAGAGCATCCCCCGTTTGCCATAAAAGTGACAGGGACCAGGGTGTCTTTATGCACGTGGCATGGTCCTGTAACAAGATCAGACCCTTTTGTTGAGCAGTAACAACAGCTTTTAGCTCAGAAACCTTTGAGACCCCTAATATCTGTACCCCTAAATGGGGTCTTCTGGGTATGTTCCATGACGTTGACATTCCTACCAGAACCAAAGTGTTTTTACATTTCTTATTTTATTATGCCAGAAAAACGATTGTATTTTATTGGACCAAGACAGAACCTTTACACATCAACTTGTGGAAAAAAATTGATTAATCAAAACCTCCCACTATATAAAAGCTGAGGTACGAGGCCAGAAAATGTCCAAAGAAGTTCATCAAGATCTGGGCCCTTGGATGGACTTGGATGACTCCCTGCTATATTGGTTACCGGCTGTACCATAAGGCGGTGGATAGAATTTGGGTGACGCTACTCTGAAACGATGGGTTTTTATGTATGGAAGAAAAGCGTTGGCCATTTATAAAATACTCTGCTTAGATTACGGTTTGTTTTTGATCGGCAGTTTGATAACGGTTGATAGCTGCATGCTTACACAACCTCTGCCAGATTTTTCTCAGGAACACCATTATTATAATTGCTCCGATTATGGGACTCTATTACGTCCTGATGTATGCATCTTGCATTTGTCTCAATAAACAAGTAAAAAAGTTCATGTGCGTGTAAAGGCAGGTGTCCCAATACTTTTGGTAATATAGTGTGCATTTATATTTAATAAGTAGTCATCAATGTACGTTGCCGTTCAATGGACTCCTCCTTCAATAAGACACTTTCACATGACAAGTGACAGGCAGAGGTTTCTGTTTTGGGTACAACGTCCTTTCCCTGGTCAGTAAACCGCCCCGATGTGCTCTCCAACCAGTGCCAACCAGAACGTAGCGCCCCCCTCCTGTGTGTGGCCAGCAGGCGGTATTTATGTGTACACACAGGCTGCTTACTGTATACACACCTACACCCCCTCGCCCATAACACTGCGTCTACAACCAACATACTCCAAATAACCCCTCCCTGACATATCAGCAAGTCTATCTAAAGCCAAGAACAGAAACTTACCACCTGCGGTGGCTGCATTTGTTTTCCTGTTTCTGTCTTTTATTCCCTTCTTTTCAGCCAGCAGCACACTTCCTGTCCTAAGGTGACAACGCTCACTCACTGTGCTGGAGGAAAAAGCGTGGTCACTGGGGATGCACCAATATATCGGCCGCCGAAAATAGGGTTATCTGCGTTTTTGCCAAAATAAATGAAGGTGGCGATAGTGTCCTCCAAAAACGCATTTTTTTTATAGGTCATGTGACTCAAAAAACACATCACAGGTGTGGTTTTGCCACGTTTTTCATGCATTTCAATGGAGAGGTGCATTTTTTTTTTTTAATGGCCAAATGTGCACCAAAAATTCAGTAAGCAGGATTTTTTAACACCGCAACGGACCAGTGTGAAGACACACACAGAATTTAAAGCAGCCTATCAGGCGGAAAGGATCCGGTAACGGCTGAAAATAATTTCATTAATTAAAAAGCTCAATAGACTACAATTCTATTTAAGTATATTATATAGATTTCTTTTAAAAATTGTCCATTTCGATTTCAGTTTTCGGCCAAGTGCATCCTGAATGTTCATCTCAGTTCATCGCTCGCTGTCTCCCTAATCTGCTCTCCTGATTTGGACTACGAACACCGCCCTCCTGTCCTCATCTTCATTAACAGAGGAAGGTGTTCTGTAGTTCACATACGATCATTGGGAAGGTTGAGGATATCCTTAGAGATATCAGTTCAGAGCACAAGAAGATACATAATCCCTGGATTTCTGGCAGGATCAACAGGCATATCTCTGTACTGGCAGAATACATCCCCAGCCTGAAAGAAAAGGAAACTTTGGCCTCGTTCACACGTGCGGCAGAGACAGTGACCCGCGATCGGATCGCTTTTCAGAAGTGTTTGGCAGGCAGTGAGAAGGCGATATGTCACTTCCTCACCTCCAGATTTAACCCAAAATATTGCTTTACTACCGTGCCACAAGTGTGTGCATTGCAGCACCGCCCCACAGAACTGCCCAGTGAAAGTGGCATGCTTTTTACATTTGTGTACAGCTGTGATCGATGGTGTTCAGGCAGGTTGTCAGGGGGCAGTAAAACTGCGGCTCAGGCACCTGTTATTTCTGCCTTCTGGCTTCAGATGTGAACAAAGCCTAATAACATCTGTCACATCTAAGGCCCCATTCTCACCTGTACAATGCACACCAGTGTGTTTTTCATAGGAAAGACCATTCACGTGAATGAGTTTCCAAACGAATAATGAATGCGCCAAAGTAGCTCAAGTATCCAAAACACAGGACTGCCATTAAAGTGTTACTAAACCCACAACAGTAAAATCAGTCTGTATATGCAGTAGAGCATGCTTGTTATACTCACTGTGGAACCTAAGGGGTTCATCCGTTGCATTGTTTAAAAAGGCTGTTTGATCCTGTCTTCTCTGATCCTCCCCTTCTTTCACAGTCCCCAATCCATCCCCTCATAGTACAGAGCCTTGGGGGCACTCTGCACATGCTCAGTTTGATGTATATTGCTAGAGTTTATTTTTACAAGCTTTAACCAGGCACTGATAGAAGTCACAAGACTGCTATATACTTCTGATGAGAAAAAGTATTTGGCAGTTTATATTTACTAAAATAATTGCATTTCCAGGTTGTGTACTGTGGGAGACCAGATATAGTGACTGCAGGCTCCCGGGGAGAGCAGATATAGAGAATGCAGGCTCCCGGGGAGACCAGATATAGAGAGTGCAGGCCCCTGGGGAGACCAGATATAGAGAGTGAAGGCTCCTGGGGAGACCAGATATAGAGAGTGAAGGCTCCTGGGGAGACCAGATATAGAGAGTGAAGGCTCCTGGGGAGGCCAGATATAGAGAATACAGGCTCCTGGGTTTAGTAACACTAAGAAATAATAGCCAACAGGCTCCTGGGGAGGCCAGATATAGAGAGTGAAGGCTCCTGGGGAGGCCAGATATAGAGAGTGAAGGCTCCTGGGGAGACCAGATATAGAGAGTGAAGGCTCCTGGGGAGGCCAGATATAGAGAGTGCAGGCTCCTGGGGAGACCAGATATAGAGAATGCAGGCTCCTGGGGAGACCAGATATAGAGAATGCAGGCTCCTGGGGAGACCAGATATAGAGAGTGCAGGCTCCTGGGGAGACCAGATATAGAGAATGCAGGCTCCTGGGGAGACCAGATATAGAGAATGCAGGCTCCTGGGGAGACCAGATATAGAGAGTGAAGGCTCCTGGGGAGAGCAGATATAGAGAATGCAGGCTCCTGGGTTTAGTAACACTAAGAAATAATAGCCAACAATGAAACAAACACCGCCCCAGGTGGATTCACCATATATCAGCCCCTCCACCGTACGATTGGGTGCCGGTCTGATCCATGATAGTCTTAGTCCATGCCTCCAGAAAACAGGCTGACTGCACTCCAGAAGCCCAAACTTTAATTTAGTAAAATCCATAATGCGATGACATCACATATTCCACATCAGATGTTAACGCATTTCATGCAGCTAGCCATAACTTATGGATAATCGCTAGCTGTGTGAAACGCATTAACATCTGCTGTCATCTTGCATTTGGGAACTGTGATGTCATCGTATTATTATTATTCTCCAACTTTTGGAGTGCGGTCAACCTGTGTTTTCTGGATGTACGGACTAAGATATAATGGCACCACAAGCTCATTGTACGCCTTGCTGTGTTTTTAGCACTTTCCCGCCCGTGTTTGTGGAACACCTTGGTGTGAATGCAGCCTAAAGATTGGTAAACTGCAATGTGTTCCATTTGTGGGATTCGAGATTCTGTAACTGAAATCCTTTCATATATCCATGGGCAGGTTGTTGCGGGTGTGCGAATCACACCTGTTCCCGCACCAAAAAACGCATAGGGCTGCCATCCATTCTTAGTGGTACCCCCATGCATCTAAAAACACAGCACATTTGCAGGCGTGGGGACTACCAGGAAATCGCACAGCGCAAAAGCACGATGCGATTTCCCTGCCGCTGAGTTTTAAAAATGACGCAGGAACCTTTTTCCTGTATTAACCGCTTCTGGACCACCCACTGCCCATTCACTGCGGCAGGGTGGGGCCGGCTGCGTGAAACAACGTACCTGTATGTGGTCTCCTCTTCCTGGGTCTGGGGCACACGCGCTGCCGGAGACACAGCGGAAGCCAATGAGCGAGTCCAGCGGCTGCCAGGACCCAAAGACCGTTCACTGGAGAGGCTGAACAGTGGTCTGCCTATGTAAACAAGGCAGACCGCTGTTCTATCACAGAGGAAGAGAGAGCTTGTGTTCCTGCTAATCAGGAACACAAATCACTCTCTTCCTCTAGTCAGTCCATCACCGGCACAGTAAGAAAGCACTCCCTAGGTGCACACTTAACCCTTTGATCGTCCCTGATCTTAACCCCTTCCCTGCCAGTGTTATTTATACAGTGACAGTGCTTTTTTTTTTAGCACTGATCACTGTATCAATTCCACTGCTCCCCAAAAAGTGTCACTCAGTGTCGGATTTGTCCACCACAATGTCGCAGTTCCGCTAAAAATCACTGATCGCCACCATTACTAATAAAAAATAAAAAGGCCATAAAAATATCTCCTATTCTGTAGATATAACTTTTGCGCAAACCAGTCAATATACGCTTATTGGGATTTTTTTCCAAAGATATGTAGCAGAATACATATTGGCCTAAACTGATGACTTTTTTTATAAGGTGTATTTATAGCAGAAAGTAAAAAATATGTTTTTATTTTTCAAAATTGTCGCTCTTTATTTGTTTATAGCACAAAACATAAAAACTGCAGAGGTGATCAAATACCACCAAAAGAAATCTCTATTTGTGGGGAATAAATGATGTCAATTTTATTTGGGTACAACGTCGCACGACCGCGCAATTGTCAGTTAAAATAACGCAGTGCCGCATCGCAAAAAAGTGCCTGGTCATGAAGGGGGGTAAAACTTCCAGGGCTGAAGTTGTTAAACACAGGCACAGCGGTTCATTGAAATGGATAGGCTGCCATGGCCACGCATACTCAGCTCGCGGGTACCAAGGCCTAAGCACTCTGTGGCATGTGCACCTATACCCCTGCCTCTCTGTGGTAGGTCACTCTCTGGAGGGTGATTGACAAGAGGCGAGGAGGTAACGCCAACCCAACCGCAGTTGTGGTGTCGGCCCATTCACCTGAATAGCTGCAGAAAGCAACGTGCTTTCTATTTATTCCACTGCCCTGGGTAGAGTCACGAGGCTGCATCGTTGTGTTTAGGTGGGTGGTTGGTAAAACCAAGGCTCGACCACCTGCTTGTACTGCCGCCCATGCGAATGAGCCCGGGGGGGGGGGGGGGCAGGATTTAGACAAGGTGGCATTGTACGGTAGTCTCCACAGCGGGCACGGCCAGTACTCAGGTCACAGCAAAGTATACAAAGCATGACAGTGCAGGCAGGGATTGTCCACGGGTACTAGAACCTTCCCCAAAGCTAGGATGTACACCAGGAAGCCATCATTACCAGCTTCCTCCGAAGGCTTCGCACACAGGTACCCTGCTCTACGACAGACTCAGCACAGCCTGGGACAAGGACACAAATTCCATAATCTGCAATCTTCATTGCCTGCAGATATTTTGGGGAAGTTATTGGGGTCACATGACAGCTCTGCATGGAAAAGGGAAGTGGGGACAAAATGATTCACTTCCTCCGACCCCTCCAGTACAATATACTATAAACTACACCACCGGGAGCACCCCCTCCCCCACCAATCTATACCCCAGCTTCACACTTCACAAACAGGAAAAAAAAAATTAAAATAAAAAATAAATAAAAAAAATCGCAGTTTGCAAAAAAAAAAAAAGACAATCTTTGTGCATTTCTGTGCATCACCAAAGAAGCCAAGCAGCTCCTTTTTTGCCATTAGCAGAGTGGCAAAAGGTGAATCTGCTCACAGCATTTAGGGTGCCATTAAGAACACACGGCGCCCATAGTACATTTCGCCCTATTTTTATTACAATCTGGAACCACGGGCAGAATCGCACGATTCCACCTGCGATTTCAGATACGCAAATGGGGCCTCACCTTAAAGTGGAATTAAGGCCGCTTTCACACTTGTGCGACTTAAAAGTTGCGCGATTCTGATGCGACTTGAAGCAATGCTTGTGTAATCCTGAAGTCTATGGACCTCAAGTCGCATCAAAGTCGGACTAAATTAGTGCAGGGGCTTGAAGTCGCACAGATATGAATGCTACCCATTGGAAATCATTGGGATACGACTTGTCATGCGGCTTTGCAGTCCCAAGTCACACAAGTGTGAAAGGCAGGCCCTCTTCTGCAGGAACACAAACCTGCTTGGCAGTCTACCTTGCCGTGCAAAGACCGGATCACTTTACATTCCAGGACAGCGCCTGTGTGCCGGGGGGGACACGCCGGCCAATGAAGACGGCCACAGCCCAGCACCTGGAAGGAGCTGGGGAGACGTCAAACTGTTGCAGGTGAGCATTGCAGAGGCAGACCCCCCCCTCCCCATATATTCTGTATACACAGGACTGCTCCCCCTCTATATACCCTGTGTATATAATAGAGAAAACAGATTCCCCCCCACATATATACTTCATTACAGATATCAGACCATATACACACACACATATATATATATATCTGATCTCTGTATATTTTTACATATTACAAAGATGGACCCCCCAATAAAAAACAGAGATCAGACTCCCCTCCATATATATAAATAAATGGGGACCCCTCCTCTATAGACAGACTCGCATATATTTACTGCTGCAGAGTAGCACAATAGCGCAAATTGCTGTTTATAAGCTGCTACTCGCGCACATGCAGCTGGCGGGCGGCATGCTTTCATACCCGCCGCACGCTCCCTGAGTGTGGTTGCAGGTCAGGGAGACTCGATGTCTGCCGGCAACCCGCGATCGCCTTCTAGAGAGGAAGAATGGGGAACCGCCAACATAAACACGGCGGTTACCCGTTCTGTCAGTAGGCATGACAGTGATCTACTAATCCCTATACTCGGGATCAGTTAGATCTCTCATGCCCCCCTGCCAGCCCAGCCCCCATACAGTTACAACACACCTAAGGAACACAGTTAACCCCTTGATCGCCCCCTGCAGGTTAACCCTTTGCCTGCCAGTGACATTTATAGAGTAATCAGTGTTTTATTTTAGCTGTGATCGCTGCATAAATGTCAGTGGTCAAAAAAAAGTGTCTGATTTTTCTGCCGCAATATCACAGCCCCGATAAAAATCGCAGATCGCTGCCATTACCAGTAAAAAAAAAAAAAAAAGTAAAAACGCCATAAATTAATTCTCATGCTTTGTAAACGCGGCAACTTTTGCGCAAACCAATCAATAAACGCCGATTGCAATTTTTTTTTTTTTACCACGAATATGTAGAACATATTTATTGGATATTTATTATAGCAAAAAGTAAAAACATATTGGGGTTTTCTCTCAAAATTTTTTTTTTTGTTTATAGCGGTGATCAGAAATGACGCAGAGGGGATCAAATATCACCAAAAGAAAGCTCTATTTGTGGGAAAAAAAGAGGACAATTTTGTTTGGGTACAACGCCGCACGACCGCGCAATTGTCAGTTAAAGCGTCGCAGTGCCGAATCGCAAAAAGGGCTCTGGTCCTAAAGTGGGAAATCCTTCCGGGGCTGAAGTGGTTAATATATATTACAGAGATCAGGGGGGGGGGGGGGGGGGGGGGGGGGGGGGGGGGGGGGGGGGGGGGGGGGGGGGGGGGGGGGGGGGGGGGGG
>BLSH010071085.1:1056899-1076241 GCA_018402905.1 Glandirana rugosa | reverse complement strand
ATTTCCCCATTTCAGCAAAATTAGTCCTTTTAAAATCTAAAACTTTTGTTTTTGTATATGATTTTTCAGTTCTGGTTTTAATATCAAACCAAAGACATTGGTGATCACTAGAACCCAAATTCTCCCCCACCTCAACATCAGACAGTTGATCCCCATTTGTCAGTACTAGGTCAAGAATATGATCACCTCGGGTTGGGCTTTTTACTAACGGTTTTAGAGAAACCCCATTCAGCGCTTCCATTACATCCCTGCTCCTGCTTGTAATAGCAGTTTGAGAATTCCAGTTAACGTCAGGTATGTTGAAGTCGCCCATAATCAAAACCTCTCCCTTCATTGCCATTTGAGTTATCTCATCAATCAACAAGTTATCATAATCTTCACTCTGTCCTGGGGGTCTGTATACTATTCCAATTCTAAGGGAAGATCCCTTTCTGTCCCATAAACACAAGAGGAAAAGAGTGAGGAAACCCTTCCAAAGTGAGGGAATTCCTGGTTATCCCCATTGGAAGATTTCCCCTCTATCCCTGTTTTGACGACAACTCATGTGGGATTTTCTTTAGGCCCCTTTCACATTTTGTGTGACTTGGGAGTCGCATGACAAGTCGGTACCCCATGATTTCCAAGAGTACCGTTCAGATCTGTGTGACTTCAAGTCAAATCGACTTCAAAGTAGTCCCTGCACTACTTTGGTCCAACTTGAATGCGACTTGAGGTCCATAGACCTCAGGATTACACAGGCATTGCTTCAAGCCGCATCAAAATCTTGCGACTTTCAAGTCACACAAGTGTGAAAGGATCTTTTCTTTTACTTTCAATAACAGTAAACAGGAGAAAGAGGGTGAATCTCCCTAACCAGAGCAACCTGACAAGGGTTTCAATTCCTCCTCACTCTTATTTTACCTTTAGGCCCCTTTCACACTGCCGTGACTTGAAAAAGTTGCGTAATTTTGCTGGTGCAATTTCAGGGAATGCCTGTTCAAACTTGAAGTATATGGACCTCAACTCGCATGCAAGTCAGACCAAAGTAGTGCAGGAACTGCTTTGAATTCGTACATATATGAATGATTGTCATTGGAACGACTTGTCATGAGCCTTTGCAGTCTAAAGTGTGAAAGAGGCCTTAGTTATACTTTAAACTAAAGGCAAAACATTTTTTCTACATTTGGATGGCAGGGAGTGGGATTAGAACATCTGTCAGTTTTTACTGCTGTCTGCGCCCGTTAAAGAGATTCACCCTCTCTATTTATCCTGTTTACCATTATCACTGAAAGTAAAAGAAAATCCCACATTTTGTGTTGTCCCCAGAAAAGTAATAGAAATCTTCCAATGGAGTCACTAGTGTTGGTGGCCTGGGGGGGGGGGGGGGGTCCCCAAGGAATTCCCTTAATCTGCAGCGATTTCCACTCACTTCCTGTTTTGGCAATGGGACATGAAGTGAAGAGAAATCTCTGCAATGGGATACAGGTGGCAAACATAAACCTTAGAGGGGTTCTAACTCTCCCTTAGGCCTCATGTACACTGCTGCTGGTAAACGGACAAGTTTATCTTATCAGTCCATGTACACAGGGTCTGATATAGCAGTTTCTAGGCAGTTGAGTTTGGAAGAATTTCTTGGAAAGCAAAAAAATGCATTCGGGACGGATATTCAGAGGTATTTGAAAAGCCAAATGCCCGTAACAGCTTGTAAACGCGGTAATTCGCGTCTAGAAGCTTTTCGTTTATATACGTTTAAAAAAAAAAAAACACACTTCCAGACGTAAACGCGGCTAAACATACCATTTTAAACGCCGGCTTCTAGCTGTCAAGTTGAGTCATTCAGGGGAGGTTGGAAAATGTCCCACGTACATGTAGCCTTAGATCAGGGGTGTCAAACTTGATTTCATCGTGGGCCGTATCAGCATTATGGTCGCCCTGATAGGGCCGGTTGTATATGTAAGACTAGATGTTCAGAGCACCACCCCCCCACCATCAGAAGTCAAGGGTCCCCCACCTGTCCTTTCATTACAGTGGGGACGGAGCTGGGAAGCAGAAAGTGCAGGGTCTAGAGGAGGACCAGAGGAGAGCTGGAGTCTTCTAAATGCTGAGACCAGGGGAGGTGAAGATGAGGGGGTGCTGCAGCTGCACATAGAGGAGCAGGATCTGAAGGAGTTCTGTCCTCCTCTTAGCGGCCGACTGCTGAGACAGGGGGTGGTGGAGATGAGGGGGGTGCTGCATCTGCAGGAAAGGTGTGAGGGCCACATGAAATGACCCGGAGGGCCGGATTTGTCCCCCGGGCCTTGTGTTTGACACCTGTGCCTTAGATGTTTGGTGACAGGTCTATTAGACCCCTAATGCCTCCACTGCACTTTATTCAGGCCCTGTTAGGCAAGAACACCTCTTCCCCATGTCCCGGATACTGGATCACTTTACCCAATATACACAATGCCCGATACAAAAAAAAAAAAAAATCAGGGGAAGGTGCTCCTAGTAAACAATCAATTTCCACACTTTAAGAAAATGAAACAAGGAATTAAATTCCAAAACCGCACTACTTAGGTTTCCCCAATGACAAAAGTAAAGTACGAAATAAGACGACTATACTACATAACATTTTTATTGTCAAAATATTAAGCAAAACAAAGACAAAATCAGACCATCAACATGTAAAAAAAAATTAAAAAAAATAAATGCAGAAGTGCGTACATTACAGCCTGGCATTCCCTGCGAGTGCACAAACCATAGTACATTTCACATATGTAAAGGCGAGGTTTTGTGACTTGGATTGACAAGCAACTGAACCCATCTAGGCACCGAAAGGTGACTATGATTTTGCATTACCAGTTCTTCAATGACCTAAGAGGGCAAAAAATGAGAAGACCATGTAGAAGTTCAAACCGTGTAAATTATTGGCACCAAATCATGGCCTGTATTCTGAATAAGAGCCTGCACCAATAATAAAAAAACAGATTTTCTTTCTAATAAGTTTTGGGAAAATACTAAATGGGTGGCCCTTTCTGTACAGCGGTTGGTGAAGTGACTCACCTCTACTTGAAATAAGCTGCCACTTTCCCCTGGGATCTGTCATTAGTATATATGCTCTATAAGGGGTGGTAACATACCTGGTGGGGGGCATCTCATTTATCACCAACATGTCAAATGAACAACACACCTGACCCTTCAATGTAGCACAACCTATAGATGTGAATACCCTTATTATGTGGTGAGCTGCATAAGAAAAAAAATAAAATAAAAAGACAGACGAGCAATGGTCCATGAATGTGCATTAAAGCTCAGTTCACACTCCTGCGACTTAGGATCCGACTTTGAGACCCAAAGTCACAGGACATGTGACATGTCATGTATCTCTATAAGAGCTGTTTTGACACCATGTATCTCTACGAGAGCCAATTGACACTACTGAAGTTGCTGCAACTTCAGAAAAGGTTCCTGCACTACTTTGACACGACTTCAATGCCAGAGTGTGTAAAAGTCTTAACAAAGTCACTTCAAAGTCGTATCAAAGTCGGACTCCAAAGTTGCACAAAAAATCGCGCAGCTTTGGAGTCGGCTAGTGTGAACCAAGCCTTACGGCCCATAGAAAATTGACAGCCTGTGCTACTCAAACTTTAACAAGTATAAACAGTGTGAAAACAAACTGCAGCCATTTGTCATCACTGGAGTCCTCAATAGGCCAGATTCAACCTAATCACCGTCATTAAATCATAGCAACAGAAGACCTGTGATGCATACACATCTTACTGCAGCGGTCTGCCCAGGACCAGGGACAGGCTTTATATCCTGTAACAGCCTAAGCTGGGCCCAGCCACTGAGAATAATGGCCATATGCAGAGCAGAGGAGAGAAACAGGTCTGGTGCATGTGTAGATCGGAGGATGAAAACTGGCCTGGCGCATGTGCGGAGCAGAGGATGGAAACTGGCCTGGCCCATGTCCGGAGCAGAGGATGGAAACTGGCCTGGTGCATGTGTGGCGCAGAGGATGGAAACTGGCCTGGCCCATGTGTGGAGCAGAGGATGGAAACTGGCTTGGCCCATGTGCAGAGCAGAGATTGGAAACTGGCCTATATGCGGAGCAGAGGATGGAAACTGGCCTGGTGCATGTGTGGCGCAGAGGATGGAAACTGGCCTGGCCCATGTGCGGAGCAGAGGATGGAAACTGGCTTGGCCCATGTGCAGAGCAGAGATTGGAAACTGGCCTATATGCGGAGCAGAGGATGGAAACTGGCCTGGCCCATGTGCAGAGCAGAGGATGGAAACTGGCCTGGCCCATGTGCAGAGCAGAGGATGGAAACTGGCCTGGCCCATGTGCAGAGCAGAGGATGGAAACTGGCCTGGCCCATTGTGAATAGCAGAGGATGGAAGCTGACCTGGTTCATTTGTGGAGCAGAGGATGGAAACTTGCCTGGCCTATGTGCAGAGCAGAGGATGAAAACTGTCCTGGCCCATGTGCGGAGCAGAGAATGGAAACTGGCCTGGCCCATGTGCGGAGCAGAGAATGGAAACTGGCCTGGCCCATGTGCGGAGCAGAGAATGGAAACTGGCCTGGCCCATGTGCGGAGCAGAGAATGGAAACTGGCCTGGCCCATGTGCGGAGCAGATGGAAATTGGCCTGGCCCGTGTGCAGAGCAGAGGATGGAAACCGGCCTGGCCCATGTGCAGAGCAATGGAAACGGGTCTGGCCCATGTGCAGAGCAGATGGAAACTGGCCTGGCCCATGTGCAGAGCAGATGGAAACTGGCCTGGCCCATGTGCAGAGCAGGGGATGGAAACTGGCCTAGCTCTTGTGCAGAGCAGAAGACGGAAAATGGCCTGGCCCATGTGTGGAGTAGAGGATGGAAAGACGTCTGACCTTGTGCTCCAAAATTAGAGAATGTGAACGCTGCCCAGTGCTAAGCAGGCTGGGGTGGTAAGAACTCTGACATCTAAGGTCTGTACTTCAGATTTAACCTTTTCCTGAGAAGCAACTTTTTCTTTAAAATAGTGCAGTTACCCTCAGTACCTTTAGGAACCTTGTAAGGTTTACAGGGTATCAAACCAAAACTCCAAAAGGGATTGTCAGGGGATTGGTGTAAACAGATGAAAACCAAGCCAGGCTGAAAAGAAAGGTATCAGCTGTGTTCCCAAAACCCTTCACACCTTCCCCTTCCCTTTTTTCCCACTGGTGTCCCAGGGACATGAAATGAGAGGAAATTCCCAAAAGGGTTCACAGAAAAATAAAAGCAGACAGATTTTTAATGGTTCCCAGCTGTATCCAAAACAAATGGCCAGAGTTAGACTTTAAAATGCTCCCAGATGACATGAACAGTATTTGAGCCTAGCAATTTAGCCAATCAGAACACTAGGACCTCCATATTAACACCCTGTGTCTTCGCCATATTTCATTGACCTTAAACGGCCCTGGTTTATTTTATACAGATTTATGACTTTGTGGCACTTGGTACTGGACAACCCACGTAAGTGAACGTTTAGGACAAGAGTAAAATTTTGCACGCAGAAAGGCTTTACTGCAGAAGAAACTCTTTGGGGCAATTCACTAAAACTAGAGCAGACAGCACCTGGAGCATCTATGCATAGTAACCAGATTCTAACGCTAAATTAAACCCTCCTATTCTTCACAGCCGAGGAAGCTGCCATCTTAGCCTCTGCTTACATCACATTTGCCATGGAGCTGCACATGTGATCAGTTATGACACCAGCAATTGGATGGTTTGCCAGTTTGATTACGAGCACAAGCAAATGTGAGTTAGCATTCCGGACATGTCGGCAATATAACAATTTTTTGAAACCATCAATGGGTTTAGTTCACCTTAGGCCTCGGTTTACACTTGTGTGTTACGGGACACAGCATTAGATTTGCGTAGGAATCGCACCGCATCCCTGTGTACATCACATGTGATGTCTGGAGTGTGATCTGAACCATACATTTTGTATGCCTCAAATCATCAAAATGGCGCAGGACCCTTTTTTGCAGCCCTGAATCGCATCGATGTTCACACCCATGCGATCCAATTCTGCCAATTGCACTGCGTTTTGAAAGCTGTTTCAGGGTGTTGTTACTCTAACATTGACACCTACAGCAGACTGCATGGTGCTGTGCATTCGCAATGTGGTGCGGGAAACGCACAGGATTCGCTGCGTTTCTCACGTCACATCAGTGTAAACCAGGGCATCAGCTTTGAATTTAAATGAGAAATTGATTGGTTGCTATACTTCGATGCTCTGGATCACAGGTGTCAAACTGGCGGCCCTCCAGCTGTTGCAGAACTACAATTCCCATGAAGCATTGCAAGGCCGACAGTTACAAGCATGACTCCCACAGGCAGAGCCACAATAGAACTTGTACTTCTGCAACAGCTGGAGGGCCGCCAGTTTGACACCCCTGCTCTAGATCAAGGGTGCTCAACCCGTGGCCCTCCAGCTGTTGCAGAACTACAAGTCCCATGAGGCGTTGCAAAGTTGATCGTTACAAGCATGACTCCCAAAGGCAGAGGCATGATGGGAAATGTCGTTTCGGCAATAGCAGAAGGCCACGGGTTGAGCACCCATGCTCTAGATACAGCTGCTCTAGTTTAGATAAATTCCCCTGGGTGGGTCTGTTCTGCAATAAAAGCATCTTACCTTTCTGCTATCAGGTCTGCAAAGATTATACATTAATCCTTACAAGCACGGCTCAGTGTATGATCCCAACATGCCTTGGTGCCATAATAAATAACTTCTATGTGTGGGAGTTACATCATACCAAGCCAGGCAATCAAGATGGCCAAAGATGCCAAACTCCAGAGGAAAGTAGGTGAGGGAGCTGGGACTGGTGAGGGAGCTTGTCACATCCCTGGAGAAGAAAGTATGGCAAACTTCAGTTTGGAGTTGTGGTGTGAACCTTTTGAGAACACGTTGACAGTTATAAGAGTTTAAGAGCTGGGAGAATTCATGTCCAATTTTGTGTTAGTTCTGGAATTTGGGGTGGATTATAACCTCTGTCAGATTTTACCGTCGTCTGCTTTCCCTAACACTCCCCCCATCTTGCTTACAGGTTTTTATTTTAAATTATTTTGCCAAGTGAAAGGTGATGTTCTTTTCATTTATTGTTACTTCAAACCGTCACATTGAAAAAGACTTACAGCTCATCGTGAGGGTACACACCAATATCAAATCTGCAGCAACTGCAAACTGCAGTGCCAGCTGTCCTCAATTTCCACCTCTTCAGTAACATCTGGTATTAAATGGTTCAAGTGCTGCATGCGGTGTCACATCCTGTGCAAGCACCTATGAAGTTAAGTGTAGTTCATTTTAATCTTTGTATTTCACTAACACAAAAATCTACATTTGGAGCCTAAAAGGCACAATAAAATGAACTTAAACAGAGGAAAAAAATATATGAACCAAGTCATGTTCCCAGCAGCCTAGTTAACTTAAAAAATATATATATTTATAGCAATCCCACCTACGAGAAAGAAAACAGTAATAATTTTACGTCAGGATACCAAGTCATTTAAATGCAACACAAAGATAAAAAAAAAAATTGCTCAGCATTCAGGTTTGCCCATAAGCAAGTCACCGCTGTGATGGTCTCATGGGTCAGTATCTGGGAAGATGGCGCGAGGCTGCGAGCATCTAGTGTAATGCAAAAAGGTCCAACGAGGCGTGGTGGTCCAAAGGCGGATAGCACGTCGTAGGTCACGTGATGGTTCTTGGAACTTCGTCTTCATCAGGGGGACAGTCAATAAAGTCTGCCAGCATAGAGTCGGCGTCACGTATTTCCTCCTCCTCTTCCTCCTTGGGGAACACAGAGAAAAGAACGGTAATAAGTAATTCCAGTCCAACAGATAGATACACAGCTCAAAAAATGTAATAGCCTGTGATCCAGTCATGGTTATGTGACTGAGGGGATGGTTTACTAAAACTGGAGGGTGCAAAATCTGGTACACTTGAGCATGGAAGCCAACCCGCTTCCAGTTTTTCTAGCTTTCACAAGGGGGCGGATCTGTCAAGAGCGAAATCCGCCTGCTCAGTGGGGGATCTCTCCGCTGATCCCTGCTGAGCAGGCGGATGACAGATCCTGTCCGCTGGACAGATGTCGAAGGTATCCCATCCGTCTGATTTCAGCACATTTAGTCGGACATGTGTCCGCTGACATCCGTCGCCCCATAGAGGGACAACGGGTGGCCCGATCGGGTCCGCCTGAAAGAGGGACAGGCGGACCCAATTAATCCGATGGTGTGAAAGGGGCCTTAATATCAAAGCTAAAATTGAACAAGCTGAAGTTAGTAGTTGATTGGCTTCTAACTTCAGCTTGTTCAATTAAAGTGTTTGTTAACCCAAAAAAAAAAAAAAACAGATCCTGGACCCTTAACCGGTTAAAGACCGGCTTGCGTACATTTACTGCTGCAGAGTGGCAGCGTCATGCGAATTGCCGTTTATAAATGGTGATTCACACAGGCGCGGCTAGTGGGCCGTTGTGCCCGCCGCACGCTCCCTCTATGTCCGCCAGCGACCCGCGATCGTCTTCTAGAGAGGAAGAACGAGGAACTGCCAATGTAAACACAGCGGTTCCCCGTTCTGACAGGCGGCATGACAGTGATCTACTGATCCCTGTATTCAGGATCAGTTAGATCTGTCATGTCCCTGGCAGCCCAGCCCCCACACAGTTTGAACACAGTTAACTGGCAGGTTAACCCCTTCCCTGCCAGTGACATTTATACAGTAATCAGTGTTTTGTTTTTTTAAGCTCTGATCACTGTATAAATGTCAATGGTCCCAAAAGTGTAAAAAATGTACGATCTGTCCACCGCAATATCGCAGTCCCAATAAAAAAAAAAAAAAAAAAAAATATCGCAGATCACCGCCATTACTAGTAAAAAAAAAAAAAAAAAAAAATAGTAAAAACGCCATAAATGAATTCTCATGGTTTGTAAACGCGGCAACTTTTGCGCAAACCAATCAATAAATGGCGATTGTGATTTGTTTTTTTTTTTAGCACAAATATGAGGAAGAATATATAGCGGCCAAAACTGATGAATCAATTTGTTTTTTATATATATTTTTTTGGATATCTATTTTAGCAAAAAGTAAAAAATATTTAGTTTTTTAAAAATTGTTGCTTTTTTTTTTGTTTATAGCGGTGATCAGAAGTGACGCAGAAGTGATCAAATACCACCAAAAGAAAGCTCAATTTGTGGGGAAAAAAGAACGCCAATTTCGTTTGGGTACAACGTCGCACAACCGTGCAATTGTCAGTTAAAGCAGCGCAGTGCCAAATTGCAAAAAGTGCTCTGGTCAGGAAGGGAGTAAAACTTTCCTGGGCTAAAGTGGTTAAAGCAGATTAAACAGCACAATCTGCCCCCCTCTAAACTGTACAAAACCTCCCTGTATCCACCTCTCTGCAGAGACCATGAAAACCAGGGCTTTTGAGCCCTCGTCACCGTTGTATGTGACGTCAGCAGCCCTGCTCTCATCTCACCCCTCCTCCCTGCTTGTGTCCCTGTCTTAAAACTATGGCCCTCCTGTTGTTCAGGAATTACAATTCCCAACATGCCTAGTCATGTCTGTGAATGTCAAGAGTTTTACAATGCCTCATGGGACGTGTAGTTCTGCAACAGCGGGAGGGCTGTAGTTTGAAGATCCTTCCTGTCAAGCAACAAGCGTGGGTATGTCAAACAGGTGTTAACCACTTCAGCCCCGGAAGGATTTACCCCATTCCTGACCAGAGCACTTTTTGCGATACGGCACTGCTTCGCTTTAACTGACAATTGTGCGGTCGTGTGACGCTGTACCCAAGCAAAACTTTTATCATTTTTTTCCCACAAATAGAGCTTTCTTTTGGTGGTATTTGATCACCTCTGCTGTTATTTGTTGCGCTATAAACAAAAAAAGAGCTACAATTTTGAAATAAAAACACATTTTTTTTTATTTTTTGCATTAATACCTATCCAAAAAAATAAACTATTCATCAGTTTTGGCCAATATATATTCTTCTACATATTTTTGATAAATAAAATAGCAAAAAGCGTTTGATTGGTTTGCGCAAAAGTTGCCACGTTTGTAAATCGGGACTGTGATATTGCGGCGGACAGATCAGACATTTTTGACACTTTTTTGGGACCACTGACATTTATACAGCGATCAGAGCTAAAAATAGCCACTGATTACTGTATAATCAGGGAAGGGGTTAACCTGCAGGGGGCAATCAAGGTGAAACTGTGTCTCCTCACTTTATTCCCTAACTGTGTGGGGGCTGGGCTGGCAGGGACATAACAGATCTAACTGATCCCGATGACAGGGATCAGTAGATCACTGTCAAGCCCACTGACAGAACGGGGAACTGCCTTGTTTACATCGGAGGTTCCTAGTTCAGTTCTTCCTCTCTAGAAGGCGATCGCGGGTCGCCAGCGGACATAGCCTGCCCGACCCGCGGCCACACTCAGGCAGAGTGCGGTGGGCACGAGAGCATACCAGCGGGGGCGCGCGCCCACAACTGCGCGGATCGCCGTTTATAGAGCAGAGCCAACTTGCCCCAGTAAATGTACGTGAAGCGGTCGGCAAGTGCTTAAATGGGCTCTGAGGAAGTCTCTCGAAACGCTTTAGCCTTCCAGACTTGTATAGGTCCTCTGTGTAATGTACAGAAAAGACATAGGAATCTTGGTGGCCTGTACCTGGATTTGTTCTGACAAGCTTGTACATATACTGGTTTGTGAGTATATAATACATTTCTTGATTTTATCACAGGATATCTGAGGATAATGCACTAGGCTGCTGTGCCCTGTGTTTTTTGGTTGCAGTTTGTTTAGACTGCCCCAGTCTTAGGAGGGCAGCAAAGTGTGGCAATTCCGCGAGTCTCAAGATAGGAACAAGGAACTACGAGCCTGTACCACATTCAAGTGCAGGTGTTTTTTTTTCTGTTTTAGCCTAGGTTCACATTGATACGATTTGAAATGCGATTTGACATGTCAAATTGCATGCCAAATCAGCGGCAATTGCACCGCCCAAATCCCAGAAGTAGTTTCTGTACTACTACCAGGAACCCGCACAATTAGCTGAACTCGCACAATTTCATTCCCGCAGCAGTGTGAACCTGGGTTTAAGATGTTAAAGGGAGTGCAGACTCGCTATAAACAAGCTGCCAAGAGGCTTTCAACAATTGTCAAATAGTGATGAAGCCTGCAAACGGCATGTTTAACCACTTACCTACTGGGCACTTTTACACCCCCCCCCCCCTCCTGCCCAGGCCAATTTTCAGCCTTCAGCACTGTTGCATTTTGAATGACAATTGCGCGGTCATGCAACACTATACCCATAAGAATTTTTTTTATCATTTTTTTTCACACAAATAGAGCTTTTTGCTGGTGTTTAACAATCATTGGAGGTTTTGTTTTTTGCTAAATGAAAAAAAAAAACTGAACGTTTTTAAAAAAAAAAAATCTTTCATAGTTTCTTATAAAATTTTGCAAACATGTAATTTTTCTCCTTCGCTAATGTGCGCTGATGAGGCTACACTGATAGGTGACACCGATAAGCAGGCACCAATTGGCAGCACTGATAATCAGGACCCGATTATCAGTATAGATATCCCTTACACACAAGCCGGTTGTCAGCTCTCCTCTTGCGGTCAGTGTGAGGAAAGGAATGCCGATATACAGATTGTGTTTAAATCGTGATCAGCTGTAATTGGACACAGCTGATCACGTGGTAAAGAGCCGCTAATTGGATCTTTAACTCGATCTGTGATCAGCTGTGTCGAGGACAGCGATCACAGGAGGATGTCATATAACACCCTATCAGAACTGGCAGGCAGCACTGTAGCCATTATTCAGTTACAGCCCAGTCAGCAAGTGGTTAAATGGACAGTCAGCATTCCTTTGGAGATTTGTGTTTAACCTTCCCAAACTGGAGCTGCACAGAACTGCTGGAAGGTGGCTAGAAGATTTGCAAATGTTTGCTATACATGCTTAAGTTGTGTGTACAAGGACCTTACCCCAAGTGCCAGCATTCTTCTGTAACTGACAAAGGCAGGCCATTGATGATTCAATGTTATTTCTTTCCACCACGGAAGAGAGGAAGAAAAAACAGCTTGATTTCCCCATCAACACTCTATGCAGCACTATTGTGTTCTGCTGGGAGAGAGCCTTCTTGGTTGGAAAAACACAATGAATACTGCTAGCGGCTACAGCCACTGGCAGAAATAACATTTAAAAAAATCTGACATGCTGGCTGTACTGAAGTCAATCAATGGATCGACTTGGGTACTATCAGCCTGCCTATTGATGGATTGAATATTGGCTGGTCCACGCTGAACCAGCCAAGATTCGATCCATCTATGCCTTGCTGTTTAAGCAACCCCACTATCCATCAGATTACAAAGTGGGCAATTCCAAACCAAGCTTGTTTTCACAAGATATATGGTGACTCAGTATAAAGACAATACTTAACATGAAATGACTGGAAACTGACATTGTGACCTTTTTAAAGAACATATAACAACCAAAGTTCTTAATTATATGCACCTAAAGGTGATCTTGAATAGTCACTCACCTTAATATCCTCTCCCATCTCCTCCTCCTCTTCTTCCAAAATCACCTCTGCCTTCCTCGCCTCGTGCAGTTCTTTCACAGGTTCATCTTCCAGCTCTTCAATAATAGGTGGCTCCGAGTCAGGCACATCATCGTCATCATCAACATCATCATCAACATCATCATCATCATCCTCCTCTGGATCCATAGTTTCCTCCACTTGAGAAGGTTTGGGGTCTGTACGTGGTGGGGGTGGTGGAGTTAGTACAGGAGGTGGAGGGGGGCTAGATGTCACTTCTGCTTCAGTGTCCCTGTCCTGAAGCTCATCTTCTGGGTTCTCTCGGTCTTCACTCTCTACCACCATCAGGAGGTCTGTATCTCCGCCATCATCTTCCTGTACAGGTGACAAACGGGGTGGGCCCTCTTCCAGCTCTGGTTCTTGCTGGACTACTGGTTTAGTGTCCTCTAGTACTGGCTCCACATCAGGTACAGCTTCTGGGACATCTTCCACATCCTGTACAGCCTCTACAGCTTGAACTGCTTCCACATCTTGAATATGTTCTACATCTTGTATGGCTTCTGCGTCCTGTATGGCTTCTACGTCCTGTATAGATTCCACTGCTGTACCGAGCTGCATCTCTTCATGCATTAAGCTCTCTTCATCATCTATTTCTTCCTCTTCCTCATCCTCTCCTTCCAGATCCTCTTCTTCATCTTCCTCTTCTGACATACCTTCCTCGTCTTCAAAGTCGTCTTCTTCCTCCTCCTCCTCCTCATCTAGTCCTTCCAGATCTTCATCATCTTCTTCATAATAGTCCTCTTCATCCTCATCATACATCTCTTCATCTTCTTCCTCTTCTTCATCATCAGTGCTGTTGATGTTGATGACCATGTCGCCCTCTGATTGGGAAGGGGGAGGAGGAGGAAGGGGAGGTGCGGGTGCTTCGGTGGCGACTGGCATCTGTGGAGCAGCGGGAACAGAGCATGCAAGAGGTGGTGGTGGTGCATGTTGCGGAAGTGCCGCTGTGCTCGGTGACGGAGCATTATGAATGGCGGGAACCTCTGCCGTCTCCTCAGGAGGGGGCTTAACAGAAGGTGGGGAAGGTTCAGATTTCGGTGCTGGCTTTTGGAGGAAGCCTTTAGGTACTATTACAACGCTGTCGTCCGAATCACTCTCTAAGGAAATCTCCACATCTGAAGCTTCTTCTTTCTCGTAGTGGACAAAGACTGGACGTGGGGTCTTTTCCAAAGTCTCTGGAGGGGACTGCACTGCTGGGGCAGCTGGGGGCTCTATGGGCTGTGGAGGAACTGGGGTTCTGACCGGAAGGTGGTTTGCTGGAGGTGGGGCTGGAAATGTAAGTGGACGAGCTGGGACAGGAAGTCGCTGGGTGGGTATCTCAGACTGTGGAGGAGGACGAGGCCCATGCTGTGGAAGGGGTCTCTGAAGGGTGGGCACACGCGGGTGAATGATGACTCGGCAAATAGCAAGGGCTTCTGCACAGAACATGGACACCTGCAACAATCATATGAGAAACCTCAAATTATAATATATACATATCAAGCAAGTATATGAACGAGATCCTCACTGTTGAACCCTTTCGCTGCCAGAGCAGGTTTTTTTTTTTTCCACGCATGCTTAAAAAAAGAATTTTAGCCCTGAAGATTGCATAACCCCCCCCCCAAACATTATAGGTTTTCTGGAAGCAGACACTTTAGAGTGGTAGTTCCACTTTTTTATGCTACACGATTATACCACAAAGGTTTTTCAGTAAAAAATGCACCAAAGTTAATTTTAGGGCACATAAGCGTAATGAATTAGTCAATTTTTTGGGTAAAATCTAAAAGATGAGATTGCACCGAGTAAATCGATACCCAACATATTACACCTTAAAATTTGCGTGGACCTGTGTGAAATGGCGACAAACTTCAGTACCCTATATTTTCCATAGGCGAGACTATAAAAGCCCCGTTACGAGGGTGACGTCATTGCAGCTCCGGCCAGTCACGCAGCCGGAGTCTGAGAACCCGGAAGACCAGGTGAAGGTGAGGCGCCTGTAGCACTGACAATGCACTGCTGGAAGGCTTTGTTTTCAGGCAAGTTTAACATAATGTACTCGTATGCAAAGCATAATAGCAGATTAAGAAATTACCTTTCAGGGTCCAAAAAAAAAAAAAAAAATACCCAGCAGTGTACTACCACTTTAACTTTTTTGTCCATCACATAGGGGACAAAGTCCCCTATGTGATGATTTTTTGGTGACAGGATTTTTAATGAGTCCTCCTCTGAATGTAATGCAAATGTAATGCAATGCAGTTCACATTGCAATACATTTTTTTCTGGCCAAGCTGGCTGGGGATACGAAGAGGACAACCTGGAAGTGACATCAAAATGCCGCTTTCTGGGTCACCAACAAGGAGAGGAAGAGAGCGGACGTGCGTGCGGGAAGGGGTTGGGTTATGGGGATTGTGGTGGGAGCTGTGTCTTTACTGGGGGTGTGTGGAAGCCCGAATGCTTCCATCTGACAGGCAAGCTTCTACTTGCCAGATTTACACACAATCCCAGTGTGTAAAACCGGCCATACAACTTACGGACCTGGCAGCGAAGAGGTTAAAGGCAACTCCAAAAAAAACAGCTGATTTTGATCTAAATCACATACTCTGTGCATAAATATATATGTGTATTAAGGATGGGCTCAGGCTTGTTCGGAACCGAACGTGCCCAATCCCGCCAGGAAGTGAACCCTGCACTGCACTAATCACAGGCAGAGAGACATTTCCCCGATCGCTGCAGCCACGCATCGGGGAAATGTCTCACTGCCTGTGATTAGTGCAGTGCAGGGTTCACTTCCTGGCTGGCTCGGGCACGTTCGGTTCCGAACAAGCCCGAGCCCATCCTTAACATGTATGTATGAAGAGGTTTATTCAGCACTTCACATAATGTCTGCAAAACATATGCAGAGTGAAAACATTTTCAGATTATTTAGTCTCTGCACTCCTGCTTGGCTGGTGTAGTTCCACCCAAGCATCTATCCTTCTATCCAGCAGTAGGTTCTCCTCTGCAAGCTTGATCTAAAGTTTTAAATTAGAGTATAAATAGACCTAAAGAAATTACACCGAATAACGTAAAATGTTTTAACGAGCTTTGAGCACCCAAAAGGGGAAGCTCTGCTAATTTGCATCCTTCCCCCTCCTCTTTGACAATTGGCACTTTTAGGCCTGGGAGCAAGTGCCTGGTTTTGACAGGTACAGACTTTCATTTCTGGTAGGACCCTTCTTACTCCCACAGCCTTCTGGGACACATCACAGATCCCAGTAGACTGAAGAAGGATTCACAAAGCGCAGCGTGGCTCACGCATGCACAGCGGGAACCCGGCTGTGAAGCCAATAGTAGTTGAGATGCCGACGGCTGGACCCGAAGCCGAGTGAAGAATCCGCTCAGGTGAGGATAGCGCGGGATCCCTAGACAGATGAGCGCCCTGCTATTATAAGTCAGCAGCTACAGCATTTGTAACTGCTGACTTAACTGTTTGGGTGGAAACTGGTGCTCATTTTTAAGTATTTCCTGTTTTTTTTTTTTTTTTTCCCGGGGGGGGGTGTGTAATATAGATTTGCACATTTATACCCAATGTATGTCATTTTCTTTATTTTATTTAGGAACAAGTTAGGTTATATTTCAATGTATAAATAAACCAAATAGTGCAGCACCACACTGATTTATTTTTATTTACATTGGTATCACAGATTTTGGTGTAGGGCTGTAGGCTGCTTTGATGTGTTAAAATCTTCCCCAGTGCAGTTATTTTTGTTTTTATATTTCAATGTCTATTTCTTTTATTTCTTTTTCACAGCTTGTAGCAAGCAGGTTCGGCACTCAAAGCAGGTATAGCATCTATCCTCAGCTGCTGTTCTGTGAAGTGGACCTGGAAAACCACAGAGATTAAATCACACCCTGCGGAAAGACTAAGAGGACCAACCCCCCTTTTCTCCTGGCAAAGAGACCCATCTATATACGTAGGATATATCCTGCGCTACCCTAATTATAATTGTAACAAGTAAATAGAGGTGGGTGCTGCAGCTTAAAAACTAGCTAGAATACTCAGCTGTGAACCACTTACCGCCCGCCATCATTGATGTGGAGTATCATTGTTATGGTAGCAAATAGCTACCACAATCCCGGGTATTTTCTGAAACAGCGGGCAGTCAGCTTTCAGATAAAACTGGTCATTGCAGATTCTTAAAAGGAGACTTTTTTTTTTTTTGCATTTTAGTGTAAATATGAGATCTGACCCCAGATCTCATTTCATATTTAAGAGGCCCTGACATGCTTTTTTTCTTTTACAAGGAGTGTAAAATAAATAATAAAAAATAAATAAAAAATTGAACGCATACGTAAGACAGTTAGATAACTAAGATAGTAAGTTCAAACCACACATTTGTTCAAACCACACATATTGCCGCAATCGTTAGAGCGAGAGCAATAATTCTAGCACTAGACCCCCCACTGTAACTCAAAACCGGTAATCTGTATACATTTTTAAACTTCGCAGATGGAAATTTTTAACTGCCAAAGTTTGTCGCCATTCCACGAGTGGGCACAATTTTGAAACATCACATGTTTGGTATCAATTTAATCGGCATAACATTATCTTTCACAATATAGAAAAAAAATGGGCTGTTGTCTTATGCTTTAATTAAAAAAAAAAAAAATTGCGCTTTTAAGACCGCTGCGCAAATAAGGTGTGACAAACTATTGCAACACCCGCCATTTTATTCTCTAGGGCAGGGTTATGCAATTAGCGGACCTCCAGCTGTTGCAAAACTACAAGTACCATCATACCTCTGCCTCTGGGTGTCATGCTTGTGGCTGTCAGTCTTGCTATGCCTCATGGGACTTGTAGTTCTGCAACAGCTGGAGGTCCGCTAATTGCATATCCCTGCTCTAGGGTGTTAGAAAAAAATATATAATGCTTGGGGGTTCTAAGTAATTTTCTAGCAAAAAAAAAAAAAAAAAGATTTTAAGTTGTAAACACCAAATCTCAGAAAGCAGCTCTGTCCTTAAATGGTTAAACCCCCCCCCCCCCCCCGAAAAGCATGCAGCATGGTGCTTTTGCTTTTTAAATTAACCCTCTATCTCCTAGAATATCAGTTTGATAATGCCACTTCATGACCCCCCCCCCCTCCTCGTCTGTGTCACTCACAGCTCTCCTGTGTCCCTGTGTTCAGCTCCCCCCTCCTCCCCCTCCCTCTTCCTGTTAACACGTAGTCTCTCCTCTCTAACTTTAGAAGCTCCCATTCCCTCTGTATTAAAAGAATACGTTTCCGTGTCTGTTCTATCATAAATATGCTTATCTGTATAGATAACACACAGGTCTTCCTAGACAGAGCTCTCTCCTCTCCTCTCCAGCTGATGTCAGCAGCAGTTCTCGCCCCCCACCCCGCCCCTCAAGAAAGACGACAACTTTTCACAGCAAGAAGGTGCGTTATCAGTACAGATAAGCATATTTATGTTATACCATAGACACAGGGGAACTTATTGTTCCAATACAGAGGGGATGGGGGCATTTTATACAAGCGGCTTAACTACTATTTTAAGCACGCTTCCCGCTGCACGTATATGTGACCAAAACCGTTGTGAATAAGTCAGTGCTCATAAGTAACACATTCATATACAGTATATAAAAGCAAAGGACAATCAACGCAACTATGTAAGAACCTATTAAAGTGGTTGTCAACCCGTGACAACCACTTTAACCTACAAGTAAGCCTATAATAAGGCTTACCCTGTAGGTGCCCTGCATATCTCCCAAACCTGCACGGTTCAGGAGATATACAGTGTACTAGATGTGCCGACGTCATTTCGGCACATGCACAGTAAAGAAACGGCCTCCGTGCTGTTTCTTCACTGTGATCTTGCCGTGACTGGCGGCTTCCACGCGCGAGTGACGTCACGCGACTCTTGCCAGTCACAGAGCTGGAGTAGCGGCCCCGGAAGGAAGAGGGGCTGAGGATGGATGCTGTCTGCACAGGGAACATCACTGGACGTCACAGGCTTTGTTTGCAGGTAAGTGACATATAATGGGCTACTAGCCCATTATGTTTCTACTTTGCAGGGGAATATAGAGGAAGTAAACCCTATCAGGGTTTATTTCCTCTAATATGCAGCTCAACATTCAAAAAAGATCTTTCACAGAATCTTAAATACCATAAATCACACAAAAGGGTAATGCAGCAGAAAAAAAAAGAATCTCATAGACAGTCTATTAGCACAAATGAACTACAAGTCTCAACGAAATCCAGGTAAGTTGTCCACATGTGAGAGGAGTGAGAAAATCGGAAATAGCACACAAGTGATGATAGTCCCTCCACCAGACCACTCAGTTCACTCACCTGACAGTTTGGACTACTGATTTCAGGTGGCAAACATGTATTACTCTCAACAGGGTAGAGCGGGCTCAGATCCTGGAGACTAGAACCCCCGATGGTACATCCAAAAAATGTAATTCACTAAATGTAAAAAACCTACATGGTAGCCCCCAAGATCAGAGGTCCTAGACTCGGGCGAGATGGGACAACTCTCATTATGTACAAACGGTGGACTTTAGTCATCAGGTTTGACAGTCCACTCACTTGACTCACCAGACCACCTCCCTGATAGTAGTGAACACACGATAAAGGCTAAAAGAGTGAGGAGAGTGTACACCTGTTGAATGGACCTAAAGCAACTCTGAACATCAAGTAAACACGATTATCTGACAGATACTCTAAGAAAAAAAAAGACGACGTAATGGGAAAACACACTAAATACCATAAATTCTAAGACACTTTCTAGAAAAAACTTACAA